>OX461808.1:146731118-147282048 GCA_949802685.1 Dicyrtomina minuta | reverse complement strand
CCCCCGCGTTGTATTAGAGACTCACGTACTAATAGAGACTCGCGTTTTAATAGAGACCCGTGTTACAGTAGAGACCCGCGTTCTAATGCAGTCCCGCCTTCTAATAGAGACCTGCGTTCTAATGCAGTCCCGCCTTCAAATAGAGACCCGCGATCTAATGCAGTTCCGCCTTTTAATAGAGACCCGCGTTCTAATGCAGTCCCGCTTTGTAATAGAGACCCGCGTTCTAATGCAGTCCCGCTTTCTAATAGAGACCCGCGTTCTAATGCAGTCCCGCTTTCTAATAGAGACCCGCGTAGTGTTAGAAGATGCAGTATTTTTGTAAATATTTAATTGTATAATTATATTTGAAATGAAATCAAGATTTCAAAAATAACATTTTTAGTTTTCGCTATTTATAAAATTTAAAAAGTTAACAAATAAAATTTTGATAAATAAATAGAACATTTTGCGCTTTTCACAAACCTGCAAACAGGACATTTTACACTTTTGAAAAACAGGTGAATATAAGATTTTGCACTTTTGAAAAACATGTAAATAGAACATTTTGCACATTTGAAAAACATGTAAATAGAACATTTTGCACTTTTGAAAAACATGTAAATAGAACATTTTGCACTTTTCAGAAACATGGAAATAGGACATTTTGCACTTTTCAAAAAGTATTTTTATTGATAATGTTCTGGAAATGGAATTTTTATTACGGCTTTTGTGGACGACCCCTAAGTGTACGTTATGAGTGCAATACAGTCAGTAACATACCACCCCACCCAATGCAAAGGGCAACGCGAAAGCGACCTCGACAGCAGCTACTAATCGTATGGACTTGCGACAGGCCGATTTTAGCTGTGCACTGGACTTACGACCGAATGATTCTTCACCGACGATATGTATGAATGAAAGGCATACTTTTTAAACACGTATTTGTGATGTTTTTGCTTTTAACTCGCAATTACAACTTTTTGAAACTTTTTTTGGTATTTTGAAGTTATGTTGAGATTTTGCCAAAAATGAATAAAAAACACAGGAAGGGACCTGGATTTTTTCATTTTCACATGTTAAATCCTATAAGGATTTGGCCATTTTGAAAGTCGACCACTTTTTCAAAATGCGCGCGCCTTTTATGCGCGAACAGCGCAAAATGCACTCAAGTCTATATACTAGTGGAAGTGTCTAGGGTCAGTAGAAGACGTTTTGGTAACAATCGGTTAAATCCTAGAGTTACATGTAAAATACTTCCCAAGTTAGTAGCAGTTATGTTCTTGCTGTTGATTCGTCAATTGATTATTTTAAAATGCAGTGTGATTTATTAAATTAATTTAGCTGAAATAATAATCATAATGATGAATTAGTGTTTCATTTTTTATTCATGATGCCATCGCATGTTACAGGTTCTGCCATTGAAAGATAGACAATTATGCAAGCAACACAATAATAAATTGATGCTAAACACCATAATGAATGAAACAAACAAAAAATTGTTGAACTAATTCAACATTTGGCTTTGTGAACGAGTGACAATGGACGCATTTATTTAAAAACATTTTAAAATTTGCAGTAATCTGGGTTAAATATTTCAGAGTCATCAAATTCTTATTTCGAATATTCACATAATTATTATATAATACACTAAAAAGTGTGATATTTAATCACACGTTACTGTTTAGTTGGATTAGTTGGTAAAGATAATAATGACACTAAAAAATTTTTTTTTATGTATACAATTAAATAATTATGCGGAAAAAGATAGAAATACATTCATTTATTATGTACATGAAGTTTAACTCAATTTAGGCTACTAAAAAATTCATTCATCAAAGATTTATTATAACTTTTAAATACTATACAATTGATTTTGCATTTCGTTAGGAGTTTACAATAGGTCTTAGATTCCATCTAATAACACCTTTGGTTTATATTATCACGGTGCCACAAACGTGCAAGAAAATAATTATTTAAATGTAAAAATAAAAATAAAAACTTGATGAATTCTTAATATTTGACCTAGTTAGTGAAGTTTGGTCTGGTTTTTAATGAATGCAGTATTGTCACTCATTCGTTCTAGGATTGTTGAATCAATACAACAATCTCTTGATTTTTTGGTTCATTTTAAAATTGGAATTGGTAAATGTGTTGCTTGTGTAATTGTGTATTTTTGAATAGCGCAACCCGTAGCAAGCAATGGCATGATGAATAAAAATTAATATGACCGATGACCTGAATGAAAGGAATAAACTAATACATTTTAAAATATTTGATTGACAAAAGCAAGCGAAAAATTTTATATACATTTTTGTTACTAAAAATACTAGATATTAGAGATTGCAATGCTCGAGCTATATATAGGTTATAGGAGATAAATGCTAATAAATTAAACAAATGGATAAAATGCTCGGTTTTACTTAGATTTTGTGAAATTTCAAAGTTGGATCAGTTTATTAAAAGCATGCAAGCAATTTATTTAATTTACAACAATTTTGAAGAAGACATTTATATTTTCATGTTGATATTTTGCAGCAAAAAACGAATGAGAGAAAAGATAATTAACTAAACATTTTAATTACTTTTAGTAATAATTTTTTAAATGTAAAGTAAACATTGAATTTTAGATTTTGTAGATTAAATATAGTTTTCATTTAATTTATAGTAGCATGTAACATACATACTAACATTTCCATGTTACCATAGTGACATAATGTAAATGTTAAAATGACCTAAGAGGAGAAAATAGCCTTTTTCAGTACATTTCGCAATGTTTGAGTTAATGGAAGATTGTGTTCCCAGAAAGGATCGTTTGGTGAAATAGAAACCAAGGCAGACTCCACAGTGGCCCAAGATTGTTTGACCGTTGCATTAAGTTTCTTTGGTATATCTTTAATTATGTTCCACGCATCAAGGAAATGAGTGTACTGTAAACGATCTATTGAAATGGGGATTCTGTGGTTTTTTTCAAATATTAGGTTATCGTCTTCCAAACAAATCCTGCTTGTGATGAAATCATATTAACAGGACTTAAGCCAAAATGTCCTGGTGAAGACTTGCCCCTTGCTGATTGCCCCATGATGAGATTCCCTCCGTTTTGTAAATATTTTAATACAATTGGAATCTCCTGAGGGGAGAATTGTTGATTTGCTACAACAACATCATATTTAGCCACAGACGCAAGATTTTTTATGCTATTTTTTATTATGTTTGAAGTATTTAACTTCTTATATTTAAAAAAATTATTTAACAAGTTGCAGCAGGAACCATAAAAACCAATGTGGAGTTTCTTTAAAGAAGGGTTTACCGAACGGGACCATTTAACTGCGTTTAGGAGAAGAGTCCTTTGACTTGATTCACCCTTACTATCAGAGCTTTTCACATCAAGAAATGTTGAATCTGCTATTCCAATAATTTTTCCTCCACCTATGGCACCACAGGCAATAATAGGATGAAATTGTTTGGTACTATTCGTTCTCTGAGCAGCAATAGAGAACGCTTGCCTTCCAAAGACACTTAAGGTTCCCATGTTTTTATCCACAAAGAAAGTTCCGAAACCTTTCAAAATTCTTTTCACATCTAAAAGTTATAAAGCAATTAAGGTTAATTAATTATTATTAAGCAAATAACCATAAGAAATCTAAATTTGTGTCCCTTTTTTCAATAAAAAACGATACAGAAAAATTAATTTAATAAATGTATTTAAAATATTATTGAATCATTTGTTACATTATAAAATTCTTACCCTGCGTGTGATTTTGAATTTGAAATTCAGTTGTAGCAGCCACATCAGTGAATGCAAAGTTTTTAGTTTCAGCACCAACACAAAATTGGGTGACGTAGTAGATAATCAGGGCAAAGCTCAAATGCCGTAAAAATGCCATTTTTAAAAGAAAAAACAGAATTTTGAGAATTTGTGTTGCACTTTTATTTAGACAATTGAATAAATTTTTTGTTTATTTACTTAAATTGATTTTTTCAGCAATCTTGAAAGCTTTTCTGTGTCTGATGAAATGGTACAAAACTTGTTGCTGTACCCAATCCTTATATTTGCAAACAGAATCATTAAAATTATTGTATGTGATGAAAGCAGGACAGAAAGGATTTAAAAATTATTTTGGCATTATAATATTTACCTCAGCAACAACCAATACAATTAATGTGTAAACAAATGTTATTAAAGTTTTGCTCGTTTGAACGACACTAAAAAATCTCTGGCAGTTATTATTTAGTTGCATAAAATCGATGAAAAATGTAAATTTGAGGTAATGGAATGATCGACATAAATTACCAGCTGTTAATAAATGATATTGAGGACGAGTGAAAACGTGAAGGGCTGTTTTCAAGGTAATATTATAGGTTGTAAAATATTACAACCAGCTAGGCACAAGAATGTTTTATATACTATTGTAAAATAATGCCCGTACGGAGATAATTACGTTCCTGTTTCTAAATTTGTATAAAAAAGGAGATGAGCAGTATATCCAAACCATGCCCGGTGTGCTTAGTAGCAGAGTTTAAAAATTGTGTGGAAATTCAATTCATGTTCAAAATTATTAAAAAATCTGCTAAGAACCAAAATAACCTATATCCAATTTAGACTACAATCAAAATGATCTATGTCATAAAAACAGAATGAGAAACATGCGTAAAATGTTAATTAGGAATTTTTGATGAACGTAAAATGTTCTATCTTCATGTTTTTGAAAAAGTACAAAATGTTTTAATTCCATGTTTTCAAAAACGAGCAAAATGTTCTAATTTCATGTTTTTGAAAAGGTGCAAAATGTTCTAATTCCATGTTTTTGAAAAGGTGCAAAAATTTGTAATTCCATGTTTTCGAAAATGTACAAAATGTTCGAATTCCATGTTTTTAAAAATGTCAAAATGTTCTATTTACACATTTTTGAAAATTGCAAAATATTCTATTAAAATGCTTTCAAGGCATGTTTCAATATTTTTGTAGATGGTTGATATTGTTTTTACCTAACAATGGATATGGGTATGGGTAATTTTGGTTCTTCACAGACGATATGTATGTTATCTTTTAAGAATCCTGCATTACGACCCATGACTACAATAAAAAAACAGACTGTTTCTATTTTAATGACAAACATCCTACAAACAAATAATGATTACGAGCTCCAGGTGTTTTGGAACTGATTGAAACACATCACATGTGGAAACGAGGTTTATGGAGTCTGTAAATGTTGACCTCCAGCTATAAATGAGATTTATTATTTTGCATGAAACATTTTTAAAAATGCAGTGGACCCTCCTGTACCCGGACCTTTATTATCTGCCGAGCGTTTTACACCTTGAGAGGGGTTTTTCAATTTCCGGGTCCTTCCATATTATATCCGAAAAAAATTTCATATATGCTAGATTTGAAATATGTTACAAAAACAAAACAGAAAAATACAAAAAAAAGGAAGTTTAAAGTTTAGTGTATAGTTTATAAACGTAGAATGCAAATCCATGGGTGTTGCTAAATAAACTATTGCAAAAAAGATACAGACATACATATGTAATTTAATAGTAGATTCGAAACAGGTGAGTCTTAAAATTAATTAGCCAGGGAACCTCACAACAGCAAGTGATATTTTTTTAAATTGTTTCAAAACTTTAAAATTCCATTAGATTAAATTCATGGGAGAACTAAACGTAATACTATGTTTCAGCAATAAAAAAATATTTTTTAAAGTTCGCTTTGTGAGTACAATAACCATTTGTGTATTACTCGTTATAAGACAATGAACAAATACAAAATCAGTTGTGATTAATTACTTGAGAGAGAAAATAGAACTGCATGACAATTATTGTTTCAAATAAAACATTCAGCAATAAACAGTAATTATTATTATTAAAATTTCTTTATTTAAAGCATTTATTTAAGATATGTCTTTCCTATCTGGATATTTTTATGAATTTTGAAAGATTCTTTTCCCAATTAATCCAGGTAAAGTATAAGTGAGGGAATACGGTAATTTTTTATTATTCATGAAAAATTTTTGCCTTTCCTATAAACCCTGGCAACATACAAAGTTTTAGTAGATTTTAAAAACAACTTTTATGACGAGAATTTCGGGATTTGGTACGCGATGAACCTCATCCCGTCCCGTCCCGCCCGGTCTCGAACTTCTTGGAACTTTTTGGAACTTTTTGGAAATTTTTGGAACTTTTTGGAACTTTTTGGACGAGACAGGTTCGGGACGGGACGCGCAGGCAGCCTCCGCTGTTTGAATTTCCAAAAACATGCAAAATAAAAGTTTTTGCACATTTCAAATATATTCAATTTGAACATTTAACACCTTTCTCAAAACATGTTGAATAGAACATTTTTCACTTTTCTGAATCAAATAAAAAGAAAATTTTACAATTTTCTAAAACATATGCAAATACAACATTTTGGTTTCCTAAAGAAAACCATCAATAAAATAAAAATAATGGTTTTTATTGGGAAACAAATTGCTGCCTAAAATCAATTCCTTCGCGCGGCCCTGTATTTAAAGTCTAATAAGTCCCCTTCACTCAGGGAATACAGTACGGTGTCTTAGTTTGGCTTAAGTTTGGTGGAGATATCCTGTTTTGCTAAAAAAAATCCTTATTCATATGCTGAAAATAAAGTCGCAATACGTATAATTTAAAATCAAATAGCATGTTTTTGTTTTCATCAATCGTTTTTGTTCGTACTGTTTTGTACTATCAAAAAATAAATTAAAATTATAATGAACGAAGATTAAATGTGACAGTGTGTAATTTGATAATTTGTAAATTCATGGTAATTAGTAATTATTATTCTAATTGTCATAAGTTATGTACAACTACAACAATCAATTTAATTGCAACTGTCCTACAGCCGTATGATTATTATACTGAAACCCCAAAGGGCTTACATATGCTACATGCTACACGCTTAATTCGCTTTTTACTATTTCCTGCATTATGTAGGTGGATACATATAATTATGTATAATATGGTAAATACTAAACATAAGGCGTGTTTTTCTAATGATATTAATGGTATGTTGCTACATAAAATTCAAGAGTTCTACAAAAATACAAAATAAGATATAAGTATATATAGCCCTAAAGCGTAAGCTTAAGCATATGTTGCATGCGCCTACATATAGGTATGTTATAGCCCATTGCATTATGTCAAGTAGGAACATTGTCTTGCATGTCTCCTTGAATCAATAAAATATTTTTTTTGTTGTTGAAAATGTTACTGCGCTTTAACTTGGAACTTTTTGATATTTTGCAGAAACAAAATACTATCTTGTTGTGTAACACAAAAAACTAATGGGAAAATTTAAAACTTGGTTCACGTTGGAGTTTGCACTCTGAAAACCTGCTTTGCATTGCATAGTACAGGCATAGGCATAGGTACTATAAACGTATGTATACTCATAAATATTGTAAAGGTAAGCATTAGCAAAACTTTTGCTGCACGAAAATTAAAGAAAAGAAAAAACAACATGTTTTTGTTTTTGAAGTTTAGGGGGCAAAATGTCCAGGTCCAGAATTCACCTATGTATATGATTAGTAGTACTGTTATTATCAAAAATAATGAATTTTAATAAACTTTATACAGCTTCCAGCCTTCCAGTCAGTTTACATATAGAAGGAAGGTATAAGGTATGAAAATGAATAATTTACTTCAACTTATTTTTGTACAGATAATAAGTTACAAAATTATAAGATTTTTTCATTTTCTTATATTATACGGTATAAGAATTATAAGTATAAGTATAATTTCTTATAAAAGGAATCTTAAAAACCTAAGACTTCACCTCATTCATTATAAATTATAGTTTTGTATCGACCAAAAAACAGGGCAAGTACATAGTACTCCGATCTTTACTTTCCTACAGCTTACATCATCTTCTTAAGAGTGTAATTACAGGCTCAGGTATGTTTTTATTTTTGCAGTAGTGATAATTGATAATAATGAGGTGATACAAAATCACTAAAATCAGAATGTCTATTTAGAAATACGTAGAAAATGTGAAGAATCAAAATGACTTTATGTATATTCATTTTTAGCTAAAACCAAAATTCACTATCTAGAAGTAACAATAATTCCAATATCTTAAAAAAATGAAAGTAGAAGATTTTATACTTTCCCAAAATATTTAAATAGAACATTCTGCCCTTTTTAAAAACATGTAGAAAACAATTCTGAACTTAAAAAAACAAGCAAGTAAAACATTTTACAGTTTCCAGAAGTATATGTAAATAGAACTTTTCTCACTTTTCAAAACCATGTAAATATAACATTTTGCACTTTTTAAAACATGTAAGTTAAACACATAATGCACTTTTCAAAACTTGTAAAATACAAAATTTTACAATTTCTAAAAATATGTACCAAATGCATGGAACATTTAGCACTTTTTGAAAACATGTAAATATAATATATTTTGCAACATTTCAAAAACATGCACATAAAACATTTTGAACTGTTCACAAATAGTCGTTGGTAATTTAGCACATAAATGCCTAACTTTCTACCTATTATGTTATTAACCTATCATAATGTCGTGTCAAGCACAAAGGACGTCGCCAACATTGTTTCCTTCGATTTCGATCAATGTTAAGGGCAAATGGGAGAAGCCGCTGACAGTTCACGATTTAACATTGTACCTCTTTTTATTCATTGTTTCCATGGTTATTATGTCATGGTTAGGCTTCCCATGTGGGCTTAATATTTATTATTATTCATATAAATATCTATGCTGGTAGGTCACTACCTTATAAAATGAATACACTGCACGCAACCATGTTATTGATATTATGTTACGCCTCGTCATGCCAGTCTGTTGGTGGTTAATATTTTAAGCAAATATGTAGACAGAATAATACACTGAACTGAAGCCATACAAGTAAAAAAAATATTGTGAAAGTTATAATTATTCTTGGTTCAGTCTTCTGCAGTCTGCAGTTTGCATCGTAAAAGTGAAAAGCCTGGAATCGCAAACAGGGCCGGATAATGCGGCCAGCGCAGACAGCGCAAGGCGCAAGGCGCTGCCTGAATTTTCAAAAAACATGTACATAAATGGAATATTTTGCAGTTTTCAAAAATGTGTAAAAGGAATATTTTGACTTTTTAAAACATGAAAATAAAATTTTTTGTGCATTTAAAAAACACGGAAATAGAACATTTTGCTTTTTTTAGAATCAAGTAAAACGAACTTTCATAAGTTTTCTAAAACATGTAAATAGAACATTTTGCACTTTAAAATAACATGTAAATAGAACATTTTGCACTTTTCTGAATCAAGTAAAAGGAACTTTCATAAGTTTTCTAAAACATGTAAATAGAACATTTTGCACTTTAAAATAACATGTAAATAGAACATTTTGCACTTTTCTGAATCAAGTAAAAGGAACTTTCATAAGTTTTCTAAAACATGTAAATTGAACATTATGCACTTTTCTGAATCAAGTAAAAAGAACATTTATAAGTTTTCTAAAACATGTAAATCGAACATTTTGCACTTTAAAATAACATGTAAATAGAACATTTTGCACTTTTCTGAATCAAGTAAAAAGAACTTTTATAAGTTTTCTAATACATGTAAATAGAACATTTTGCACTTTAAAATAACATGTAAATAGAACATTTTGCACTTTTCTAAATCAAGTAAAAAGAACTTTTATAAGTTTTCTAAAACATGTAAATCGAACATTTTGCACTTTTCTAAATCAAGTAAAAAGAACATTTATAAGTTTTCTAAAACATGTTAATAGAACATCTTGCTTAACCAAAGAAAACCATCAATAAAATCAAAATGGTGGTGTTTGTAATGTTTGTATGGAAAAAAATTGCTGCCTGAAAGCAACTCCTGAGTCCGGCCCTGATCTCAAAACTATGGAAAACGGAATGAAAATGAACGTGTATTGTTCTTAACATTTTTTAAAACCTGACCAAGACATTGTTTGTAGTTGCAATCTTTTCAAATGATATTGTGAGAAACTTGAGACAGTCCAGACTGACTATTAGTAATTTTGGCATTTTTAAAATATTCACCCTTGGCATTCAAATTCCTGTGCCGTTTCCATTTTTCACTAAATTCAACATTATAGTGTATTTTGACGCTGTCAATGAATGTAAAGTTGTGCGGGTCAGGTTTGTACCTTCACCTTCACCACAAGCATAATTTAATTCTAATTATATGTGGGATTTTAATTCTTTAATGGTGCAGCACCCGCGCACTATTCAATTTTCTATTCTTGAATTCCTAACAATATGATACATCCACCTACTAATATTTGATGAATAATTCATTTTGTATCATTATGAAGTGCCTCCATAGCATGGACCTAGGTACTATTCACTTTCTGACCTTTTTAACCCCCGTAATCGTAATATAATATTGGCCCATCTATTCTAATATAAAAAACCGAAGCTTGCATAAATTAAACAGACGTCATTCAAATTACAACTAACTTTAAGAAAAGAACATCTGAAATAACTAATCGTAAGTAGCGTCGCATAAGAAACTCATGCAATAAGCAATAACATCAAAACGAATACTTCATAAATTAAAAAAAAACTAATTTCTGCGACTTATCGTTAGATTGCCTATTAAAACTTGGAACATTATCACGGTATTTTACAATTAATTTCTTCCCATTAGAAAATACCTACTAATGACAAGTCGTTCACAAGTGATGTCATCAAAATTTCCCCCTTTCTACTGCTCTATGCCCCCCCCCCCCACCTGTAGTTTTTTTAATCAAGGCGGGACGAAGAAATTGCTTTTTGGCAGCAATTTGTTTCCATACAAAAACAACCGTTTTGATTTCATTGATCGTTTTCTTTAGTAAATCAAAAGGTTGTATTAACATGTTTTAGGAAATTTTTACAATGTTCTATTTACATGATTCTGACAAGTGCAAAATGCTCTATTTACATGTTTTTAAAAAGTCCCAAATGTTCTATTTACATGTTTTGAGAAAAGTGGATAATGTTTTAATAGCATGTTTTTAAAAAGTGCAAAGTGTTCCATTTACATGTTTTTAAAAAGTGCAAAATGTTCTATTTACGTGTTTTGAGAAAAGTGGAAAATGTTTTAATAGCATGTTTTTTAAATGTGCCAAACATTTTATTTGCATGTTTTTGAAAAGTGCAAAATGTTCCATTTACATGTTTTTTTTAAAGCGCTAGCTGCATTATCTGGCCCTGAGCTTAATCAGTGCGTAAACGTAAACGGCTATATCGTCAACATGATACGTCATTAATATCCAAACAGACCCATTCATCCTACCCGTGACATCATTTATGGACGATCCCTAATAAGTTTATGCACACAAAAATTTGGTTGATTTTTACACAGTATTACATAAAAAAATTACAATTGAAAAAGTGTTAATGCTCAAATTCAGCAAAATATTATTACAATAGTACGCTATATCCGCAGTCATAATCATAATCATAATCGTAATATTTAATCGTCTATATAATGACATGCATAAATTATAAGCCTTGCCCTGTTTTTCCTTTTGTCCGAAATTTTGCCCCTCCTTCAATAAACCATAAGATGCTATGCCGTTTGCGTTCTTCGTACTACACGCTGTGATTACCCTTGCTATAACACCAACTACCAACACGAAATGAATTATGATAATGTAACCACTTTTAATTCCATTATTCACCTCTATTACTGAACCTGGCTGACGTAAGAATTGCACAAATGTCTAATAATTTAACCAGCATATTAATATTCACAAAGAATCGCTTCATTTCAAAACTGTCATCGTGCTCATAGGCATAATCATTATCGTTATCGTTATCGTAAATATATCAAAATATTATTAATACACAAAAAACATTTTGTACCACAGAAGAAAAATAGACAAACGCGAATACGAATATTGAATAGGAAAGCTATCCAGTCAGTCCAGTGGTTATGTGGTTACACACGCAAACCATGTGTTTACTGTTTACTTCATAAGACTGCAAAATAAACCATAGGCACTACTACACAACAGAGCACATCGCATTTTATAAAAGATTGAAAACAACAACTACTTAGGTACTTTATAAAAATAATTATATTATGCGGCTGATTTATTAAACTGGAAAACAAAACTGTTGTTTCACAATACAAAAATCATGGTAATTAAAAGGGAAAAAATACTCACATTAAAATGCACAGTAGCCACTTAGCGTCGAATTTCGACTTCGACGAGTACATAACTTGTCAACGTCAACGTCAAACATACCTAATGGAATACGAATGGCAAGAAACGTGGACGATGGGTGACGCGGTGGGGGATGCCATAATTTAATTGAAGATGCACGCAATCGAAATTGTAATAGAAAAAATTGTGACGGCAATTGCAAATGAAAATACCCATGTGGCCAGTGGTGGCCAAAGGTAAAGGTCAAAGGATTGTTGGTCATGCAAATGCAATGGTCAAGTGAAATTAGACTAGAGACATTTTTTAATTGTTTTTTTAAGTGTAGTGTTTACAAATTAATTATAGCGGACACTATATTATATGATTTTCGCGTTTTAAATTGGAAATTTGAATGAGTTAGATTAGGAGATACATAATGTGCCACACAGACACAGAGTTTTTATTTTAGCACTATTACCTACTTAAATACTTAAACAATTTTAGAATGACGTATTATCCTACGTTTTTGTAAAATACTTATAAAATAGTACAGATTTATTACGGAAAACGTCATTTTAAATTGCTTATCGTCTATGAAAAATCAAAATGACCCATATCCATTTTTAGCTAAAAACAATATCAGCATTTAAATAGAACATTTTACACTTTCCAAACACATTGAATTCTAACATTTTGCACCTTTTCGAAAACATGGAATTAGAACATTTTGCAACTTTTCGAAAACATGGAATTAGAACATTTTGCACCTTTTCGAAAACATGGAATTAGAACATTTTGCACCTTTTCGAAAACATGGAATTAGAACATTTTGCACCTTTTCAAAAACATGGAATTAAAACATTTTGCACCTTTTCGAAAACATGGAATAGGACATTTTACATTGTTGAAAAACATGAAAATAAAAAATTTTACGTTTTTCAAAAACTCCTAATCAACATTTTACGCATGTTTCTCATTTTGTTTTTATGACATAGCTCATTTTGATTGTAGCTGAAATTGGATTTGGGTCATTTTAGTTCTTCACAGACGATATATGAAATTGTGCACACTCAAAACGGTTAAACAAATTTAAATGCACATTATAAAAATTGTTATTTTGTAATTATAAGGAAAGTCTGTTAGCTGTTTAGAAAAAAATGTATTAATTATTAAATTCATTAAAGATTTTGCAATTCTTGGTACAAGTTTTATTACAGTTTGTATGCGGAAGCACCTTAATTATTTTTTTGCAGTGAGCACTAATAAAATTTTGAAATTCTTAAGAAAAATAATATCATAGAATATACAATATTTTTTGCTTTATGAGCCATACAATAAATTAAGGATAGATATTACACTTTTT
Source organism: Dicyrtomina minuta (assembly GCA_949802685.1). Lineage (NCBI taxonomy): Eukaryota > Metazoa > Arthropoda > Collembola > Symphypleona > Dicyrtomidae > Dicyrtomina > Dicyrtomina minuta. Next base: position 147,268,575 of record OX461808.1, on the reverse strand, counting down.
TTAAACGTACAGTGCGGTTGGTAGGCAATAAATTTTGACTTTTACAGAAATATGAAAATATGCAACTCCATTTTTTTTCAAAGAATGGGAAATTGGAGCATTTTTCTCATTTTTTTCAGTTGCAAAAAAAATTAATTAGCATTTTATGAACTTCAATAATTTCAAAAAGCATTAAAAGAAGAACTTTTTGGACATTTAAAAATTTAAAAATATTGAACTAAAGCAATTTTGCGATTTTCAGAAGCATGAAAATACATATTACATCTACTAGAACGCGTGTATTTAATTTCTGAACTAAAATACATCCCTATTTAGTCGTCAATAATTCAGCGAATTTTGGAATCCTGCCAAAAATGTATTTACTCCTTTTCCCACATTTTTCCTTCATCTATGCAAATAAAACTCTATTAACTATAATTAAACAATGTGCTTATACTATATTGAACTTAAGTGCACACATAAGGCGAAAGGTGGTAATTTTGTAAGTCACATTATGAAAGACAATTCAACCCTTCAAATTTTTTCAATGAGCATGGAGACAATTTAGAACATGCATTTTTCTTTTAAAGACTAGTAAATAGGTAAAACGTGTTGGGAAATAATTGAAAAAAATAAATGTCATTATCCCATATATAGAAACAATTGCAGGTGTCAAGTACGTATTTAGGTATATTATTCGCTTACCGCTTATCAGTAGCATTTTTAATTCAGTTTTGTTCGTTTTATTACGTACCTTATTTTCTATTTCCACGAAGTATCCTTAACAGCTAAAAAATATTACGACTAAAAGAATTATTTACAATCTTAAACTTTATCTCCAACGATTAAATTGAATAGGTACGTATGCATAACATAGTCCGAAAAAAAATCAAAAAATCAAGATATATTACGATTGCAATCAGCTCCATTTATTCGTACAATAGCTATCACTCAACTTACCTTATAAATAAAAAATAATATTCTCATCAAATCTATCGTAAAATTTCACATCCCCATTCCACATCCATACAAAAAAAGAAGACAGATAGGGAAGACGCATAGGCAGTGACATATATCATAAGAAAAACTAAAACACGTAATTAATATAGACAATTTTCCTACATCTGCTGTACATCTCGTCCTCATCATTATACCTGTCTACAGTCTACACAAACCATACGTCTTTTGTTGATTGCTCAAACTGTGGTGGCCAATGCTGCTCTAACGTCCTTCCCAACAAATATTTCCATTTCAATTTACAATTCTTATTCTCAATTCCATTGAAACTGAAGCGACGACGACGACTGAGCTAAAGCCAAAACGACAGTGATATTTAAAAAAAATTGCATAAAAACTTGAAAGTTTTACCTGATTTGATGAGATGAAACATGAAATGAAAGATTACATACGCGGCAAGCATTGCAATGGTCATATAACAAAAAATAATGTGAACAATCTGTTTCTACTTCTCCTGTCTGTGTAATGTCAACAGCACTTGGACTTTAACCTCCAGCTTTTGTGTGTGTGTGTGTGTAAAACTTCCTAATTGCCCCACCATTTAAATACCTGGCCAATCGTAGATTCTTTATAGCAATTGCAATAGGAATAAAACATAAAAGATAGCAATGATAGCATTGTATAACTTACCTTCCGCTTGAAAAACAATATTACGACAGTTAAATTGACGCATTTATCAAGAATCTAATTTGTAGTGTTGCATAGTTCTGCAGGACATTTAAAACCATTTCCTTGTCAGTTCCAGGGTGGAACTGGGATCGTAAAGTAAAGATTTACACGGTAGAATTGGAACATGCTGGAAATGGTAGCAAAAACCACGAAATTAGGAGATCCTAACCACTAATACACATGTGCATTAGGCTCAAAGGTGTGGAAAAAAGATGTTACATTATTTTAAAAATAAATCATTTTTCTGTTAAGAGTACACCAACACAACTTACCACATATTTATGGGTGAATTATTTTTTAAAGTTCAAAATCTTCAATTAAATCTCTATTTTATTGTAAGACATTGTAAGTGAAGAGTCAAAATAACCCATATCCAATTTAAGCTAGAGTCAAAATGAGCTATGTCGTAAAAACACTAAATAATAAAGATGCGTTAGATGTTCATTAAGTGAATTGTAATACGTGCAGAATGTTCTATTTCCATGTTTTTGAAATGTGCAGAATGTTCTATTTCCATGTTTTTGAAATGTGCAGAATGTTCTATTTCCATGTTTTTGAAATGTGCAAAATGTTCTATTTCCATGTTTTTGAAAAGTGCAAAATGTTCTATTTCCATGTTTTTGAAACTTTCAAAATGCTCTATTTACATGTTTTTAAAACGTTCAAAATTTTCTATTTACATGTTTTTGAAACTTTCAAAATGTTCTATTTTCATGTTTCTGAATCTTTCAAAATGTTCGATTTACAAGTTTTTATTTTTAGGAAATGCAAAATTTTCTATTTAAACGCTTTTAAGATCATAAAATATTTCAATATATTTTATATGGTGGATTTTGTTTTTAACTGAAAATAGAAATGGGTCATTTTGGTTCTTGATCGACGATATACTATTTTCATTTACAAAATGGCGCTGAATGTTTAATATTTACTGTAATTTTTAAAACGTGGCGCTGATTTTTTATAAAGACGCCGTTTTGGAATTGACAGAACTTCATATATGAGGAACTCAATATGAGCTGGAACTGACTGGTACTTGCCGTATTGTGCTAAGGAGCTTAAGGGGACGACTGCACCTTTTTTTGGTAACTTATAAAACATGCAACATAACACATTACCACTTCAACGTATAAACACTAAGCAATGTTAAATAACCAGGCGGCGTCGAAATAAATCATTATTTTTATACCTAATAAAATCTCATATTTATTGTAAACAGCAGTTTGGGGTGTTTTAGGGTTAATTACTTTGATGTTAAATGCTGGTGCTATCATTTCCCCCCTCCAAGTTTTGTCTTGACAGCGTATATCCAATTGTCCATGTTTGCATTTAATGAGGAACTAAATGTATGTTTAAGTCCAACGCCGACTACGAAATATTACTAATATTTAGTGTTTCTGATAATTGTCCATTTCCCAACTGCGCACGCAGTTTTTATCACTGCCTCATGGAGAACATAGGACTTAATTGTGTGTAAATTATTAAAAAATTTTGTAGCAGGTGCATTCACAATAAATTTTACTATAATTACATAGCTTGAACAATTGTCTAGCGACTGTCGAAGAGTTTTTGTCAGATTTCGATATGGAAGGTATTTTATTTGGGCGTCGAAGATTAGACGTCGGGATGTCTACATATAAAACAAGGTTAAAAGTTTCATATTTCAAAAATCTTTAGTTTCACATTGAAAAACTTTTTTCCAGTTTTCTCTTCAACAGTCGATAGATATTACCTTTTAGTTACTGTAAAAAAATTAAATGTATACCTATATGTCCAGGCAAAGCCTAAGAATTTACCGCTGGATGTGCAGTCCAACCCTTAAATGTTATTGGCTAATACATTATTTTATTATGTAGAACATTTGGGAGCTGGTTCCTATCAAATTGAGAACCTTACTACTCTACAATCTTATATAGTTCATTTACTGCATACATAGTAACTTAGTTAGTACACCGCACATTGTGTAATTACATATTATATGACATGTGATGCTATGCTATGCTGGCTGACTGCTTGATTGCTTTGACTAATCTAATCGGAAATTAAATTAATCGCAGGAACAAGAAACAAGAAACTAGGAGGAAGTACGTTTTATTATACATTTTATATGATATGCTACTATATCTGATATACCGTATCGCATCACAAATTCTACACACATAATGTTATTTGGCATCGTTATCCTTATCTCTACTGGTATCTCTGTATTATTGACATATTTTATAATGCTTCGTCTGCATTGCAATTCAAGTCGATTTCGATTTAACTTCCAATATAAAATTCACAATGCTTTTGCGAACACAGCAATGAAGGAAACTTGCCAGCTATGCCATTGCCAAGGACAGAATAAATTAATGCAAATAATCATCAGAAAAAATTACGGGGATAATTATTACAATTAGTTTTATTTGGACGGAAAGGGAGAACGCGATCAAAGCCTCAGCAGCCAAGAGCCAAGAAGTCAAACAAATTAAAATTTACATTACAACGTAACATAATAGAATTTAAATTGAAATTCGATGAAATTTTCTTTTATTATGTGATGCTAATATCCATGTGGTTCATAATTACACGTACATATTATCACAGGTTACAATGCAATCCAATGTTACATACTGTAGCGTTTAAAAGCATGTATATACATACCTACAGGTCCATATGTATATAACATGTATAATTCAGATAAAGTCTCACGGCTTTGTCTGCCAGTATAGTTTACAAAATTGGGTGTAAAATACATATTAAAAAAATAATTTAAATAATAAAAGGAACGTGTGCGGACGTTATTACAATATAGCATTCAACAATATTTTTTTCCAATAAACAATTATGTGTGATTTTGTGAATAATAATTATACGATTTTGGCCATATTAGTCAGTATAACAAAAGCAAAGGATACGAATTTTCTTTCGGCACTTCCCATATCTTCAGTCGTGCCCAATGTGCCAAAAACTACCAAGCCAATTTGATGTTTATATGAATTTATTATACCACCTATCTTTCTATATATGAAGTAAAAACTTGCAATTTTTGACCGACATGGTAGCTATTAGCGTGTGTGTGCCTCGTGTTGTAAATTTTGCAGGTTACAGGTGAAGGTAATATGACATGCAAAGCCATCCCATTTAAAAGAGTTCTGTACAGTTTTTATATGCCAGGCTATGATTACTGATTACACAGTCATATACTGGATTACTGATATTTGATATGCCTGTAATGCCCATTAGTTGCTATAGTATATCGTCTATGAAGAACCAAAATGACCCATATCCACTTTCAGCTACAATCAAAATGAGCTATATGTCACAAAAACAAACTGAGAAACATGCGTAAAATGGTAATTCCGAGTTTTTGAAAATGTGCTAAATGTTCTAATTTCATGTTTTTGAAAAGGTACAAAATGTTCTAATTCCATGTTTTCGGAAAAGTGCAAAAAATTTCTGATTCTATGCTTTTTAAAAGATTGCAAAATGTTGTATTTCAATATTTTTGAAAAATGCAAAATGTTGTATTCAAACGCTCTCAAGACACCTTACAACTTTTTTGTAGATAGTGCATATTGTTTTTAGCTACAAATGGATATGGGTCATTTTGGTTCTTCACAGACGATATGTTATTATACTGCATGGTAAGGGCCAGGGCCAGGGTATAGCAAGCGAGCTTATTTTTCCCCATTTCTAGGAATTTCTCGCTAGTCAGTCCATATTTGAATATTTGATTTGACGTATAAAAAAAGCAAAAACAGGTAATATGTGTAATTGTGTTGTAATTTTGGTCATTTTGTCAGTTGTATGTACGTCACGTAAGTGGCCATCCCCACTGTCCTGTCCAGTGTACAGATCAACATTATACGCCTACGAAATGTCAAGCCTTCAAAGACACGCGCAATTTTTTTAACCACTGATTTAAATTCGAGATATGATAAAATCAAATTTATTGCTTTATTGAAACCAGTACCAGTACTACATATTTTTGAGTTCCATATGAAAAATACGAAAAAATGCGAAAAAATTTAAAAACGTGGCAATCATACATATAAGAGAATTGAAAAAAATGTTAGGAAAATTAGGTGATTTTGTGCGTCATTAAAATTAAGCTTCAGTTACTACCCGGATATATTGCATAGGCATTTTGTTAAACATCTGCTGATATTTTTATTGTAGCGAAAGGCGAAGCCGATCCGATTAGTAGTTTAAGTCTATGACCTATGACGCGCAAGATAAATCCATACACTATAATTAATATGATAAAACAAGACACGCAGAATGTAAAAAGCGGGTAAATCGTGACGCGCATATATTTGTATATGCGTGTATTTGAGATTTATATCTATGCAAATTTTCAATTTACAGATACAACATTCTCAACAATGCAGTTAAATCAACTTTTTTTAAATTATTGACGTCAATCAAGTTTAAAGATCGCTCCAAAATAAAAATGTCGAATCAATCTTATACAAAATGGGCTGACGTCAATACTGAACTTATAATTGAAAAACGAAACCAATTAATTGATTATTTGCATAAGGGATCGTGCATAAATTACTTCATGACAATGATGAATGCAGGGTCGGACGAAGGAATTGGTTTCAGGTACTAGGGAGGAATTTGTTTCCATACAAGAACCACCATTTTCATTTTATTGATGGTTTTCTTTGGGAAAGCAAAATGTTGTAGTTACATGTTTTAGAAAAGTTTAAAATGCTTCATTTACTTGATTCAGAAAAGTGCAAAATGTTCTATTTGAATGACTTGAGAAAAGTGTTAAATGTTTTATTTCCTTGTTTTTTAAATGTATAAAATATTTTATTTACAAGTTTCAGAAAAGTCAAAATATTCTTTTTACATATTTTTGAAAATTGCAAAATGCTCTTTTTACTTGATTCAGAAAAGTGCAAAATTTTCTATTTGCATGGCTTTTAAAAAGTGTTAAATGTTTTAATTGCATGTTTTTGAAATGTGCAAACAAATTTATTTGTATGTTTTTGAAATGTGCTAATAAATTTATTTACTTGTTATTAAAAAGTCAAAACATTCTTTTTACACATTTTGGAAAAATGCAAAATGTTTCATCTACACCTGTTTTTTTGAACATTCAAGCAGCCTGCGCTGTCGGCATTATCCGGCCCTAGGTAAATGAGCCTGCTAGTCTGCTTGGAGAGTTGGAGACGCGTTGTGATGACATTATTATTTTTGTGATTTTAAATTTATTTAAATGCAAATTCACACCTTGCAAATTAGCATACAATTAGGTACAACAACATTTTTGCAATGTATTGTTTATTTTCACTTGGTCGTATATTATATTTGTTTATTAAGTCATCCTAAAAATTTTACGTATTAATTTACAATGACATATTTAAATTTTTTGGTAAAACAAATTGTTGAGCAAATAAATTATACTACGCAGTAGAAAAAAAGGGGCGCGTTTTGCGCGTGTAGACTGTGTGTTCATAAATTAGAATTATTGGTGAATATTTTTAAATCAGCGTGATCCACATCTAACTAACGATAAATAAGTAACATAACACCAAAAAAAAAATGAAAAAATAAAATCCCACCTTTGTTTTCGTATTTGTAGAAAATGCAAGCTGATATCCATGTGTAAGACGTAGGGTATTTTCGATCACGAATTTTAGCCCTATCTTTTCCGTACCATCTATAATTAATAAAAATATGCAATGTTCGTTTTCGATAGTGTTTTTGTTGTTGTTTGTATTGTAATAGGCGTAACGTAATGCCAAAAACTTTATTCATTCATACGACGAGTTAGAAATTAGAATAGATAATTATTGTGCAGAATTATCGTATGGCGTACCTACGTAGTGTAGAGGTATGCCTATACGTGTCGCACTGTTTTTTCCTACGTGAGACTTTGACCCTTGCTAAAATAAAAATAAAAATCAGTGAGTCACATGTATTATTATTGCTCCATGTGTATGTAATTATTCGAATTGGAAATGTTACCCCAGGCCACATGAGGGCCAGGGTCAGGCCACGTGTAATTTGTATATATCAAATTTGTATTTTTTTCGTTTTCCTTATATTTCATGATTTATCATGCATCAATATTTGTGTGGGGTACGCTCTTCACTATTCATAAATAATAATTTTATTATTACTATATGGAATAACTATGCACTATCTTTATCTATGTTCAAGTTTATAGGATTTTTGTGAAATGGGTGAAAACAATAATGCATAGTAATTATTTCTTACCATAATATTCTATATATCCCAGATTCTATGTCAATATCACGTTTCAATTTTTTTAATCGGTCCCTTCAAATTATTGTTATGGAAGTGCCGTTGGCTGGGGGAGTGCAAATTAGTAGAAAATCAGTCGTATGCACAATCATAGCATTTTTGAGGTGTCAAAACAAGCCGAGTACAAAATATTGCTAAAAATCCAAAATCCATTCAGAATTGTGAAAAACTTACCTGTTCTTGTTTACAACTGTTACTAAGAGCCTTGGAAATAAAATAGAATGCAATGTTGTAAACAATGTTTGACGTATTTCAGAATAGTTGGCGTAAAAATGGTTTAATGTAGGCGTAAGGCGTAAGTACATCTAGAATCGATAATTTATGTAGAATTCTTTTTGGAGCCTACAAATGAGATCCACATGATTTCAATTTTCTATCATCCTCTTATGCCATTAATCAGTTGGCTACATTTCTCCAGATTCCAGAGAATGATCCCATGTAGAGTAGTTCCATTAATTATTGTATGATTGTGATTGTGTCACTGATTTCATTCATTTGTTTAATTCTTACAGAATAGGAAATCAATTTCGCTGCGAGACTTGTTTTTTGTTTTAATTTAGTAATTGCGTTGAAATTTGTCAGCGTGGCATATTTTTCTTTGTGCGACTGTATTTATCGACTAGTTTGGGTTCTGGTTGTAGCAATAAGTTTAAGTCATTATCGTCAGTTAATGTTGTCATATTTTGGTGTATTCTTCAAAAAACGATGTTTTGAATGTTTATACTAGTGATTTTTGGTTAGTCTGTCTGTCCCCTAGTAGGGCCTGATGCCAGTCTAATATGTATTTTGGTTAGATCTATCTAATTATGTTGCAACTTCTTCTTCTTATAATGCTACACCGCCTTGTCCGCTTAAGTATCAGTCCTTACAGGAATTAAGAATTCAATAAAAACTTATTACTATGTATCCTATTTTGTCGCAGTTGCAGATATGTTAAATATAGCAAAAATGGAGAATTTCAAGAAGTTGGAAAGAACTTAAGACTATCCTGACGGCATTCCTCCGACGGCTTTAAGTAAATACCACCAACTCAACTCCTTGCTTTTTTCGTCTCCTAAAAACCGGAGCCCAGGACATTAAGCGACTACTATTTAAGGCACTGCTTAGATTTCTAGAAAAGACGCTCAAAGCTGAATAGGACTGCATAATCAAAAACTGCTACCAAGAAACGCTGAATTTTAAAGTCTCAGACCCCCAATATAACTGCATGTTTCAATTCCAAAAGGTTGTTTCAACGAGATATTGAGGAATGCTTTATTTACGTGCGCTGACTAACTCTTACTATTTTTAAATATTTTTAAAAACCAACAAAAATAAAACAGTATCTTTTTCAAAATTACAAACTGTATTATAAAGCGTGTGTTAAGTAACAGTGGAAATTACAAAATATATTGTCCGTGAAGAACCAAGATGACCCATTTCTAATTTAAGCTAGGATCAAATCGAGCTATGTCATAAAAATAAAATGGGAAACATGCGTAAATTGTAAATAATAGGTTTTCAAAAAGTGTAAAATGTTCTATTTACATAGTTTTAAAAATTGCAAATTGTTCTATTTACATGTTTTTGAAAAGTTTACAATGTTCTATTTCCATAGTTTTGAAAATTGCAAATTGTTCTATTTACGTGCTTTCGAAAAGTGTAAATTGTTCTATTTACATAGTTTTGAAAATTGCAAATTGTTCTATATAGATGTTTTCGAAAATTACAAATTGTTCTATATAGATGTTTTCGAAAATTTCAAATTGTTCTATTTACATATTTTTGAAAAGTTTAAAATGTTCCATTTGCATATTTTGTAAAAGTGCAAAATATTCCATTTAAATGCTTTCAAGACATGCATCAATATTTTTGTAGATAGTGGATATTGTTTTTAGCTACAAATGGATTTGGGTCATTTTGGCTATTTACATACGATATGATGAATTATTATCCGCATTTTAAAAGAAACAACTAAGGATATTAACAATACAAAATACAATATAAACAAAGTGACTTGTTTTGCCGCTTTGAATCAACAACAGCCAATGCATCATATAATATTACGCTGTCCCGTACAGTTTATCTAAAAATACGAACGGAAATATGATACTCTCATATAAACATACAATAAAAATTTTCTATCTCTCAGGGGGATTACCTCACAAAATATAGATCTAATAAATCAAAGAGATTAGATGGTAAGAACTTTAGAGAAGTGCCAATAGGTAATTAATAATGCGATAATCATAAAGACGAAAATCTCTCCCTCTCTCCCTGTCAGCTTCTCTTCCTGTTTCTCTTAATCAATTTAATTCACCTGGTGGCCAGTGGGTGCAAAAAATAAAAGTGAAGAAAAAGCATCATCAAGGCGAGTGTGTGCAGTGATTTTCAACAGTTGATTTCATGTTCAAAAGTTCCCTTAACTTCCTGCCCATTTAAATACTATGCATTAAATGTGCGGCTGATCATACTACTTACAGTACTACACATTATTGTACTTTATATGGTCGTAGTAAGTCGTAAGGTTTTAGTGTTTTTCTTTAATTACGTAATCAACTCTCGAATGTTATTATTACGGGCAATTCCACTTTTTCCCATTCAGCTTAGAGACTCGCAGGTCAGACTGTCAGACTATGCCAAAACTGTGTGAAATCCCAAACTACATTAACAAAACCTTTACACAGTATGTCTAATAACGCCTGACGCCTATACGCACAAAATGTTAGAGGAATCATAAATTCAAATTCAAGGAAAGTTAATTAAGATGCTATAGTGACTGTCTGAATGCCTTCATTTCTAATTTCTGTCTCACTTAAAGCTACACACACAAATTTTTAAATCAATTTTTAATGGAATTTTAAATGGGGATTTTCAAATTAGGTACAAAAGATAATGCATGGATTTTGTTCGATTTTTGGTATGAAATTTCCCATGTTAAATACCATAAGGCAAATTTATTTTAAACATGTTAACCGGGTTGTTCCCAACTGCACTGCACTGCAGTGGTGGTCTCGTCTCTGTACAAAAGGACAATTGGGAATTTAGGAGAGTCCCTTGAAATTCCTGTGTCATCTTCATCAGATACAGAAACTTGTAGAAAGTACACAGAACTGTAATTATTAATATGCAGAAGGTAGAGCTGCTGCCAGAGGATCCAGAGTAACAAAAACATCTCGACAGCCGGGTTCTATACAGGGCCGGACGAAGAAATTTATTTTAGGCAGCAATTTGTTACTATAGAATAATCGCTATTTTGATTTTATTCATGGTTTTCTTTGATACGCTAAAATGTTCTATTCACATGTTTTAGAAAAGTGCAAAATCTTCTGTTTACATGTTTTTTGAAAATTGCTAAATGTTTTATTTGCATGTTTTTAAAAAGTGCTAAATGTTTTATTTGTGTTTTTGAAACGTGCAAAAACATTTATTTGCACGTCTTTTAAAAGTGCTAAATGTTTTATTTGCATGTTTTCGAAATGTGCAAAAACATTTATTTGCATGTTTTTGAAAATTGCAAAAACATTTATTTGCATGTTTTCGAAATGTGCAAAAACATTTATTTGCATGTTTTTGAAATGTGCAAAAAAATTTATTTGCATGTTTTTTAAAAGTGCAAACTGTTTTATTTGCATGTTTTGAAATTTGCCCAAAAGTTTATCTGCATGTTTTCGAAATGTGCAAAAACATTTATTTGCATGTTTTCGAAATGTGCAAAAACATTTATTTGCATGTTTTCGAAATGTGCAAAAACATTTATTTGCATGTTTTTGAAATCTGCAAAAACATTTATTTGCATGTTTTTGAAATGTGCAAAATTATTTATTTGCATGTTTTCGAAATCTGCAAAAACATTATTTTCCATGTTTTTGAAATGTGCAAAAACATTTATTTGTATGTTTTTTAAAAGTGCAAAATATTCCATTTACATGCTTTTTGAGAATTCGGGCAGCGGGGGCTGCCTGCTCTGGCTGCATTATCCGGCCCTGGTTCTATAGTTCTTGCTGAAAATTACTAAATTCTCTCTGCAAACGGCAAACGGCAAACGTCACACGTGTAATACATATATATGCAGATGTTACATGGCTACGTACAAAGAAAATCAGAGAGAAATGCACTTCCCATCTAATGGGTCATCCCCATCCCTCATACCCATCGCCAACCCCAGCACGTTTTATCCTTAAATTGCTTTATCCACACAATCCACTCCAATCTACAGTCTAGAGAACATACTCAGCGCAGTATCAGTGTTCACTACATTTTTTTCTTCATTTTTTTTCTTCACATTTATTCAGATTTATTCAGAATTTACAAGCAACCCTAAATATGTAGTGTAGCGGACATTATAACATAATATGCAATGTAGGTAGGTAGGTACATTCTGTATACTCGACATCATCCCAGTGGAAGTCAAAGTTGAAACGTTAGCCCGTGAAAAAACCATATAGCGAAGCTTTCTTGGGATTTCCTATATTATTACACACGGCCTAATCTCCCACCATAATTCTCTGTTTATACCATTATTATCAGACGAGACAATCCTCCAATCCTCCATCTACTCTCCCCGTAGGCACCAGGCACGGTTCCAGGGGGTAGGAAACAGGGCAAGGGACCACTACAAAATAAAGTTTTTTACAATACGAACATTTGAACCAGGATGGTGGAGTTAAACTGACCAAAATACAATTGATCCATATTCATTTTTAGTAGCACAATTAAACAAGTTAAATATATGCATCATTGTCCTAATACCATGTAACTAAATGAAATATTTAGCACTGTTCAAAAACATAAAAATAAAACATTTTGTCTTTTTTTAAAACGCAAAACAAGAATATTTAAAATTTTTAAAAAACATGAAAATAAAACATTTTGTAATTTTTTTAAACGCAAAACAAGAATATTTTGAACTCTAAAAAAAACAGGCAAATAAAACAATTTGCATTTTCAAAAACATGCAAAAACAGATTATTTTGAACTGTCAAAAAGCATGCAAATAAATCATTTTGCAACTTCTAAAAACTATAGTAATTAACATTTTACACATCCATCTAATGCAGTTTTTTTACATATCTCATTTGAATTTTACCTTTCTGAAATGAGCTATTTTGATTCTTCATTGACCATAATATCGTCTGTGAAGAACTAAAGTGATCAATGTCCATTTGTAGCTCCAAATAATATCCAATATCTACAAAAATATTGAAATATGTCTTGAAATAATTTAAATAGAACATTTTGCAATTTAAAACATAATATTTAAGCAGAACACTTTACGTTTTTAAAATCTCTTAATTAACATTTAAGCATATTTCTCATTTGATTTTTATGAAATAGTTTGATTTGATTCTAGCTTAAATTGTATATAGGTCATTGGTAATTTTGGTTCTTCACAGACGATATGTATTGCCCTCCCCAGAAGATATTTCTAGATCCGCCGCTGCCAGTCACAGTCGCAGTCGCAGTCCGAGTCCATGGGAACCGGTTACTAAAAATTATTTCATTTCATACGGCAAACAAACTCAACCTATATGCACATTCTGATTCTACGTTAAAAAATACAAGCACCTAATGTGTCAAACTATACACGTTTATATGTAAGGACGTAGGTGGTAGGTTCACATTTCACATTATTTCGTCTTGTTTTACATAAGTTTTACGTATGAATGGTCAGACCAAACCAAACTACCTACTAAATCCTAAACCCAACCAACAGCCAACAATCAACATCGCATCGCAATGAGCCATGCTACTAAGGGGCCGTCCATAAACTACGTCATCAAAATGTTTTGGCTATCTTTAACCAGCTAGCCTCCAATAAGCATACACGTGCTGACGCTTCCCATGAGGTCATTTATAGGCGACCCCTTAAATAACAGAAACAACAATAACAACCGAACGAAGCCAAAGCAAACCAATAACGAAACTACGAAACCACATGCCTTATGCCACATGGGAATCCTTGATTGTTTCAAGTTCACTCCTCTTTTATTTCTTTTTAAACTACTTTCCAACATTTGCCTCTACTTCACCTCACGACTTACCACGATTCATCTCCCGTCCAAACATAATTAAATTCACGCTATGCTATAGCCATCCATATAGCGTACCTATGACGTACATACTGTGTACATACAGACGTGCAAAATACCATATCTGTAAATGCAATACAAAAAATTGTAAACTTGTGAACCATTGCACAGCAGCAGGGCCGGATAATGCGGCCAGCGCATACGCAGCCCCTCTGCTTGAATTTTCAAAAAAACATATAAATGGAACAATTTGTAGTTTTCAAAAATATGTAAAAAGAATATTTTGAATTTTCAAAAACATGCAAATACAAATTTTTGTAAATTTTTAAAAACATGTAAATCGATCATTTTGCACTTTTCTGAATCACGTAAAACGAACATTTTGCACTTTTCTAAAATCATTTAAATAGAACATTTTGCACTTTTCAGAAACAGGTAAATAGAACATTTTGCACTTTTCTAAAATCATTTAAATAGAACATTTTGCACTTTTCAGAAACAGGTAAATAGAACATTTTGCACTTTTCAGAATCAAGTAAAAAGAACATTTTGCACCTTTCTAAAATCATTTAAATAGAAAATTTTGCACTTTTCTAAAATCATTTCAATAGAACATTTTGCACTTTTCTGAAAAGTTTTAAATAGAACATTTTTCACTTTTCTGAATCACATAAAAATAACATTTTGCACTCTTCAAAAATATGTAAATACAAAATTTTACATTTCCAAAGAAAACCATCAATAAAATCAAAATAATGGTTTTTGTATGAAAACAAATTGCTGCCTTAAAGTAATTCCTTCGTCCGGCCCTTCACAAGAGATTTGTTGTACATTAGAAAAAGACATACATAGCAGGGTTTGATTTTAATGCTGCTGTTGCTGCTGCAGGATATCAACACGACTGCCATCATCATCGTCATCAGAAATATCAGAAATGTGAAGACCATAGCTAAGAACCATAAGAAAAGAAGGGAAACAACTGGTCAAGGCCTGCACCTTTTTTCACCCAAAGCTGCCAAAGCTGCTTAAACACCATACCATTCAGAATTCTGAAAACTTTGGAACAACGGCTCCATAACAATCATCATCACATCGCATCACAGGATCGACCGCATCCCGTCCATTGCATCCGAGAGATAGGGATCACAAAATCGGTGGATAAGGAAGTATAAGGTGGTGCTTGGATCAGGAGATTTTATTCGTATCTTAGCACCCGGAAGAAACATCCCTGGCCCTGTTTTCCTTCATTAGTGCTTCTAAATCACAGTGTCCGAAAACAAATTATTACACATTACACATTGGGGGGGAAATATGTGAATAAATTTCCTTGGTAAAATTTCCCCGTCCGTCCAGTTCCATAGACTTTCTAATGGAAAAGTGACTTAAATATATTCCAAATAATTTTAAAAAAAATAAAAATAATAAATTAATTAATTTAAAAATGAAAGCCATACGAATACCATACGTAATAAATAATAAATTAAATACTAGAAAATTAAAAAACCATTTAAATTATCAAGCCACAATGCTTCTTCTATTTCTACTTGCAAATGTGGCCGTGTCCTTCGGAAGGGCGGGAGTGACTATTGAGAATGATAGGAATTTAATTACAATGCCAGACGATTTTAATTTAGATCAATTAAGTGGCTTATTAAACGAAGGGGGAGAGATTATTAATGAAAGTGAGGGCGCTGATTTAAATCAAAATAATCAGAATCAAAAGTCAATTGTTGTCAATGCAAAAAAATCATCGGAGAGTGAGACGACTAATAGTAATAGTAATAATAATAATAAAAATAATTTTGCAGATGATATTGTGGACGATTTGGATTCTGGTGAAGTAATTAATTTAATTAAAAGTAAAAGTGACGATAATGCCAATTCCAAAAATTTTGATGCGAATAATTTAGAGTTGTTGAGAAAGTTACATAGGGCCCTTTTACGGGGAAGAATTTCAACAACTTCAACAACACCAATGCCAACTACTACGTCTACTACTACTACAGCAGATACAATTACAATTTCTAGATTGAAATTAAAGAATTATTTAAAATATTTTGTGCATCCACACCAGACGGAGAATCTGAAGAAATTATTAGGTTCGGACACAGAAGAACCAGAAGAAGTGAAAGCAAGTGAAAAAAATGTGGAGTTGAAAACAAAAAAGTTTAACTCAAACAATCAAGCTGATTTTGTGCCATATTCAAAGCCTCAGCCTGAAATTGCAGAAAGTGTTGTTGTAAATAAATTAAAAGCACGTAAATTAGGGATTAATATCCCTGTGATTAGAATCAAGGTGGATGATAGAGTTCCACTCATGGGGAGACTGGAAATTAAGTAAGTTATTAGTCGTACATTTTAATTTTAAACCTATTAATTTTTCGTAAGTAATTTTAGTCGGATTTTTGAAAAGTGAAACGTAAGCCTAACACTATTTCTAAAAAGCAATGTGTATTAAATCCATTCGATTTTTAAAAGCATTGTGTTGCTAGTAGATATATTTCGTAAATCATATGCTTTCCGGTAGCAATTAAATCAATTTTTATGCAGATTTTTGTCAAAGTATGTGTATGTCCACATTTTACAAGCAATTTGGTGCGAGTCGAATTGATTTTCGAATGCATTGTGTCGCTAGTCTGTCTGTTTCTTAGCGACAGATTTATGGCGTACTGTCTTTGTCTACATTCTAAAAGCGTTATGTGCCGCAACTCCATTAATGCATTTCTTATTACAAAAATGGTCCATTACTTACTTCTATGTGCCCAATAAGAGGCGATTGTTTTTATTTTAATTTTGTTTAAGGCAAAGTGTCGTAAGTATATCTACTTATTTATCATTAAAGCATTATGAAATGGGTCCCGGCTCCCAGATCCATTAGTTTATTATTGTGAAATAAACATATGCACGTTTATTTCAAACATTCAACTGTCACATTTGGACATGCGGGTAATATCTTTTATCAGGCACTGTGTCGTATGTCCATCCAGCAAAACATTAAAACCGAATTGTGAAAATTTCAATGACAGTCTTTGACTAATTGCCAATGTTTCCAAATTCAAAGGGTACGAATTACGACGCAATGCTCGCAGGGCCGGACACGAACGAATTACTTTTGGGCAGCAATTTGTTTCCATACGAAAACTGGAAAACTCCCATTTAAATTTTTTTGATTGTTTTCTTTGGTAAAGCAAAATATTGTATATGCTTTTTGTTTTAAGAAAAGTGGAAAATGTTTTCTTTCCATGTTTTTGAAATGTACAAAAAAAGTTATTTGATTGTTTTTGAAAAGTCAAAATATTTTATTTACATACTTTTTAAAACTGCAAAATGTTCTATTTACATGTGTTTTGAAAATGTAAACAGCGGGGGCTGCCTTCACTTAACTTCGCTGGCCGCATATCCTACTACTTAACTATATAGCACTACGACACAATTCATCGCCAACAACAATTTACGAAAGAATTTGAATTTTTCGGTAGTAACCTTAAAGTTTGTTTTAACGTTGGATTTCTGGTCAAGCTCCGGAAGACAGAAATTACCTACTTATGTAGGTAGGTACCTACCTAGATAGATAGGTGGTAATTATCTTTATGGTTCGCTTTGGGTTAGCATTCCTGCCAGTCTGTGTCAGTGTGCGTACGCACATTAAGTATTATGGGATTCCAATCCTGTAAATCCTGTAATAAATGTGGGCAGTTCAACTTGGACACGATGTGAAAAACATCTTCCATTTCTTTCCCATATGAATTGTCCACATGTCTAGATCTAATCTTGTTTCCAGTAATTCTACTTTATACTATTCAGGTTAAAAATCCATTTCCTTGTTAGGCTAAAAATTCTAGGAAATCTTCGTATTTTAAAGTTTGTATGAATTTTACCGCCGTGTTCAAATTCTGTACAGTTAATTATGTAGAATGAAATTACATTTTGGAGTGCATGCTGAAGTCGTTAAATTAAAACTGAATATCTGGGATATTCAGTACATCAGCACTTACAACAAATATAGATAGTGGAAAGCACACTGCAGAACTGCAGACAGTAGATGCAACCGTTTAAATTTTACAGTGAGTTTTAAAAAATATCCACACTAAATAATAATATATATGTCCTTTATTAAAAGCACTGTAAACTACACTTATCTACATATACTACCATTACGCAGGACGGCAGGACGCACTTTACGATTTTGAATTTCACTTTAACTAATTGTTTCTCTCCATTTTGACAGTATTAACTTTCATTATACGTAATTAGCATAGTTCATAATAAATAGCTTATGAAGGCATTTGCAGGATTTTAATACTGGAAAAAAAGGTAATTCATGTGTTCCAAATGCGCAAGAAAATTTTAAATAGAAAATTTTTCAAATTGAAAATTGTGCCATTTACTATGTTTTTAGAATTGCAAAATTTGCTATTTACTATGTTTTTAGAATTGAAAAATGTGCTATTTATTGTGTTTTGAAAATCGCAAAATGTGTTATTTACTATGTTTTGAAAATTGCAAAATGTGCTATTTACTACATTTTCAAAATTGCAATATGTGCTATTTACGATGTTTTTAGAATTTCAAAATGTGATATTTACTATGTTTCGAAAATTGCAAAATGTTCTATTTACTATGTTTTCAAAATTGCAAAAAAATCTATTTGCAGCGTTTTCAAAATTGCAAGATATTTACTATATCATTTTTGAAAGTTCAAAAAAAACAATATTTTGAAAAGTTTAGAACATGCTATTTACCATGTCTCGCCGAATGTGCAATACTTTATTTGATTTACACCTTTTCAAATTTGTCAAAAACATAATTTATGTCGTTTGAAACTATAAAAACTGCTATTGTTTCCGCTGCGAATGTGAAAGTTCATAACCGTGACAAGCATTTTCCCTTCTATATGTTCATACTTAAAATGCAAATCCCTTTAAATAAAAAAGACATCACAAATATAACATTTGAGAAAGTCGAAAGTGCAACTTGCAAACAGGTAATTTTATTTATGACATTCTTAAGTCTTAATAAGTGTCTACCAATAGTATTGGTTAACAAGATCTTTGAAAGCGTACAAAGAAACGATAAGCAACTTTACATTAAAAAAAACAAGCATAGTCTACCTACTAGTTAATTGGTATTTTAATATTTTCTTTTAAAAATTTCACAGACCCGTTAACTTTATTTTTTATTAATTAAATTCATGAGCAGATACTTTTTATTAACAATCAATAATACAATGCAAAAGCTCTGTACGCGGGAGTCTATGGTTCCAAAAGTCATTCGTTAGTAGTCGTTTTTAGTGGTTTGTCATAAACTAATAATAATTTTATATAATTTATAAAGTTTTAACCTGCTATTTTACTTCATCGTCTGCCGGTTAAATAAAATTATTGCAATGTGAAAGTTAGTACTTAAATGGCATTTTCCCTTGTCCCTTCTGTATACTAGTATGGTTAAAATGCAAAACGGGTTATGTACACAGATCCTTTAAATAAACAAGACTACAAAAATATAGCATTCGTGAAAGTCGAAAGTGCAAACTGCAAACATGTTCTTGAGAATTGAGTGTCGACCAATAGAACATTATTTGTTAACAAGCTCATTGAAAGCTTACAAAGAAGCGATAAGTAATTTTACATTTTTTTAAAACACTAGTAATCTACTAATCTACCTACCTACCAACCAACTATGTACTTGGTATTTTTACATTGAATTTTAAAAATGTAAACGAAAACCAGCTCGTTTAGCTTTGGTTTTATTACATGCATCAGTAGAAACTTTTCATCAACAATCTAGGATGCATTGCAAAGATCCTGTATGTGGTTCTGATAGGCCGACATATTATGTCACTCCAAATTCTTTGAAGTTGAAATTCTGTGTAGTGTTATTTGACACATAAGTCAAATTAAAACCACGGCAGTAACTTTGCTGCCTGCTTGCTATATTACTACATAATAAAATTCCTAAAATTAAATAAATTCGTAAAAACTTGACGTCAGTCTGTTTCCTCAGTATCTTATACTAGAATCGTATAATGGACATAATGATAAGTACCTAACCATGATGATAATACACAAGTTCTCGCCACTACAAAACTCATCACAACACATGTCATGTTAAGACACGTTGAAAATAAAAATTCCACTATGAAAACATAATTATTTGATCATTTGACGTGCAACAGGTGAAGAAAAAACTTGTACAACAGGTTTAAGTTTTGTGTAATTTAATAACTTGACGGACAAAGAATTTATTTGCAATAATTCTTTGTATTGTTAGAACGTATTTAGAATCTAGGAAGTTGCGTACATAATATGTTCATATAATATGTAATTGACACTTCTAGCGGAAGACAAAATATTACAAACCACAAAATAATTTTAAATGCGAATTAAATTCGAAATCGAAATTACATTAAATTTGAATGTCAATGATAGACCGCAAGAGGCATGCTGCATTTCCTGTAATATTGGTTGTATTAGTAGACAGGTCTGTAATAGTAGGTAGGTCTGAGTGGTAGTAGCTTGAATAGTAGACGGCTCTATTTAACACGCTTGTAAAAGGCCATAGACAGACCTGTGATAGTCGATACGTTTTAAAGGATCGACCCGTAGACTAAGTAGAGTCGTCTACAATAATAAACGGGTCTACTATTATAAGAAATACGGTCAATGCACACTAAAAATATTTAATTTTTATATTTAGACGCTTAGTAATAACATAGGTGCGATGAGTAGAAATTCAATATTGAATAAAATAAAAGAAAGCGTGCAAAAATTAGATTCTATAACTAAGGGGTTTTTCTAACTACCTATCCTTAAGCATAGGTGTACATACTGAAAATAAAAAGGTGCGGGGTGCAACGTACAAGTTTTAGACATTTTAGACAGCGTAATTTATGCACCTACCCTAGTAAAAACATTTGCTATAATAATAGACCCGTCTACTAGTCAATCCCCGACCCCTTATTGTTAGACCCATCTAATTTTACACATCTGCTCTGCCTGCTATTAAAGACCCGTCTACTGTCACGTAATAGTTTATTCTCGGTTCTCCGAGAATGTATTCACGCAAAACTTTTATCGGCCGTGGTCTTAGTTTATTAAATAGATCCATCCACTACCTAAAGTCCCACCTTCCAGACCCGTCTACTATTACGATTGCGTGCCCAGTCGTTACCTACCCAGTCGTACCCAAACCAGTCGTACCTTGACATAGTGGAGGATCCAGGATTTTGCCACAGGGGGGACTAATAGTGTTAAGCGGCCTTTTTCCATTATGGCCGCTTAACACTATCTATCTATCTATTTATTTATTTAATCTATCTCCGCATCGTTAAAAGGTCTCACTTATTATTATTATTATTATTAATTATCAGGGGTCCAGTCTCTTGCGAGACTGACGCCGCCGAGGCCTTAAGGTCTCACTTAGGGGGGGGGGGGTAAAGTCTATTAGCCCTCCCCTTTCGATCCGCCACTGCCTTGACCATTCGTACCCTGGTTCTAGCCTTGCCCTCGCAATTTATACCCTGGTTCTAGTCGTACCCTAGCAATTTGTACCCTAAAAAAACATTGTCAAGTAACAACCCAAAAAACTGGGCTGGGTACGACAGGGTAGGGTACCACTGGAAAGGCTACCACTATATACGCGTCTACTACAACAGACCTGTCTACTATTACTATTATAGGAAATACGGTACTTTGCTTTAATATGTATTAAAAAATGTACAATACAAACGACATTATGTAAATAGGATGTATGAACGGAGCGTGCAAAACTCAAATGAATTTTTGTTTGCTTGAAATGTGAACTAATATTTATGTAGAACCCCTATCCTATTCCAAACGATTTCAAGTAAGTTTTGCACGCCTCCTTAAAAATAAAACTCAAATGGACTCATATTGTTTACTTTCATGCAGGAAATAACACTACAATTTATATAAATTGGAAATTGCATTAAGTGACTTTGCCACTGCTAATTGTAGCATATGCATTTGAACGAATTGTACTAAGATTACCTCGGTACATTCGTAATTTCTTAGATTTTTTTTATTGTGACTATAGGGTATACTAAATTGAAACATTGTTGATTATTTATTGTGTAGAGTAAATGCGGAAGAACTGAAGCCATTCTGCTGGGCACTCGTCACCTTCATCGTTCTCCTTGTCATTGCCATCGTTCTGGGCTGTGTCTTTGGAGTTCTCTACCTGCGAAAAATGCAAACTATGCAATATCAAGATTTTCAAAATCAAACTCAAAATCAACTCAAGGAATTAAATTCCAGAGGCTGTGAGTTCAACTAAAACAAAAATATATTAAAACACGAAAAGTATGTACCTACGTTGTTTTGTTCATGTTGTTCTCTCTAAAGCAATTTAAAGTAATAGTTTAGCACGTTTCTAACTACGTAGTTAGAACGCAACATTACTAACAACTTTATGCTTTTTAGATACAAAACAACCTATGTAAAAATACTAACAATAGTTATTTTTTCGTCTTAAAAATCATGTAGTAGTAAACGAGTAAACCCACACGTTTTCTTCAAATCATCTTCGTCTATGGAGAACCAAAATGACCCAAATCCAATTTATGCTAAAATTAAAATGAGCTATGTCAAAAACATACAGTAAATAAGATACATGCTTACAATACTAATCACGAGTTTTTAAAATGAGCAAGTTGTTCTATTTGCATGTTTTTGAAAAGTGCAAAATGTTCTATTTGAGTGTTTTTTAAAAGTGTAAAATATTCTATTTACCTATTTTTGAAAAGGTCAAAATGTCCTACTTACATATTTTTGAAAAGGACAAAATGTCCTATTAATTTACATATTTTGAAAACGTCCTATTTACATATTTTTGAAAAGGACAAAATGTCCTATTTACATATTTTGAAAATGTCCTATTTAAATATTTCTGAAAAGGACAAAATGTCCTATTTACATATTTTGAAAATGTCCTATTTACAAATTTTGAAAATGTCCTATTTACATATTTTGAAAACGTCCTATTTACATATTTTTGAAAAGGACAAAATGTCCTATTTACATATTTTGAAAATGTCCTATTTAAATATTTTTAAAATGTCCTATTTACATATTTTTGAAAAGGACAAAATGTCCTATTTAAATATTTCTGAAAAGGACAAAATGTCCTATTTACATATTTTGAAAATGTCCTATTTACATATTTTTGAAAAGGACAAAATGTCCTATTTAAATATTTCTGAAAAGGACAAAATGTCCTATTTACATATTTTGAAAATGTCCTATTTACAAATTTTGAAAATGTCCTATTTACATATTTTTGAAAAGGACAAAATGTCCTATTTACATATTTTGAAAATGTCCTATTTAAATATTTTTAAAATGTCCTATTTACATATTTTTGAAAAGGACAAAATGTCCTATTTACATATTTTGAAAATGTCATATTTACAAATTTTGAAAATGTCCTATTTACATATTTTGAAAACGTCCTATTTACATATTTTTGAAAAGAACAAAATGTCCTATTTACATATTTTGAAAATGTCCTATTTAAATATTTTTAAAATGTCCTATTTACATATTTTTGAAAAGGACAAAATGTCCTATTTACATATTTTGAAAATGTCATATTTACAAATTTTGAAAATGTCCTATTTACATATTTTGAAAACGTCCTATTTACATATTTTTGAAAAAAACAAAATGTCCTATTTACATATTTTGAAAATGTCCTATTTACATATTTTTAAAATGTCCTATTTACATATTTTTGAAAAGGACAAAATGTCCTTTTTACATATTTTGAAAATGTCCTATTTACATATTTTGAAAATGTCCTATTTCCATGTTTTTTGAAAAGTGCAAGATATTTTATTTACTTGGGTTTTGAAAAATGCACAAGGTTCTATTTACATGCTTTCAAAAAAATGTTATTTTAATTTTTTCTGTAGATAGTGCATTTTGTTTTCGACTAAAAATGGAAATCGGTCATTTTCGTTCTTCACAGACAACACATCATTCTAAAACTTTAAAATTTAAATTCATAAAACAGGATATATAAGTCCATACCTAAAACCTCTGGTTTAGCTTTGATTTATGAGTGTTTTCGTAGTTCGTAAAAGACATTTCACTTGCGTGAATTTTGTTTTTGCAAGAAACAGGTTTGGTTTCACTTAACTAGATTAAAATTGAATCTCACCGACATTTAACGCCATGCTAAGTTATTAATTTTGACATAAAGTTGGATAAGTGCATAAATTCAAATTTTTAAAAATTTTATAAAGTATTTCAGAGTGATTCATCAAGTTTAGATTTATGAACTATGTAATAAGCAAGTGCTTCGTCAGTTTTAGTACCTACAGAAAAAAATAAAGTTTATAAAAAAAAATAATTCAGTCACCTTGTACTTGAAATTTCTTGTTCCTGTAAAGTTGCAGATTCCCTTCTACTAAACAATTCATACGTACGAAATCCCACATCCTATATATAACACATGCTTAGATTATATTCTTATAAAAAATTTAAAATTTTAGTATGTCCCTTTAATATTACTGATAATTGGTCTTACGTGTGAAAATGGCCAGAATCTAAGAGTATTTCTGCACAGTAAATCTCTGCCTATAATAATATTCAAGAAACAAAATCGATTTTGAGTACATCTTTATCTGTCCACATATGTTTATTTGAATAAATGCATAAATAAACTAACTAATGATTAACTTTTTTTTAAATCTCATTCAGGCACGAGTCGTAGCGTCTCCGTCCGAGATCGTGAGCGTCACTCAGCCCGCTTACCTCCTTCCTGTCGTTGTGGCTGTGAGGATGACCTCACCAAAACTCACATTGCAGACATAATTCGTGGAGATCCTGACCGTGACTCCGGCACCAGTTCCCACGTGGGCTGCTCCTCCATCGTCTAGAGAAACCAATAAAAATACAATTACAATATATGTATATATAGGAAATCACATTAAGCCCACATGTTAAAACTTATTGGAAAGTTTGAACCTAATTAAACAAAAAGTTTTAATTAATTTTACACAGTCCTATATTGTATTTGTGTATTTCGTTGCAACCTACTGAAAAACAGAACATTTAACACAAACTTTATAAACTATCCCTAATGTCAGACATTACATATACGGAAAATACAATCACTTAAATAATGCTGTGGGATTATTTCCACTAATTCAATCCTCCATTTAGAAATTTTTTGTTGTAGAAAATTCCAGCTGATTGATTTTTGTACTCGTACTTTGCGTGGGAAAATAATTAGATACATAAAAATTTATAGAAATTAAAATTTTATATGTACGTTGTTAACTTTAAAAGGCTGAAAACACTAACTATTTTTCGTGGCCATTATTTTTGAGATTGCTGGATTATGGTTATTAACATTATGAGTTCTTATTTATGTCATGCCATATTATGTAATGCTATATATCAGAATCTCATATGCTAATATAGCTTAACCCTCTCAGCTTAGAATTTACTGTAAAATGTAAATACTCACGTAGGTAGTTTTACAATTTTAACTCTTGTACATACATTATTGTGTCAATGCCAATAGAAATTAAAAAAATTTAATTTCAAATAATTTTTTTGCATATCGTTTGTCAATTTTTATTGAATTTTTAATAATTACCTACTAGAAATCCAAATAGGACTCGAACTTGAAAATACAATCTTCTTAGTAAATAGTAATTATTATTAGCCTATAGAGATACATTTAATCTAATTTATAATTTACAATTTAGGCATGTTGCCTCTTTGTTCCAATATGATATTATTACTATATGTACATATATATTATTGCTTGCTACTAATTTCTGTTGTAAATTGTGCAGTTACTACCGTTTGATATTTAAATTAGGAACATGTTTTAAACGCGCAAAATTACTCAAGTATCTACTTGCGTCTCATGTTAGTAATTATTTTTATATAAAATTAGCTATACAGTCCAGTGTAGTGAATAGATCTCTTTTAAAATCAAATTGTTGTATTTGAATTTTCTAAAATTTAAATAGCATCTCATTTCTTTTCTTTTCAATTTGAATAACTAAGGAAAATTGAAAATTCTTTTAATGAATTTAATTCTACCATAGCCCATACATAGCTAACGTTCAACTTCAACCAACTCTAAAAGCACCTAGTATCTACCTAACTACATCTACATTTATATCTTATATACTATTTATAATATTTGCTATTCTCTGCTATACTATATCTATCTTCCCTAATAACCACTATAATATTCTATACGCCTATGCTAAATGCTATGCCATATGCGCCATATGTGACTTTTCTTGTACTGAAAAAATCGTTAGTTGTTATGACCTTTGCTTATTGAACCTTTTGTAAATAGGTAATTTTAAAGATATATTATATTATTAATAGCAATGAACAATACAAATATATACATAATAAATTATGTTTATTCCTTTATATTACAATACATTGTAAATTATAACAATACAATAATTAAAAACTTTATTCTACTATATTTATAGAAATAAACTGAAAACTCGATTTAAAAAAAAATTGTCTTTCTTTACCATATGCGATTTGCAATAAGCATTATAAAATTAAACCGCGTTTTTCTGTATCGCAGTATTTCTAAATTTAGTGTACGTGTGTAATATAGTAGTGCATGGCAATTGGCAGTGTAACAGCGGTCTATTAACATTAACTACACTTCCGCCTTCGTGTACTAAAGTGCCTATAATATTTGGTATGTACCAGTATAGGACATAGAAAAGACACAAAACAGACGACAGGTGTATTTTCTGCATAACAACTTTTAGTTACAATAAATAATATACTTTTCCTCCTAAAAGTTTGTAAAATATATATATAAAAAAAATCAAGAAACTTATTAAATTACACACTATGAGATTTTAACATGAGGTACAATATGTCATATATATGTACCTACGTTGATATTTTGTTATTGCTTCCCTAGGGAAAATTGACTATCTAGAATCACATGGTGTGTACAAATGATGGATTAAATCCAGAATAGAAATCAAATCACATTCATGAATCTTGATTTCCAGCAGCAGCCAACAGCCAACAGTGGCAGTGGCAAAACTAGAAAAAAAATGTAGAAGCTGAAGAATCAAAAAGAGCCATTTCCACAAAATTTAGAAAAAAAACTAATTCCTATCATTGATAGTCATTGATTTATTGCACTTTAGGAAAGAATTTGCAAAAATCACAGTTACACAGCTTTATTTGAAATTTTTGTGTTCATGTACAATTTGTTTTAAAGGACATGACCCGCCAAAAAAACTCTTTGATACGTAAAAACGAAACGGATTTGTAAAGTTTTTATTGAGATAGCTGGTTTTGTTCGGCCTTCGCCACCAGGGAATTATATTTAGCATGAGAATAATTTTAAACTTTCTGTGAATGTAAATCCCCATTGGTTTTACCTAGATTTTGACTGCCATAACCACTTATAACATTAACCTGTTAAATTAGATGTATAGACTGAGTACATATTATGACGATTATAATTTATTACATTATGTGGTATTTATAATTTTACACACGTTGTACATAAAAACATAATGACAGGAAATAAAGGTAACTACTTACATTAAATAAAGTAACTGAAATCTAAAAAGTATCACTCTAATAATCACCTGTATTTTCTATTTAACTGGCAACTAGTTTAACAGCACCTTAAATGCGCGTATTTTCACTTACGCGGTACAAACAGATATAGGTTCGTCGAACGGACATTTCCAGTTTTTAAATTAAAAATTATCCTATAAACTGGTAGTTTATCGCTCCCCTATATCTATATATCTATTTTTTTAACAATTCTATTTCCTGCCTGCAAGTAACGTGTGCAATTACCAATATGATGCTATAATGCAATTAATCCAGATTCCACCAGGATCTGCAAAGGCTTTGCGAAAAGCCAAACGAAATACAATATGCCAATTTGTAGCGTTAAAATGCATCTGTATGGGAATTTTGACTATTAGGTTCATAAATAGGTTAATATAAAGAATGTTGAGGTTTTACACTTTATTTTAATTTTTTGTGCTGCAAAAACAGGTACCAATTCTGCTGTTGTGATTTTTGTCATTTTGAGAGTAACATTATGTAACTATGTTATTACATATGCCGTCATCCTCACAGTGCAGTGCAGTTTCAAGATCAACCTACGCAATTGCAGCGCCTTTGAACACTTGCGATTTTTTAAACCATTAAATTAAATTCGAGATATTGTAATAAAATAAAATAATGTTTATTGCTTTATTGCAGTTTTATTTAATGAAGAATTCACTAAAAATACAAAATATAAAAACGTAGCAATTTAAATTTCGTAGATAAAAAAATCAAAATTCTTTGAAAAACTGTCTAGTTTCCTGCGTCACTGTATGTAATTAATAGAGTTTACTACCCGGATACTACATAGAGTTTTTATTATTGTGCATTATAATATTTTTATACAATACAGTAGAAACGAAAGTTGTGACCGATCATGATCTGTAACAAGTTTAATTTTATGACGTGGGTATAAGCAACATCTTTAAATCAAACCCTATAATTATTATTATTGTAATGCAAAAACACCTGAAAATCAGGTAGCTCTTGACGCACGCATATGTATATACGATTTATAACTTTGCTTCCAGTTTCCATTTCACATTAGAAAATAAATTGCTAGCTCGTAGCTAAATCAACTTTGTAGACTATTAACATCCATCAAACTATTAAACTGCAAGATGTGATGTTTACTTATTGGTGTAAAATTGAATGACGTCAATCCCACAAATTAAAACAAAAACAAACTAATCGATTATTTACATTATAAAATGCCAAAATTTTACATAGATTTGCATACAATTAATTATAATTAAGTAAACTACATTTTTTCATTTTGTACGTTTTTTTAGCTATATATAAAGATAATTTTATTCATAGAACTACTCTTGATGCAAAAATAGTGTGAAAAACAATAGTGATAATATTTAAAACTTAATTTCATGCTCGGGATCCCTTAATTTTCTTGCCACTTAAACACTCTTAATTAAATGCGCATGCTAATCGCACTATCAATGGTCAATGGTACTATATATCAAGTAGGTTTTTTTGGTTTTTCTGTAATTGCGTATTCTACTCTCGAATGTGATGTATTATTATGGGCATTTCCAATTTTTCCTATTCAGCTCAGTGCCAGACTACTCCTACTACTGAGTGAAATTAAAAACTTACAAAATACAAAACTACATCAAAAAAGCATTTATGCTGTAGTAGGGGAGTGCGTATGTGTGATCGGGTTCATTTTTTTTCAACTTTGAAAATCTGTAACTTTTTTTGTACTTCCTCCAAATTCACTGTTTGTGTACTCAAATACTAGCCAGTTCATTCTCTATATACCCTTAAAATATCAAACCGATAAACTGAAAATTCGAAGACTTGTACCAAATTGTATGAAATAACTTCGATAATTTTCGAAATTACAAAAATGCTGTTTATGTGATCACCGTGTCCCAAAATGTGATCATGTTAAAATTTCATTAATATTACAGTGATAGTTTAGTGCCTTTTATGTGATCACACTAGAAAACTTTCAGATAAGATGGAAAATGAAAGATAATGCGATATTAGGTTCCATTTATGAGAGTTTAAATAACACTACATGCGTAAAATACAAAATCACATGTTTTGGGGTGGTCTGCAAATGGCGTCACAAAATTAATGACATTTTGTCCGACCACTATTTTATCATTTTAGGGGTTGCCCATAAATGATGTCATCGAAGTTTCTCCATTTCTACGACCCTATGAATACCCTGTCATCAACCGAACCATTGTGTAGAATAGATGGATATCTTAACCATACGTTCTCATCAAGATCCTAGCTGACCCACTAACCGTACCCCTGACATCATTTACGGATGATCTCTTACCATTGAGTAAGCGACTATTTTAAAATGGAATGTCATCAGTCATTAATATCTGGCTAGACCAGCTGACCCGAACGATGACATTATTTAATGGCGATTTTTAAGGGGTTACCCATAAATGATGTCCACATCTTGGTGGGTAAAAATAAAATAAACGATAATTTGGCATCTTCTGTAACATGTGATAACAGCAATTGCATAAATGATCGAGGAATTCCTGAACTTGTGGATTTATCTTGAGCAATAATGCTAACGATACACTGAATTTTAATACCCACCCATTTTTCTAATTTGAAAAAAATCAAAATTTGCTGTAAGGGATGGTTCATAAATAATGTCACCCAAATTAAAACTTTATTAGGACCCATTCACCTCTATGTCATGATTGCCATGACATCAACATTACTTAAACCGCTATATGTAATATGTCTTCAAAATCTGACTGGACCCACACCCATCCGGACATCATTTATGGACGATCTCTAATGATGTAAAACAGCATTGTCAACTTATTTTAATAAGCTGTTTGATAAACTCAGTTGATTCGATGCTTTTAGCCATCTGCAGCTCTGATCACATTTAGAGCTCATAGAATGATCACATTATAGCACAACTCTCGGATTTGACACTTTGACCTTTCATCTATTTTAGTGGGAACTCTCCGTACGAAAATCTCAAACAGTATCTTCAACTACCCAGCTAGCAGACGGATTTCCCCTAGAAATCCTTAAAATATTTAGTGTGGATTAATGTAAGTGCGGAGGATGCCCCAGCAAATTGACATGGATGTCAAAGGGGCATCGTGGGGAACATCTTTTGTCCGGGTTGACGGTATCCGCAAAATATCCTACGTGGACACCCCGCGACCATACGCACCTCCCAGTCAGAATATTATTAGGAATAGGACAGGACATTTCTGCAATGATTTGGGGAGGCCAGTACGACGATTAAAGAATTTGATTAGGATGCTGTATCATGCTGTATGAATTCTTATAGGATAGTTTGGGGAATGTTAACGCACTATTCCCCTCTCCCCCCCAACCTCAACCACAAAAAACTAAATTTAAGAATGCTGTTGCAGGTAGCTTCATAAGTAAAAAATATGGAATCAAAATGTATTTCGTAAATCACTTAAATAAAATTATAGTACCAGCTTTTATTGAAACGTATCAGACTTAGACGCTAATAAGGTTATTACTGCTAAATACCTGACTGTGGCTGCAAAAAAAAGACGATTGAGGAAACGAATTTTTTAAAATGCATTAATTGATTAATTGATAATATAATTTTGTCATTATGTTTATTTCATTCAATAATCGCGAAGTGAAACTGAACTTATTAAATATCACGTTCCATGTTCTGGATTGCACAGCGGAAATCCAAGTCTCTAGCCGTACAGTATATTAGAGAGTAAGCAATAATCAACGCACGCCTGCCTCCCCAGCTCAATTCCAGTATTTGTTGTAGACGGGCAGGTAATTATTTTACTAATTTATGAATTAATTGCAAATATAAACTTCTTGAGTAATAAGTTGGAGACAGAAATAGCCGTGCACCTTTTATACCGTTTACCGTCGTCACAATACAACTAAGAGCTAGTTAATAAAAGAAGAAAACTTTGAATTTGATAATGTGTGTCTGATGTCCTACGATGAGTAGAGCAGCACAAGTATAGTATGACAGATGCAAAATATTATCCAGTAAAAAAGTCATACATGTTTGTTTACTACAATTTTGCAATAAAGTATATATATTTTTGTAGCACTAGGTTACCACAGCAACTATCAATAATATGCTACTCAGAGGATCAGAATTATGAAAAGGTTAAATTAATACATTGCTGATGTCCTTACGATGTCTATTGGGGATTAAAAACTTCATAGGCATTTATGGTCCCTTTTGAATATTCCTAAAATATCCACGTGTTATAAAAAAATCAGGGGACCTTTTTCGTATGTTTGGGGATGTCCAACGCACAAGGTCTGCTAGCTGGGTAGTTGGTAATGAATGTATCAATCACGTTGCACACGTTGTTTAATTCTAAAATGTACAACACTAGAAATTTTGAAATTTGAAAACTCGGAAAATAATTCGGAATACGAGTTATTCTGATATTCGGACTTCGGCGATTTTACTCTGCCCAGGTTTACAAAGTTTCGCACCCTAAATTATACTGTCGTTAGTTAAGAGTACAAGCTATCATTACCGGCTAGTAAAGGATTTCTGATGCAGCTTGTGCTTTAGCACCAGCCACTGATCACACTTAAGGCATGATCACATATACGCACTCTACTGCTACAGTAAATTCCGAACATAAAGGACTCCGTGGAACCGGCTAAATCTGTCCCTTTTAGCGGTTATCCCGTTTAACCAATTAAGGGATTTTCCTTCTAACCGGAACTTTAAACATATGTACAGATATTCAGTTAAAGTTTTTATTATTAGTTGAAAGTTAAAACAAAGTCAAGATATTTTTTTACAGTTGCGAGAATTAAAATATAAATATTGTAGGTAGGTAGGTACTTATGTTGATTGATTGATTGTTTAAAATAGTATGTTATGGTGGTTTGCTTTGAATTAGTTTGGTTAGGACTTAAATGTAGACTTAGGTTATGGAGATTTAAAAATACAGTTTCATCAGTATTTTCCCATGCTAAAAAGAATTGCTGATATTTCTGCAACATTTCTGACATCTCAGAAGAAGTGGGAAGTAACGGAGATGGATCTTTTGTTTCTGTAGTTTCTTATTCAGAATTCTTGTCGGATTCGTCACACTGTGAAATGCCGCAGACAATTTGTTCGTCTGTGGTAGCGACAGTTTTCACCAGGAAAACATCAGAACTGACAGTAAAAGAATACATTGCATCGAAGAATAGGGTTTTCTCTTCTATGCAAGAAATTTCTTTACTGCCAGTTCTGATGGTTTCCTGGTGAAAACTGTCGCTACCACAGTTATCGGACCTACCTTAGTTACCCGACCCTACCCTACGTATTTCTAAAATTCAAAAGCATACCGTCAGGGAAGAACCAAAATGACCCATATCCATTTGTAGCTAAAAACTAAATTCACTATCTACAAAAATATTGCAACATATCTTGAAAGCGTTTAAATAGAATATTTTGCACTTTTCAAAAACATGTAAATAGAATATTTTGCACTTTTCAAAAACATGTAAATAGAATATTTTGCACTTTTCAAAAACATGCAAATAGAATATTTTGCAATTTTCAAAAACATGTAAATAGAATATTTTGCACTTTTCAAAAACATGTTAATAGAAGATTTTACAATTTTCAAAAACATGCAAATAGAATATTTTGCACTTTTCAAAAACATGTAAATAGAAGATTTTACACTTTTCAAAAACTCGTATTTAACATTTTACGCATGTTACTCATTTTGTTTTTATGACATAGCTCGATTTGATTCTAGTTTAAATTGGATATGGGTCATTTCGGTTCTTCACTGACGATACATAAAATAGTGTAGCAATAAACGGTGTTTTCATATTTTCAGTCATTACTTCTAATTGTAAGTACAAGTGCCTTATTTTCTTCTATATTAGTACGCATTACTAGTTATACTGTGATCCTTATTTTTGCAAGAAAATGATTTACTTAATTGTAAACAATTTCATTGTACCCCCAAAACCACAAAACCATACATTTATTGTACTGGAAACGCTCGTATGGTTATACTATGGTTATACTGCAAGGCTAAAGGTAAATTATAAAACCTGTGAAAGACGTAAACGTAACAGAGATTTATAATTAAGGTTTTGCAGTGACTGTAGTGATTTAAAAGAACCAAATGCGTATACTGCAATAACAGTTAGGTAGAAAATCAACTAATAAGAAAGTACCTACTACACTACGGTCACAGTATAGTACAGCTGACGACCTGGCAGTAGTGACTGACAGTGATACACTAAGGAGGTTCGGTTCTGCCTGTGACTTAAGATTTTACTCAAAGTGAAAGCAAAAAGAGGAGGTGCATCCATTCCCGCCAGAGAAAGGAGTGATTTTGTTGAGTCAGAGTTACTCAAAAACCAAAATTTGAGTAACGCTCTGACTCAAGTATTGAGCAGCATTGATTGTAACCTAGTAAAATGGTGTAACTTAAATCAAATGGAGATGAATATTGGGAAAACCCATATTGTCCATTTCAGTGTGAAAAAAAGTGAAAATCCTATATACTCCTGCAATAATGCTGAGCTGCAAAGTTCAACTTGCAAAAGAGACTTAGGGGTTAATATTGACAGCGAGCTAAAGTCTTCGCAATACTGTCAACAAGCTATCAAAAAGGCCAAATCCATGTGCTTACAAATTAAGAGATCTTTTAAACATTTAGACAAGTACGGGCTTCGTACGCTTATTGTAACATTTATTCGGCCACTGCTTGAGTACTGCAACAGTATTTGGTGCCCTATTTTAAAAAGTGACCGTGATGAGATCGAAAAAGTCCAAAAGTTAGCCACTCGTCTTCTTCCATCGCTTAAGAACTTGTCTTACGAGGAGAGGCTAAAGAAGCTTCGAATCCTTTCGCTTGAAGACAGAAGAAAACGAGGAGACCTGATTGAAACGTTCAAACTGATCTATAGGAAATATAATATTGATCCCTCTGCTTTGTTTGAAATCGACATGCAGAGTCGACATGCACCGTTTTTAAAGGAAAAACCTGTGATTATTAACTCTAGACACCATTTCTTTACCCAACGGGTAGTAACAGAATGGAATAATCTTCCAAGTGATGTGAAAAACGACAAATCAGATTTATATTCAGTGAATTCATTTAAAAATAAATTAGATAAGTTCAAAGGGTGGAGTTTTGAAATCTTCTGTGTGACTTAAGCTTCAAAGTGTTTAAACAGTGACAACCGGGTTTTAACAAGAGATGTATCTCAAATCCTATAGGATTCTTCCCGGGAAACATTTATTATTATTATTATTATTATTATTATTATTATTATTATGACCGTAAGTGCTTGAAGTGCTTGTCCCATGCTTGCCGCCTTTTGGGAGTCACAGAAGAGTTAAGTAAATTTGGAACGGAAACTCATCTTTTTTACTTAACTCATGAATCGAGTCAGGGATTTTGAGTAAATGAGTAATATATTAAGTCAGACCCTGAAAACCGAACTTGTCTAACTATACACTACTTTTACTTTCTATGAAGATTTGAAAAGGAACCAGATGATTGCGTTGAGTATTGTCAGCAGTCAGCAGTTTTACCAGTGCCGGTTACCCGCCAAGTTTTAATTATTTCCTAAACATAAATTATTCTTTTAGGTTACATACTATAAGGGGTCGTCCATAAAAATGATATCATAAGTATTGTCAATGGGTCTACTTGCTTATAGACGACATCCCATTTTAAAGATAGCAATTTACACAATGGTTAATCTGAAGACAATGGAGTCATAGGGTGCTACAAAAATGGAGATAGTTCGATGATAGCATTTATGGACGACCCCTTACATCGTAATGGTACATTGGATTGTGAATTGTGACTTGACTTTGAGACATGGTGGAATGGGAAATATTACTGGCAACTGGTGATGGTGACTGGTCTAATTCGGCGTATTATTGATTTTGGACGAGCTTGAAGCTTTTCCCTAGTGTCAAAACATTAACACATCTTATTATAATAATATTAGTTTTGAAATTTTTGAAACTAATTTGTCCGTTGAATTTTAGCTTTTCTTGTTAATTAAAGTGTATATAATTAGGTGATGCGAAGCAAAGCGCAGGTGATGTTTAAAAACAGACACTTTAGTCCTTCAGTCTGTCAGCAGTGAATTTATGAGGCTGAAGGGGAAAGAGTAATAATTTTATTATAATTAATTATAGGATTGCAGTCAGTAAGAGTTTATTAGGACAGTCAGCAGTCACATAGGCAAAACTTTAAACAGAAATTAACTAATTGGTATTACTTTCAAACTAATTCTAATTATTTTGGTTGGCAGTTAGAATCTCAAACTTTATGACATTTCACATTTTGGGTAGGCTATAGGTTTGCGGTTGAGTTCTCACAAATTTCGCAATTATTTGGCTAGTTGCTAACTTGGATATAAATTTTACTAATTTGTTAAAAACATAATTATTGTTCATATGGCTTCGTCCTCAACATTGGTCGATGATGTGGAATTGGAATTAGAATGTCCGGTCTGCCTGGATCCATTTCAACCTCCAGTTTTCCAGTGTAATAATGGTCATTTAGTTTGTAAAACATGCGTGACTCGCTGCCCGATTTGTCCAGTTTGTCGGGAGCAAATGCCAAGAAAGAAAATTAGAAATTTAGTTTTCGACAATATTTTGAAGAAACGGGCAACGAATAATGCTGGTGTGGCTTGTCCGCTGCAGATTGCCGGTTGCCTCGTTCTGGTCAGAATAAATGAAGTTGAAAATCATAAACTGGATTGTGCTTATGTGTAAGGAAAGCTCCATATATTATATATGTTAAAATTTATTAACTTTTAACTTTGGACTTGTAATTAACTTGATTGTGTAGACTGATTGGGAGGGTATGTGATTCCTTTGATTTCATTTGATGTTGAATTTAATATTTTAAGTTTTCGATAAACAATTTGAAATTTATGTTTATAGCAGTAATTTAACCAATTTAATCTAATGCTTTGATATTATTTTGGGTCAAAATTAGTTGCTCCTCCGAAGCAAAACATACCTACACCATTAGCATTGATGACCGAAAGTGTACCCTTCTGTGTTGTGTGTAATCAGTTATAGGCATTGTTTCTTTATGTAGTTAATTTATCATATTAGTGCATTGCGTTTATCATTTTTGTTTTGCAGGAAAAGGAAGCTGTGTGATCAACTAGGACTTCAATGCACTGCAGAATTCAGCTCATCAAATATGAGCGAGATCATCACTCATTTCATTTTTGATCATAGTTTTGATGGCTCTTTCGGTAACTCAGATGATGTTCCTTCTTCTGGTCCTGGTCGTGGTCCTGGTGCGAGTACGGATGCTAATATTGCAATTAGTCCAAAATTAGAACTAGTTCAGAACTGCAGAAAGTCGGAATTAGGCGGGTACTTAATGCAAGAAAGTTCAATGAGACCTAATTTCATCTCGTTTGATGATAAAATTTTCTTTGTAAAGAAGATTGTTAGCATCCCTAAGAAGTTTCAGTTGTTTTGGGTCTGCATCGATGCAAGTTTGAAAACGGCTGAGGAGTATTCTGCAGTTTTCGAACTGTTTTCTGGTTATGATTACGTAAGTTGAAGTGCTTAAAGGCATACTTTGTATTTTACAACTGAAAATAAAACTGTTCGTTATGAATTAACCTTCATAGTTTTTTGACAATCAAAAATAGTCACAATAATCAGACAAGTACTTACGTAGTTGTAAAGAACTTAAATTCGTGCATATAATTGAGATACTTGTCACTCGCATATATAAATATTTCCTATGGTTGCAAAGAAGATGTTAATTCACTTTTGCATGTTTACTTTTATTATGCAGGAGGAATTCTCAGTCCCAACTCTTGAATTCAAACAACAGAACATTCATCTCCTTACACAACAGCTCACAAACTTCGAATCGGGTCACTCTCTGTTCTGTAAGCTTCCCTTCTCAACTATTGAAGCTTGTGGTTCTCTAGAAACCGAAACGGGTGCTCATCAACGCCTTTCGTGGAAGTTGAATGTAAGAATTTGCAAGAAACTAGGGTTGAACCCCACGGTTCAGCCAAGTAGTAGTATTTCGCGATCGCTCAGCGTCCCATCGTCTTCGTCATCGGAATTTCCAGCTCAAGTAACAAACCTACTCAGTGCAAGAAAGTCTCCACCTCCACAATCATGGCCTTTAGAAACTGGACGAGGTCCAACACATACTGGAGCGGCTGCACAATTTGCTACTGGAAGTCCTTCGAGGTCACAGTCTACAAGTGCAGGTCGTCGTAGAGGTGGCTCAGGAGTTGCAATTCCAGGTGGTGCTGGTGCTGGTCGTGGTCAACGAGGTAGAGGAAGCAGTAGGTTGCCAAACCCAAGAACGAATTTTGATTCATTTCTATCTAATGATGTTCTCAATGTTTCTTCTTGGAATGACATGTCACATCAACTGTCTCACATGCGCTCCATTCTTACTCCGGCATCGTCTATGTTCGCCTTCCCAGCAACACCTGCCAGAGGTCGAGGTCCAACACAAAGAAGTAACAGCGCTTCTGCACTCCTTGGGGGATGGGCTCCGCCAGTTCCCCTCCAGAACCTTGTCGATAATATTGTAGAATTTGATGAAGCTGAAAGTGAAACGGATGATGATAATAACGATACCGATACGTATAGTTTTGAATTTGAATACGAGTTTTTTACGGCTAGAAAGTAAATTTTAAGATAGAAAGTATAATAAAATTGGGTAAGGTACTTTCCCTATATATTATGTAACAATTGAATTGTGAACTGTTTCGCTGTCAAAATGTAATTCCTAAACTATAATGTAGTTTAGTAGTTTAAGTAATCTTTTTACCAAACGCTATTTGTAATTAGTTCCATTTTAGTTGTCAAATTATATATTATGAAAAATTGAAAATATCCAAAATCAAGATTTTCAAAATCAACCAAATCAACTTAAGGAATTAACGTCCAGAGGCGGCGAGATAAACTAAAATAAAATATTTGCTAACACGAAAAGTATGTAGAATAGAAACCTATACTTTGGTTTGCTCATATTGTTCTTTCTAAAGCATTTTCTAGTAATACTTATGTAAGTAGTTTGGAAGAAACATCTAAAATCGAAACCAAATCTCGTCTGTGAAGAACCAAAATGGCCCATATCCATTTGTAGCTAAAAACAATATTAACTATCTACAAAATACTGAAATACGTCTTGAAATCATTTAAATAGAACATTTTATGTTTTCAAAAACATGTAAATAAAACATTTTACACTTTTCAAAAATGTGTAAATAGAACATTTTACGTTTTTCAAAAACATAAAAATAGACGATGTTTCACTTTTCAAAAATGAGTAAAAAGAACATTTTACACTTCTCATTCAGTGTAAATAGAACATTTTGAAATCATTTTAAACATGAAAACAGAACATTTTACACTTTTCAAAACTATGTAAATAAAACATGTACGCTTTTTAAAAAGATGTAAATGCAACATTTTGAAATCTTTTTAAACATAGAAAGTTTTTTGCTTTTCAAAAACTCTTGATTAACATTTTACGCATGTTTCTCATTTTCTTTTATGACATAGCTCTTTTTGATTGTAGCTTTAATTGAATATGGGGTTCTTTACACACGATCTTTGCCTAGAAATCTCATACAAGGTGTAGGGGTGATATACGATTAAAAACAGGTGTCTTCCATGTTCCATCGATTAATCTGCATACAGACTCGGAATTCATTGCATCTGTATCATTCTGCATTGTAATAACTTTGTACTTAAACAACTTTTAATGATTAACTTTTTTTATGGATCTCATTTAGGCTTGAGAGTAGTTGGGGTAAGGAGTATCTACATTGACCGATTTTTTTGCGTGTTAAATCGTATGACCAGAGTTCATTTATATACATGGGCTGTATTTAATATTTACACATATGACACGTACATATGATGTATGTATTTCATATGGTAATCCTATGTGCATCATTCATACTGGCGACATTTAAGTAAGGGCATATCTCAATGACGGGAAAGTAATGCTATATAGCTAAAGGGTTAACCTGAGAGTCAAGCCTATATCCCTATAAGATTAAGACGTCTATCTTTCATACAGGGGTATCTTATTAAATGGAACGGATTTTTCGAGTGTTAAATCGTATGACCAGAGTTCATTTATATACATGGGCTGTATTTAATATTTACACAGACGAAAATGTAGTAATGGGGATGAGTTTAACCCAACCCTCATGGCGAGCACCCCCTCTGTGAACACTTTCCAAGAATCCTAGCTTTTCTAATTTCCGCCAAGAACGTTTACACTTCAGAGTCTAACATTTTTTTTGTATCATCAAAAATTCTTACATGACACTATATTCCCATCACGTGCTTTTATATATCGCTATATTGTATTGTATTTGTATTGTATTTGAAGGAGATTCAGCAACATAAAGTTACTGAAATGCCGCTCAGGCCAATAGATAGGCCCATTGCAGAACGATCCTTTTTACGATGACTTATGTCTTTATTTATGAAAGTTGCTATGTTTACTCGTTATAAAGTATGCGTGAGCAAGAACGAGAAACTTTCGCACTAAACTTTCAATTACACCTCTAAGCGTATAACTATTTAGTGACTATGACTATGCCTATGAGTTGCTCAGAATTGACAATTCGATCAGACCATAGCACTGGTATTTATCAAGGGCCGAAGCCAATGGTGGAATTTATACAAATTCCCGAAATACCAGCACGTAGTCCAACTTGCATGTAATTAAGCGAGACTAATCAAACCTATTCACAAAATACCAGAGATGTTCCAGCAGTTGCTGATAGTGCTATTAGCTGGGGTCAACGTGCCTGGGAAGATCGCGATTACTCTTAAATAACTTAAGTAAAGCAGCAATGTGTACTCCACCACACTGCCTCTTTACCGAAGTTACATAATCTTCCTACTTGTAAGTTCCAACTTATGTTAAAACAGCTTTGATATGTAGATATACGCTATCTCAAATATCAAAGTTGTCCAAGGTGAAGATAAGAAACCTCAACGACACAGCCCTGACACGCTAAACCCACAACTGCTAGGTAGACTCACGAACGGTATGTTCAAGTCAAAAACCAAAATGGAAAAAAGACTTTCTGAAATTTGCTCACGAGGACACAGAGACGGACACGTCCGTCGTCCTCGGAGTTGTCAGAGCGAGTTATCGCTATATAATAAGCACACATTTCCATATCTTTGACACGTCGTATACATGTAAAAGCTATGCATTCCAATGTTACTATATACGAAATACCCTGGAGGTAAATTTTGTCCCAATGTTCCAATGTGACGATGGACTAGTGATCCAGTGGTCCATCAAACTTCTCATATACTTTTTACTAACCTATTTTATCTTTGTCTTATAATTGTATATAATCTTACGCCAGTACACTCACTAGGACATAAATCAAGTAAGTCTACACTCAATGTCGGTAAAATGGCAGAGTAGTTGGAGTTTCCTGTTACTTTGAGTGTGTAAAGAGGTTAAAGTATCGATTTAAAATAACAAGATACGTCGGGTAAAAACAATTTAAAGTAAATATTAATTAGTAAACTAACAGACATGGTTTTATAACTGTATAGGGTCAATCGTTTAGTTGAAATAAATAAAACTAAAGTAAATTTAAAGTTTTTTACAATCAGCGGGGGTGTTAATTTTAGAAAACAAGAAAGGCATTCCATCATCAAAGCGTGTTGGAACAGGAGAAAGCAAGCCCTTTTATAATTAGCGAGTGGTTGGTTTTGTGTAAAACAGAATTAAAAAGATGCTTGAGTATCCAAGTGTGTTGAGACGACTATGGAAGGAGTCAACTCTTTTTCAATCAGTAAGTGGATACTCCTAGGTATGGAAGATTATTAAATACTAGATTTTACTTTTATTTTCCCATATTCTGTAAAATAAATAAATAAATAAAATTAAAAAAATCATTATATTAGATCAAAATATTTAATAAAAAAATATTACAAGTTAAAAACCATTTTAGCGTTACCCAATAATCATCGCAGAAATATTTGGCTTCATTGATATTTAAATGTTTTTTGATTTTGTTTCCACTGCAAAATATGTAAACATATCAACGCAAGGTTAACACATATACACAAACCATTCACAAAGTCTTAACACATAAATTTTAAGTATTCAATAAGCATTTAGAAAATCCTTTATGAATATTCTATATTTCAAACATAATTATTTAACTCCTATTTTTTGATTTTGTCTGCCAAAGCTTGATCATCAACAAACTTATCATAATTGCTGAGTCCGCTCCATTTACACTTACTTAACTTAGCAAACCGTGCGTCAACGTCAACTCGTATGTTTCGGAAAAATAGGACCCTTGTCCAGCGTTTGAAGCATTGTTTTTACCATGGGTTTTAATATTATTCATATGATGAATAGATAGGTAGGAACAACCACACTAGAACACTAATAATGGTAGTTACGTAGCGCTTTGGCTACCCTAAACTGCCACTTACTATCGTGAATCAATTCTCAGACCATTTTTAAAGAATCTTTAGTTTTTTGGTATTGCTTGCAAAGTTGACCATTAGCATCGAATAGCTCAAATACCTTGCAACTTAGTTAATTTTAAGAAGAATGGCATGGGCATCATTGTTCGTACCATAAATAGTAGGGAGTAAAATACTTTGAAGTCCTGAGAGGATATTCATGAACTAATTCACGTTTTCAAATTAAGTCCCCTGATCATCAATTGAAATGATAAACAATGATAGGAGGATATAGCAGGACTTATCATTTTCCATTCGTAATGAATTTGTGAAAAAGGCAAAAGTTGTTAATTGCATTCCAACTAAGGGGTTAGTGACAACAGAAGTCTCATTATTGAGAGTAACAGTCGAGGAAAAAGCTCTGTTACCTAATTTTCCTGAAGCTTCTATACTTAATTAGATATCGTAGGCAGATTGAGTGGGTCTGGTACTAGCAATATGAGCATACAAATTTCCACTATATTTCCTAGCCGCTTTAAGAAATCGCATTCCCAGCATCATTTTATGCGCCATGAAGCATGCCTGCCAATCCTCACTAACCGTTTCATTACCACATGTAATAAGGGTATTCCCCTTTTGAAGCATTGGTTTTATAAAAGAGACAAAATTCTTCAATCGAGTCATATCCTGCATTGTTTGGGGGGTCGAAAAAGACAACGAGTAATAATAAAAAAACACGAATAGGAAAAATTTTGATATCGAAAGACAGAATTTAGAATTTAAATGGTAAACTTAAAAAAACCTAAAGAAAAAGTTAAAAGTTTGAAAAAACTACTAAAACTAGTTAATTAGATAAAAAACTAAATAAATTGAAAACACTGATTATTTGGACAAACAAAGAAAAAACTATTAATAACTGGTCATTTAGATACAAAACTGAACGAAAACTGATAATAACTGGTTGTTTAGATGATAACTAAAAACAACAGATACTAACTAGTTATTAAGATAATAAACGGAGAAAAACTGATAATAACTGAATATTTAGGTGTAGAACGGAATAATTAATTGCTTTTGTGTAGTGGAAAAAATTATTCTACAGTGTAGGTGATGCAAACGTGTGTACGTGTCACGTTTGTACGATGTGTCAGATACGTCATCATGGTCACGTACGCACTTGACACTATGTACCGATGTGATATGAGGCTAAAGGATAGAGCATTGTTAGTTGATTCCAGGGTTTTTACAATTTAAATCCATGAACCTCTATGGTGGTTAAGTTAAGGTCATACTCATTACTAAATTTCAGTCAGTTTAAAGGAAACGTACAAAGCCTTACCATATTAATTACAGCCCATGTATGTATATGAACTTTGGTTGTACGATTTAACACTCAAACAATCTGGTCCATTAAATAAAATACTCCTGTATGAAGGATAGACGTCCTAATCGTATAGGAATTCAGGCTTGACTCTTAGGTTAATGTGAAATTAGTGAAATCTGAGCGTAAAGTGAGGTATAATAATGATGAATAAAGAAGGAGGATTAGACTTACCAATTTTGAATTGAACTTTTTTGAAAAACTCATTTTTTAAAATTAAAAATAACGCAACGTTTTGGACTATTCCTTCCTTAGGCGTTTTATGTTGAGAAGTAAATTAATTACATAGAAATTGTAGCACAACTATAAGTTTAGTTGTTTTAAACTGTGAAAGTTTGAATTTCGTGGGGAAAGAGACCGAGAAGAAACGTGTGTGTAAAGTTGTGTTGGGCGATACGACCTGGGTTTAGATGCCTCAGAAGCACCATGGGAGCTGGCAACAATTACGTGATACGTTTTTTTTGAAGGGGGTGGGGGGGTAGGAGGTTGCAGATTGGTCACTAAATAACAGGGTTCGGACAAAACCGCAGACTTTGAATAAAAACCTGCCCACCGACTAAAACCGGCTAAAACAGGCTGAAACCGGTTAAAACCGGCTGAAACCTAGTACTTAATATAATTAAGTGCTTAAACAAAAAGTAAAGTGAATTCATGGTGTTGTATCACAGCAAATAAGCTGTGCACTTAACATATTTTATAAGAAAATATTACTTTTATTTGGTTTTTGTTAGAATTTTGAAAAACAAATGCTAAAATCCTCGACAAAAATTATTTAATCTTAGCCTATTGTTTGCTAAAAAACACTGCAAAACAGCAGTACTTAAACACAATATATTGTTTAAGTCTTAAGAGAAAATTTTTAACCACTTTTAATTTAATTTTAAGGCTTAAATCAGTTATAGCCGGCTAAAGCCGTTTTGCCCCAGAAACTAAAATTTTAAGGGACCGGTTTTAACCGGTTAAAACCGCTTTGTTTTAGCCGGCGGTTAAAACCACCCCCGAACCCTGCTAAATATCACCATGGGGAGAAGCGTGAGTTCTAAAAAGATTACGTAGATTAATTATAGACATTTTACGTCAAATTTGTACCTTTTGCTCTAAATATAGTTTTCAGCATCTAACTTTCATATCCTCAACATTATGCCCTCTATTTTTTAAGCACGTACTTAATTTAAAATGTATACTTGTTCCGCTATCTTTCAAATGACGTCCCACATTTTCCATCATTATTAATGTTTTGCCAATAGCCACTTTAGTAAAGCCGGTCTACTTTATTAGTATTAATGATCATTAATATCAAGCATACTGAGTAGAATTAACAAGTTAAAGTAGTTCAAACTTTGTAGCTTACAATTAATAAAGTTGCCACTGTTAAAATTATTACAATAAACTATTAATATGCTACAAAATATGCTATATTAACTGCTACAAAAATACTCATTTAGCGTTGATGAGTCAGCCTTCAACGCTTTCATTTGCAAGTTATAAATTATAAAT
The DNA here is from genome assembly GCA_949802685.1 of Dicyrtomina minuta. Taxonomy (NCBI): domain Eukaryota; kingdom Metazoa; phylum Arthropoda; class Collembola; order Symphypleona; family Dicyrtomidae; genus Dicyrtomina; species Dicyrtomina minuta. The sequence goes on along the minus strand of OX461808.1, from coordinate 147,223,725 downwards.
TAAATTGCTTAGATTCTAAACATTGGATGAGTCAGCCTTAGATATAGAGCAGCCTTCCATAGTTTCTAAGTTCAGACATTAATCCGTCATAAATAAAAAAATAAATTACGTAATTCGACTTCTGTAATGAGTGGAAAATTGCTCATCCGTCTAAAAACGGTACCTAAAATACTTTTAATCAACATCAAAATTTATTTATTGACATCAAAACATAATAGCAGTATAGTATTTGCTGTACGTTAGCCTAAGAGATGTGAAAGAATTCCATGACCTAGTCAGGGTATTTCACTACATGAGGAGTGCCATCTGAAAAAGACTTAAAAATAGATAAATGGAAAATACTTAGGGATAGAATTCCATGACAAGGCCATGCAATTTCGTCACATCTCTTAGACTGACATCCCACACATACAATGATTGCATAAATTTAAATTACAATTCAATACTTGGGGTGCTCATTAGTAAATAATGTCTAGGCCAGTAAATGATGTCTGAATTTAGTAAGTGATGTACAAGAAAATAGAAATGTTTCCACCCGCCTTTGGCCGAAGAAAGAATATAACCAATCCGATTTCAGGCGGCTTTAGGAGGCTGGTTCAGTTTTAATTACGATTAATCGTAAAAAAAACTGTTTTGCAACGTTAGTTTTATTAATTTCTCGTCGATTTGTATTTATTGCACTTTAAATAAATTTTTTTTGGACATCACCCACTAACGTTCAACATCATTTACTAACGTTGGATATCATTTACTGACCTAATAAATTTTTTTTTTAAACAGGTCTTGAAGTGCAGCGTGAGTGTAACCAAGTTTGAAATGCAAATAAAAACGATCCAAATGCAATTAGAAAAATATTTGATGAGCTAAATCTCGAAAAAAGATTGATTCAAACAAAACTATTTTGATATTTTCAAAAAATTAAACCACGACAAGATTCTGAGTTGAGCAACACTTCAACAGCAACAACAACAAGTAAAGCTAGCCAAGACAGCGGAGTAGTTGTTGTGGAAGAAGTTGAAGATGATAAAGAAATCTCACCACCAGCAAAAATGCCGAGAGAATGTCTATCTCAAGAAAGCCAAAAAGCAGAAATTTCAAAACTAGAGGCTAAGTTTAAATCATTCAAAGAACTTCGAATTTCCAGCCTAGAAACGATTCCTGATATCGCTTAACAAATAAAATTAAAAGAGCGAACAAAAACAGAATTATCCAAAAAATTAAAAACCTTGCAAGTTAGACAGAAAGCGTCTTCAAAATACCGAAGTAATTTCAAGACTAAGCTCAATACTTTTAAAGTTAAACATCCACAATTTAAGAGTGACCTTTCATCCATTACAAGACCTTTGCCTAGACGCCCGTGCATAGAAGATAATCAACCTGGTTTGATAGAAGCGATAATTAGATTGGTTTCTCCAACAGGAGCAGCGGAAAACAAAAGACGGTCAGAAATTTTGCGGGACTGCACTACACTTAAACAGCTGCATGAAAAATTGATGCTAGAAGGTAAATACTTGTAAAATAATAATTATTTGTGTATTTTTATCTTGAATTTTAATAAATACCCAGGCTACTCAATTTAATGGCTGGCTCTGGGTTTTTGCAGGTTATTCTATTAGTCAGTCCGGATTGTACTTGCGGGTCCAACCACGAAATTCTTCTACAACAGAAGGAAAGAGGCATCATAGAGCTGCTCCCGTAAAACTCATAAGACCTCAAAATAGCAAGCGAAACAGTCATGTTGACTCTTGTTTTGCAGCTGCTACTGTTAAATCTCTTCGTAAATTAGCAGAAATGTTTGAAGATGAATGTGTTGCTGTAATTAGTCAGGATGACAAAGCTAGAGTGCCTCTGGGGTTTGCAGCAGCGACGAAACAGGCACCAATACTGATGAATCTTAAATACAAAGTTGTATTGCCCGATCATGATTGGGTCGTAGCGGGTAGACACAAACTTATTGTAAGTGTGTATGCCGCGCTCCGGTTTTTATCATCCCGTAAATTAAGCTATTCAGGGCAAACATACATTGCTATTTTCAGTGGCAAGCACGATTCCAGCACAGCAGCAACTAATGATGTCGATTTTAACCGATTAATGGGTCTTAAATCATTTGAGACAGTAGTGTTGACAAAAGATGGGACCACAAAGCCGATATTAATTTTTCTTGTCGACAAAGGTCCAGACAAAAACACTTCCTTTTCAAACACACTCAAACAAGCCTTATGCCATTTTAAAACCTACGATCTAGATGCTTTATTTATTGCCTATTATGCTCCTAGCCAGTCTACCTTCTACCCTGTGGAACGCCGAATGGCTCCGCTCTCTAGAGAATTGTCAGAAGTAGTCTTGCCGTATGATCACTTTGGGTCTCATCTTAATGCTAGTAAACAAACAATTGACTTAGACCTCAAAAAACAAAACTTTGCTACAGCTGGAGAAGTGCTTGCCTCGCTTTGGAATGAAAACAAAATAGATAGATATCTTGTGCGAGCAGAATATGTACCTCCCCCTGGTTATGAATGTAAGCAATTTATTTTTTCACAACTAATTATTTTTGAATTTAAAGATTAAAAGACTACTCTTGGAATTAACTATGGCTACTCTTTTAATCTTTGTTTGTAGATTCTGAACCTGTTGAGAGCCAGAAATGGATCGCTACTCATGTGCGCCAATCCCAGTATTTATTGCAAATCGTTAAGTGCGGAGATCTGGCTTGCTGTTCACTAAAGAGATCTGACATAGACGATTTAATTACAAACAGATTTTAAATCCAAAGGCCATGAATTTCCCCGCTACATCAACTGATTTATATTTATATTATTATTAATTTTTTCGTCAATGTTAAACTCTCTGAATATAGCCATTGTAGCGAAAGCGTCCTCCTGCGCATTATGATCTCCGATTTAGAACTCGTCATCACCGAAAAAATGAAAAACAAGCGACCAAAGTTTTAAGTTTAATCTCGCACTTCCGATTTCTGTTCCACTTCTCCACCAGTTCTACTGAAAATCAAAGTGCTCGTACTCTCCACTTTCCAGATTTATACACCTGAAATCGTTCTTGATTGTGTGTCCCACGACTAGCTTTCTATGCAAGATTTTCTTTATATTTTGAATTACTTCTTTCATGGGCTTATCATTGTCTAAATTAATTTCGTTTATACCATTCTTTTCTTTACCAGTGGCTAAAAAGGTTCTTTGTTTTCGCAAAACCTTCTCGTAATACACGGGATTACCGTTTAGATCAACAATAGAGACAATCCCCAGAACTTGTTGGTGCGCCTGCCTTCTCTTTTTGTTCTTTTTTCCTTGAATTGGCACCGACACCATTTCACAATCCATTGCCACCACTTGATCCTCGAACCAGGTTGACCACCAACCTTCGACAGCATAATTTCTGCCGACGCGACGCCTTCCTGCACCTGCTGAAGAATGCTCCTGGAGATTTGCTTCCTGAGGCTGCTCTGTAGAAGTTGCCTTCTGAGGCTGCTCTCAAGAAGCTGCCCCCTGAGGCTGCTCTACTGGAGTTTCCCCCAGAGGCGACTCTGCAGGAGATTGTTCGAGAGGCGACTCTGCAGGAGATTGTTCTAAAGGCAACTCTGCAGAAGGCTGTTCTAAAGGCGACTATCCAGGAATTTTCTACAAAGGCAAATCTTCAACAGGTGCAAAGGTCTTATTTTTTCCACTTAAGACACTTCGCTTTGCTATATTTCTGGCAGAATTAAGCTCGCGTCGATCCAAAGTATTTAAAAAGCATTTAAGGAACTGTTCCTTTTCTTCCCAAGACCAAGCTCTTACCGAGTTCAGCAATTGCTGTAACAAATAATAGTTTAGTAATTTATTGTTAGTTTTATAAAGCATTTACGCTTCAACAAGTGGTTACAATACGATGAGTCCCCAATTGCTTGAGTATCCATCGTGTTGTTCTATTAAGTATTGTTATGCAGTGTAGTAGGTATTATTATTACTGAAGAAAATCTCTTATATTTTACATCGGCTGATAGATCCATCTCGATATGTTTGTCCATAGCTTAACTGTTCCAAATTGGATCTTAAAAATATTCAAAATACCCAAAAATAAAGAAAACTGTTAGAGCTTTAATACGTTCACGTGGCTAACTACATCATACTTAATGAATAAATTTTAATATGGCTTGCTTCACAAAAGTAAAGTGAGTTTACACTTTTGAGACACCCTATTTTTGATTTTTAATTATTTAGTATTTACATGAGAACTACGTGACCTCTGGGGGTCAACCAAAGTCAAATTATATTTAATTGTGGATTGTCATCTAAAAATAAACATCTCGACGGGTGAATCGTTTTTGAAAGAAAGTACCCCCATAACCTGGGGTAAGTTTAAAATTATGAGACACACCGTAACATAGTCACTACGTTAAGTACTAAATAATTAATCACAATATTATTGTACCATTCACAGCGCAGATAACACTATTTCCGTGGTCAAGATTACACGTAATCAATGATTGCATGACAATACATTAAGTACACAAACCACACAACAAAATACACCAATTTATGTTTTTCAACGGTAAATAATAAAACCCATTATTAGACTGTTAAAAAACATCATTTTGAACAATAAATAAAAGTAATAGATCGTGATTATTGCCAAGTTTTTTTTCCATCAGTTGATTACAACCAAAAACTATAATTAACGAACAATAACAATATGTCGTGGTTGTAGTTAAATGTTTTAACGAATAAATATCTCACTTAAAATATAACCAACTCTGAAGAGTAAACGCTTTGAAACATCTTAATCTATAGGCATATGTCGCATTTAGTGATGCGGCACCCGCTGGATCGATGACATTTAACCGCCACGATGACACTTACTGACAAGAACTATGGGTGGTGACAAACTGACTGAAACAAACTTTACAATAGCATGAGTCTTTCAATAAAGTTTCAGTCAGTTGGTCACCACCCATAGTTGTTGTCAGAAAGTGTCATCGTGACGGTTAAATGTCATCGATCTAGCAGGTGTCAAATCACTAAATGCCACATAGGCCTAAAGATTAAGATGTTTTGAAGCGTTTAATCTTCTAAGAGTTGATTATATTTTAAGTGAGATATTTTTTGTTAAAACATTTAACTACAACCACGACATGTTGTTATTGATTGTTAATTATATTTTTGTGTTGTAATCAACTGATGGAACAAAAACATGGCAATACTCATGATCTATTACTTTTATTTATTGTTGAAACTGATACCATTTTAGCAGGTTTCGTAATCGTTATGTTGACTAAACTTTATGAAACTTCAAAAAACTTAAGCAATACAGGGTATAATTTTGAAGTACGTTTTGTGTACTTGATGAAATATCCAATTTTACACAGTCAACAGTAGCAATAATATAAATATGTAACTATACTATTACTTACTTTGATTGCGAAAGTTGTCCCAGCGTCCTCCCAAAAAACCAAAAACTTTCAAAAAATCCGAGATTTCAAAATCCAAAATTTAAAATAAATGAGACCAAACCCAGAACACGACTCAGGCAGGCAGCAAACGGAGTATAAACGATGGTGGAAATCGTCTGTCAGACGATAGAAACAATAAAAAATTGTATTTAGACGCCCCCTCCCGCATAACTACTCCAAGGAGATATACATAATTTGCGTCTGCTTTTCTAGGGACACGTTAACTTTTATGGGTGGGGGGGGGGTAGGGGTCTCGAAGAAAGCAACAATGTATCACACAGGGGTGAGGGGTGGTCAAAAACAGTGAATTTTGTATCACGTAATTGTTGCAAGCTCCCCATACGCGTCAGTCTAAAGAGATTAGGACTGTTCAGGTATGTTAGGAATTTTATATAGGAAAAACAGGTATTTAGGCCTAGTGGATTTTGGGAAGAAACGCGGTCAATTATTCTATTTTCTAAATCGGGTCGTAAAGTTCAAGAAAGTGAGCGGAAGTGAGGGATGTGATTTTAATATGGTCCAGCGTGTGGTTGGGGAGATTAAAGTGAAGTGCGACCTGGGTGTCTTCTGAGTTGCGTCTTACGTGGGCGAAGTTTTCACGAAAACGGACGGGGAGCATTCTGGAAGTTTGGCCGATGTAGATTACATTCGGGCAGATAGTGCATTTAATAGCGTAGATTTGGCAGGATGATTGGCAGATGAAATTTAATTGGATTTTATAGGAGTGGATATTTTTGGAGACGCTTGGTTGTTAAAGTGTGTAGGTGCAGGTGACGCATCTGGGTCTATGGCACGGGAAAGTTCCCGGGTTAGGGTAAAGGGCTGGTTGAGATAGGAAGGATGTTCTAACCAGAATGTTGAGAGTTTGGTCGATCGCATTAGGCAATTGACCAGTGGTGTGGGGAATATTGCCTGTGTGATAGAGTTGTCGATTACAATTTTACAAAACAAATCTCGTGCTATGTGGGTTAAAGGCAGTGACAATGGAGAGTGCCTAAGCATAAGAGGTAACTTCTGCTGGCTGCTGTTTGTTTCGTTTTAGTTTAGGAGGGTGAGGCGGGAGTGGTTGCGGGCTTTGGCAATGGCTTTATTTATTAGGCCTTAAGGGTATTTTGGGTGTAGGAAAAAGGTGGTTATTGTTTGGCATTGTTGACGAAAGTCCACATTTTTACTGCAGAGTCGACGGAGTCGTAGGAATTGTGAGAATGGAATAACCCGGAGTGTGTGAAGAGAGTGAAATGAGGTATAGGGTAGGTAAGAATCGGCATCTGTGGGCTTGAAGTAGATGAAAGTTGACACGGTATTTTTATTTTGGTGGTGTATGATTAAAATATCAATAAAACGGAATGGGGTGGTGTGAATGGTAAATGTCATCTGTATTGACGGGTGCATGGAGGTGAAAGACTTAATGAAAATTTTAGTATTATCGGGTTTACTTGAAAATAAAGCAAGGCTATCGTCAATTCATCGCTTGTATAGGTCCGGTGTTGGCCCGGAGTAGTTTTTAAAAAACTTAGTTTTCAAATGGGCTATAAATAATAATGAGTATGTAGGGCCCATTTTGGTCCCCGTTTCTACTCCTGTGGTTTAGGTGTAGTATGATCCATTAAACTTGAAGGCGTTTAGTGTAAGGACCAGTTCAGGCAAATAAATGATAGATTCAGTGAGCGGGCTTTGTGATTGGACGCAAGTCAAGGAAGTATCTCAGGGCCTCCAAGCTTTCTTTATGGGGTATCACTGTGTATAGAGATACGGCGTTCAGTGTGACAATGTATCTGTGTGGGCCATTGAAACGGAAATCATGGAGAAGTTATAGGGTATGATTAGTGTCTTTGACGTAGGATTGGGTGGCTTTTAGTGTTGGTTGGAGGTACTGGTCGACGAAAGCGGAGATTAGGTGGGTAGGACGTGGATAGTTGAGACTATGGGGTGACCAGGACAGCCGGCTTTATGGATTTTGCAGCGTTGGGGGGGGGGGAGCCAGTGTGTATCAATGTGCTCATGTGTGCAGTCCTTAAGTATCTGCTGGTATTTTGTAGTGGGGATCATGGGGTAGTATGGAGTACAACTTGGTGTAAACGACTATAAATTACAAGTGTTGCTACAGACGATAAATTGGTGCAATAAATATTACGACGTAGCGTAGTTATATTTAAATAAAAATAAAAACTAGCGTTTTATTCAACGGTTCACTTTTCACTATAACTTGACAGAGAATTACAATGCGAAGGAAAAGCATGACCACATGTCACATTCCAAATGTCATTGAATTCCTATTTTCACAATAATATGAGAATCTTAGGTCAGAGGAAAAGCAATGACGTCTGTCACTTTCCAAGCCTCAAGCAGATCTGTCAATATTTTATGTCGTTCAGTCAATCGTTTATTGCTATTTCCTCCTTTTCTATGATTTATCATTACAGTTCATCAGATTTTACTTGAATTTTATCACTCATCAAAAATTAAATCAATAAATTGTAAATAATTCTTCACTCGTTTCTTTTGTAACATTTGGGGTCAGACAGTTGTCTAAGTCCTTCGGATATGTATACGACACGTCTTCACACAACCGTCGCCCCCCCCCTCCTTCTTTGTCAGCGCGACGGATGACGATGTCAGTGCAGTTGCGTAGTGTTGTAATGGCTTCGGTTTTGGGGCGGGTGAGGTTAGATTTGGCCGTAGGTGGATTCTTGATGGTCGAAGCTACCATTTCTCTGACGGAGTTGGCGAGTTGGTCGTGTCGCCCGACACGACTATACACACACGTTCCTTTCCGGTCTCTTTCCCCACCAAATTCAAACTATCACAGTAAAAAACAACGAAACTCATAGTCAAAACATAGTAGGGACGCACCTTCATACTCTCATCGCTTCTCATCGCGTCTCATCGCTCAATTTCTCAAATTATTACCATAGTTACGGCAATATTAACAAAGTTGAGACTGACTGCGAATTCAATAAAAGTTTTTGAGATTCAGAGGTGAGAAAACATATTTCTCATTCAAGCATAGCTTTTTAAACACAGCAGACGTGTTGCTTATTTTGAGATAACATCTCGACGTCATTCCAGCCCTATTCATTGTAACTGTACTTTAAAATGACGAGTAGTTTGACGGGTGCAAACTTTTGAGAATTTCTCAAAAAATATTTAAAGCCGTAACTATGGCAATTTTTTGAGAAATTAAGCGATGAGACGCGATGAGAAGCGATGAGAGTATGAAGGTGCGTACCTAGTGATTCTTCGAGTGCTACGATTTCTATATAATCAATTTACTTCTTAACATAAAACGCCTGAAGAAGGAATAGTCCGAAACGTTGCGTTATTTTTATTTCAAAAAAAGTGTATTTCAAAAAAGTGCAATTCAAAATTGGTGAGTAATCCTCCTTACTTATTTATTATTGACTCTTAGGTTAACCCTATAGCTATATAGCATTACTTTACTGTCATAGGGATATTCCCTTTTTTAAATGCCGCCTGTATAAAGGATGCGTACATAGGATAACCATATGAAATACATAAATCATAAGTACATGAAATCTTGTCATACGATTCAACACGCAAAAAAAAATGGTCAATGTAGATACTCCTTACCCCAACTACACTCGAGTCGTTGCATCTCCGCGTCCGAGATTGTAAGCGTCACTCACCCTGTTTGCCTCCAACGTGCCGTTGTGGCTATGATGATGACATCGCGAATCGCGAAATCTCACATAATTGCAGACATAATTCGCGGAGATTTTGACCGTGATTTCGGCACAAGTTCCCACTTGGACGGCTCACCGGCGGTATAAAAACCAATCATACTCAAATTATACTACGTTCTAGGAAATCTAGGAAATCAAGCCAAACTAAACATAGACATAAACCCCACAACTTTAAACTTTCAATAAAATCCATAAACGAAAAAAATTCGAATTAATTCTGAAGTTCTACGGTGGCAACCGTATTAATTTTACAAACCTATTCACTGAAAAATTAAGAATTCAGCGAAAAAGTTATGAATCATCCCTATAACGTCAGTTTTTATGAAGCGAATGTACAACCAAAGCTTAAACAAAGCAGTGAGCTATAGACTTACTATTAGTGCACTAATTTGGTTTTCTATTAAAAATAACTGCTGTATTTAATTACATGAAAAGTGACACTAACATTCAACTTTAACTAACTCGTAAAATGCCATATATCATTAAATATCTGTTCGATATATGCTATGCAATATCCATTTGTTCTACTTTATACAACTTTCTATGCCTTTTAACTACCCGCACGCCATACATGGTATTATATGTGACTTTTCTTGTATACTGCAAAAATCATTTTATTGTGGTGACCTTTGCGTCGTTTGTAAAAATAGTCAATTACATAATTTATAAAAAAACATTATAATTTTATTAAAACTTATTTATTTTACAATAATAATTACAGAAATAAATTGAAAACGTAATTTTTCGGAAACAATGCCATTCTCTTTACCTTGACATCTCCTGTATTTATTTATGTGTATGTATTTCATTCACAAAAAATATCATAGCTGTGATTTTCTTTTTGTGAATAATATTTGTGTAGTATATAAATTTATTAATGATAACGATTTCCCCTGTGTCCTAAACTACCTTATATTTTGAATGTATGTGCGAATTAGACAAAGAGACAGAACAGATGGCTTATCATCTAAACCTAAACGTTTGTAAAATAGACACATAATTATACTACCGAAAAAAACAACAAGTGTATTAAATAAATAAATTACACATGAGATCTATCAGATTTTAACATTAGGTACAATATAATATTCCACACGCACATACTGTAAATCTTCTACTAATAATAGTACGCCCATGTACTTTCCAAATACGCTACAAGATTAATAGCCGGTTAATACGGCCTGCGCGCAGGCAAACTTTTCGATTTTTCAAAAAGCTTGTAAATGGAACATTTTGCAGTTTTAAAAATATGTAAAAAAAAAAAAGAAAAAAGAATATTCTGACTTTTCAAAAATATGCAAATCCTTTTTGTGTACAATTCTAAAAAAAACATGTAAATACAACATTTTGTTTTATCAAAGAAAACCATTAATAAAATCAAAATGGTTGTTTTTGTATGGAAACAAATAAATAAATATTAAATAATGCAAAAATATACAAAATATAAAAAGTGGTAACATAAACTCACTAGCCAGTAGATTTACATATAGCAATACAGAAAATAATCGAAATTCGTTGACACTTTTTTGTGACTGGCAATAATATAGACTTATACTATAAACCAGAATTTGATTCTAGACGGAAGAACGATAATATGTAATGTGAAGCGAAATGCTTTTTTAATATTTTGATGATTACCTTACGATAAGTGTAAAGTGTCAATAGGTAATTAATGATGCGATAATCATAAAGACGAAACTCTCTCTCTCCCCGCCTCTTTCTCTTTCTCTTCCTGTCTTCTTCAATCAATGTAATTTACCTGGGTGCAAAAACAATGAAAGGAAAAAACATCAAGGCGAGTGTGTACATACTGTACATTGATTTTTAACAGTTGATTTCATGTTCAAAAGTTCCCTTAACTTCCCCCTCATTTAAACGCTCTCAAATAAATGCAATTAATGTACTTTACTTGTATTCTCATAGGTTTTTATTGATTTTGTTTAATTACGCATTCCACCCTCGAACACTATTATTACAGGCAATTCCAATTTTTCCCAATCAGTCAATCAGCTGATATACCGTATACCAACTAATTTGTGAAATTACAAACTATTAAAACTACTTATATCAATAAAGAATTCTTACAATATGTAAATGAGCCCATTATGTAGATGCAAAACTTACTATCTATATGTTTTCATCTCTCACAACACCAACACTGTCCAACAGACTGAGATGAAAAAGCTGGTCAGTTCTCAAATTTTAAAATTTTACACACATGAAACAAAATGTGTGCCCATACATACTTCACTACACAACCTCACCATCACTCATCTCCCGTAAAAACGTTATCTGTAAATATAACCAACTACGGTGTGTACCTTGTGAACATGTGAAGCATTGCAGATTTGCTGCACATTGAAGCAACAGGAATTTATTGATACTGTTGCATAGAATATCAACACAACACGCAATCAAAAATAGAAATCAGAAGTCAAGATAAATCTATTAGACAAGAAGAGGTATAATTGGTCAAGGTCTGCACCTCTTTCCACCCAAAGCATTAAACAAACCAGAACTCCACAACAATCATCATCATCATCATCATCATCACAGGATCTGTCGCATTCCACACATTGCATCCCTGAGAAAGAGATCAAAATCGTGGTGGATAAGAATATGTAAGGCTGTGCTTGGATTCTTGGATAACCAGGCATTACTCGTATCTCAGTGCCCCGACGAATCATTCAAGCTTCGGTACTTTAATCAGTGTCCTTTTAAAATTTCAATAGCTATGTACTGCTAACGACAGTGATCCATTTACATAGTAAATCATCATGCTCATCGAAAAGTGATCTAACTTCTAGTAGTTAAAATCAGAAATCACAAATAAATAATTTATTAAAATGAAATCTATACAAATATCATTAATTAATAAATTAAAAACAAGAAAATTTAGGAGCAGATTAAATCACCGTCCTACAATGTTGGTTCTTTTCCTACTTGCAAATGTGGCCGTGTCCTACGGGAGGGCAGGAGTTATAATGGAGAATGATGGAAATTTAATTAGAATGCCAGACGGGTTTAATTTAAATCGATTAAATGGCTTATTGAGTGACGGTGGCGAACAAATTAATGAAAATGAAGACGCTTTTTCCCTTCATTCTGTTTTAATTAAAAATCAGAATAAAATGTCAGTTGTTGGCAATGCAAACAAATTGGAGCGTGAGACGACTAATAATTTGGCAGAGGATACTAACAATAATGTGGATTCTATTGAAGTAATTAATTTAATTAAAAGTAAAAGTGACGACATTACTAGTTCAAATTTTAATGCAATTTATTTAGACGTGTTAAGAAAGTTACATAGGGCAATTTTACGAGGGAAAATATCAACGACAACAGTGCCAAGTACTATTTCAATGAGATCAACTCCAAGCACAGCGGATAAAATCACAACTTCAAAATTAAAATTAAAATTAAAGAATTATTTTGAAAATTTTATGCATATAAGTCTGGCGGAGAATCTACAGAAATTGCTAAGTTTGGTTACAGAAGACAAAGGAGAACCTGCGATTGAGAAAAATGTGAAAATTAATAAATCAAACCAAAATAACTCAAAAACTCAACCTGATTCTGTGCCCGAGCTGTCGCTGTCGGAGAGTCCTTCTGGGAATAAATTAAAAGCACGCAAATTAGGGATTAATATTCCTTTGATCAGAGTCAAGGTGGATGATAAAGTTCTGTTCCAGGGGAAGGCTGAAGTTAAGTAGGTTATTAGTTGTATTTAAAAAAAACGAATTAAAATGTATTACTATTTAATTAGGGGACATCCATAAATGATGTCATCTAAATATTCACATTTCTGAAAACCCCCTGTCATCCGCTTAGCCAATAAAAAGGGTAAATGGCTATCTTTAACATGGAGTGTTTTTAATATCGTAATCGTCCTATTGACACTGCACGTGACATCTTTTACGGACGATGCCTTATTAATTAAAATCTATAGGTTTTAGTTTGTCCATCTTGGGAGGTCGCAATTGTCTATGTAGGTATAGATAGTTACCTACATTGATGTTTAGCTCTAGGTGAGCGTTCCTGTCAGTATGTGTCAAGTGAGTGAGTAAAATTTTAAAAATGTTACTCAAAATGCAAATCTCGGATTTACATTTTTCAAAAATATCGCTCAATATAATTAGGTAGGCCATTTTAAAGTTCAAAATCTGCTGCTCTTACAGCTGCTAATGTGAATTTTTATGAGCGGCATTTTTCCTTCTGTGTATTGATATTAAAATTCAAAACAAGCAACTTTTTTACTACATAAACGAGACTGCAAAAATGAATTATTTTTGAAAGTTCGAAAGTGCAATCTGTGCAAACAAGTAAATCTATCTATGGCGTCCTTGAGAGTCTTGAGTGTCTACAAAAAATCATCTTTTAACAAGTTTTTTGAAAGCTTACAATGAAGCGATAAGCAACAATTTAACGATTTAAAATTTTCAAAAAGCAAACGCAATCTAATAACTAGGTACTTTTATATTGTATTTAGAAATTTTAACACAAACCAGTTCAGCTTTATTTTTATAACATGCATGAGTAGGTAGGTACTTTTCATCAATAATCAATAATATAACAAAATGCAACGCAATTGTCAGTATAATATCGTCGGTGAAGAGTCATTTTGTCGTAAGTCCAAACGAATCTTAAAGTCATTCTGTCCCAAGTCCATTTCATATTGGTGGCTGCTGGCGAAGTCGCCTCCGCGTTGTCCTATGCATTAGGTGGGGGTGGTATGTTACTGACTGGGTTGTACTCATGACGTACACTTAAGGGTCGTACACAAAAGACGCAATGTCACAGATTATGTTGTACTCATGACGTACACTTAAGAGTCGTCCACAAAAGACGTAATAAAAATTATATTTCCAATGTTTTTGAAAAGTGCAAAATGTTCTATTTACATGTTTTTGAAAAGTGCAAAATTTTTTATTTATATGTTTTTGAAAAGCGCAAAATTTTTTATTTATATGTTTTTAAAAAGTGCAAAATGTTCTATTTACATGTGTTTGAAAAGCGCAAAATGTTCTGGTAATGGAATTTTTATTACGTCTTTTGCGGACGATCCCTAAGTGTACGTCATGATTGCAATACAGGCAGTAACATATCACCCCCACCTAATGCAAAGGACAACGCGGAAGCGACCTCGAGCGCAGCTATGTACCATTTGAATGGACTTTCGACAGAATGAATTTAGCTGTGCACTGGAATTACTACAGAATAATTCTTCACCGACGATATGTGGTTGTCCTATCCCTATTGCACGTATGTCATTCTACTAATTACTTACAAAAAAACCAATTTTATGTCTACAAAATGTTAACCTGCTGATATATAACATCTCAATCAAATTACAGAATGAGTAGCAACTTCAATGCCGGCCGCTGGCCGACTCTACCTTACTATACCATAATATTCAGAAAATTAAATATGCATTAATTAGATATCATCAATATATTCTATTTTCATATAGTGTAATTAGCGTAATAACTACCAAGGTATGATAATGATGTAAAGACTCTCTTAACTACTACGGAACAAATCAAAGCACAAAGATCAGCCCACCATGCCATTTGTTTCGACACGTTAAACGAATATTTTATTAAAAATACATAATTATTAGACCACTTTTGATTGCGATGTGGAGAAAAAAACTTGAACAACAGGTTTAATTTTAGTGTAGTGCAGTATATTGATGAACGAAGAATTTATCTATGTACAATTCTTTTTGGATGCAATTTTTATTATTCAGGAAGGTGCGCATACTAATAGTACACACATGAGCATATGTTATTGACACGTGCAAAATGAAATAATTAAAAGCAGCAAAAACCAAAAATTAAATTTGAAGACGAATTTAATTCGAAATTAAAATTACATAAGGATTTAACGTCTACATGGCATGGGAGACTGCTACTTCTCCTAATCGAAATGTATATTGTCTGTGAAGAACCAAAATGACCCATATCCAATTTGAGCTAGAATCAAAATGAGCTATGTCAGAAAAACAAAATGAGAAACATGCGTCAAATGTAAATAAGGAGTTTTTGAAAAGTGTAATAATGTTGTAATTACATGTTTTTGAAAGGTGCAAAATGCTCAATTTTCAAGGTTTTTTAAAAGTGCAAAATGTTCAGTTTTAATGTTTTTGAAAAGTGCAAAATGTTTTATTTACATGTTTTTAAAAAGTGTAATATGTTTTATTTACATGTTTTTGAAAATTGCAAAATGTTCTATTTACATGTTTTTGAAAAGCGTAAAATTTTCTATGGACATATTTTTGAAAAGTGCAAAATATTCTATTTAAATGTTTTTAAGACATGTTCCAATATTTTTGTAGATAGTAAATATTTTTTTTAGCTACAAATGGATAAAGGTCACTTTGGTTCTTCACAGACGTTACGCTTTCATCAGATTAAATTGTACAGTAATTATTTACAAAAGCCTTCGTAATTTATTGCATTTTATTTCAGATGTGATTATAAAGTAGTATGTTAAATTAAAGCTTTGCTCATTATTTGTTTATGTAGAGTACATTTGGACGAATTAAATCCACTCACCTGGACTCTCGTCATCTTCACGATTCTCCTTCTTATTGCCATCGTTTTAGGCATTGTATTTGGCCGTTCGTATCTTCAAAAAATTGACGATATACCATATCAAGATTTTCAAAATCAACGTAGGGAATCGAATACTAGAAGTTGCACGAGTCGAAGCGTCTCCGTCCGAGATCGTGAGCGTCGTTTATCCCGTCTGCCTCCAGCCTGCCGTTGTGGCTGTGAGGATGACATTACTAAATCCCACATTGCCGACATAATTCGCGAAGATTTTGACCATGACTCCGGCACCAGTTCCCACATGGGTGGCTCCTCCATCGTCTAAAAAAACCAATAAAAATCGCATTTTTAATATTGGAAACCATGCCAAACTTAATTTTAAACCCCACAACTTTAAACTTGGGTTAGACTGTAATTAGATGTATAAAACAATTAAAGATGGAACAGTTTATATTGATAGTTTAGTCACAGGGTCTTTCGCTAATTACGGTCATGCTATATACCATGTATTATATTTCCTATATTATAAGACTTATTGCTAGTTGTATTCCTTGTGTTAATTGTGCAGTTATGACAGTTTGATATGCAAATTAACATGTAGACGTACGTAATTACGTAATTAAGCTGCATCTAGTAAAATGGTATAACACCATTTGCGGACAGCCATATAGTATCGCTAAATTTTGCCCCACCCTAAAGCATGTCGTCATTTGTGAACAGTCCTTTGTTATTATTTAATTTAAAATCATAAAATATTGTGTATTATTTACAATGACAAGAATATTAATTTTTTGGTAAAAAATGTAGAGCGAATAAATTAAACGTACTTGAAAACAGTAGGCACGTTTGCTCGTATAGGCTGTGTTCATTAATTACAATTGCGCAATAATTTTAAATCAGCGTGAACCACATCTAACTAACGACAAGTATAACATCACACTAAAAAAATTTTAAAAAAATAAATTCCACTATTTTTTTCATATTTTTACAAAATGTAAGCCGTTGTCCATATATGTAAGGTATTTTTGGTTACGAATTTTAGCACTACTTTCAAAATTATTTATAATAATTATAATTAATATGATTATGCAGCATTCGCTAAAGTTTGTGCTCTGTAAGGTAAGTAATTCCTTCATTCGTGCTACAGAGTACAGAGTTAAAAATTATATTAAATGATTGATATGCAGATTTATCGTACTGTCAAATCCGACTATATAAAGGACTTGGGTGGACCGAAATTTTTAGTCCCGTGTAGCCGAATTCCCGTTTAACCATGTAAGGGATTTCCCTATAAAGCGAAAGTTATTTACAGCTTCAAAATCAGTTTTATTAGGCAAGAAATTTCAAGCGCAAGATATGTACACCGTTGTTTAAATATAATTTTGGATGTTTAATGAAAACGTCATACAGTAACAGCTGTTTGCTTCTTTTTGATTTCATTTTGACGCACACTTAAGAGAGAACAATTACAACCGGGCGTCGCCAAACCACCCAACCACTATTATTTTCTGAAAAGAGCATGTAAAAAAAATGGGGTAGCGTCAATCATATTTCAGAATGAGCCTTTTGATTTGCCACCGGAATTTTTGAAGACATAAATTTGCTAATGGTTATTAAATGGACGCCATATTTAAATATATTTTTAAGTCTTCAATTGTATCTGCAGGCTACATTTCTCAACCGATTTTGATAAAATTTAGAGTTTTGTGATGCTTACAATATTTTCTGAAATATTTTATCTGGATCTGGGAATTTGAAAATTCAAAAAATTTTTTTTCAAAAATGCGCTATTTTAATAGGATCTCAAAATTACTTCACATTTATACTTTTCAAAACAATCAATTTTTTGGATATTTTTAAAAAACCCAGAGTTTGCTTTTTAGATAATATTGTAAAGATATACAAACTTTAATGTTTTTGAAAATCGTATGAAAATTGAAGGAGGTACATAGGGTTTTGATAAAATCAAAACGTGGAAATATTTTGCTTATAAAATAATTACCCATTATTGAAAAAAAAATTTTTTTAATTTTCAAATTCCCAGAAATCATAATTTTGAAAATATTGTAACGATTCCAAAACTTTAAATTTTATCAAAATCGGTTTAGAAATGTAGCCTGCAGTCACAGTTGAAGATTGAAGACTGAACAATATATTTAAATATGACGTCCATTTATTTAACATTAGCAATTTTATGTCTTCAAAAATTCTGGTGGCAAATCAAAAGGCCGATTCTGAAATATGATTGAGGCCACCCCATTTTTTTTACATGCTCTTTTCAGAAAAAAATAGTTTGGGTAGTTTGGCGACTCCCAGTTGTAAACGTTCCCTCGTTAGACTAATGTTATGAAGATTCGAAAAAAAATAAAAAACATTTCCTAAAATATACCATACCTATGCCGTGCACAGGTGTTTATTTGTCACATTGCGGAGCTCGTAAGCGAGACTTTGATCCCTACTAAAACAAAAATATAAATCAGTGAGTCACATATGATTATTATTTAATGTGTATGCAATTATTTGAAATGCTCCCCAGGCCATGAGGGCCAGGGTCAAGCCACATATAGATATATACTGCTTGTTAAATATGCACTGTTTTTTTTGTTTCCTTCATAATTTCAGGATTTATTATGTATTCATATATTTGTAGGGTACATTCTTCATTCTTCATAAATACTAATTTTAATATTACTGGTATATAATATGTATGCATTACCTTTGTATTTATGCAAGTTTCAGATTTTAGTGAAAAAAATAACGCATACTAATTATTTATGACCATATTCCATAATTCCATATCCCAGATTGTGTGTTAATATCACGTTTTAATTTTTTTTTAATTCGGTCCTTTTCAAATTATTAAAAAGGAAAAGTGCTGCTGCCTCAGGTAGAAAAAATTAGTCGCAAATCAGTCATATCATATTTGAGGTGTAAAAACAGGCTATTTAATAGAAATAACGAATAATAAATCTCTTCCCGTCTCTTTTAATTCCTGTTTCCCTCAATCAGTTCCTCCCAACACAAGAAAAAAAAATTAAAAACACGTCAAGGCGAGTGTGTTCAGTGATTTTCAACACTTGATTCCATGCTCAGAATCCCTTAACTTCCTTCCCACTTAAACGCTCTGCATTAAATACGCTGCTGATTACTGATTGCTAATCATACTATTAATTGTACCTTATAGTATGATCTCATAGGTTTTTATTGCTTGTCTTTAATTACATACTCAACTCTCGAATGCTGTTATTACGGGCAATTCCAATTTTTCCCATTCAGTTCAGAGCCACACAATGTATATACCTGCTACTGTGGGAAACTATAAACTTGCAAAACTACCTCAACAATAATACAACGTTTATAACACTGCTATCATATGAATTCCCGCTGCTGAAGACCAGTAGTGCCAGTTGCCAGTCAAGATGCAAAACTGACTATCAAAACATCACTAAACAACTCCAACACCATAGTCATAGTCGCATCTCCCGTACACAAATAATTAAATCTACATATCACACGGTCTGGTTCTGGTGTGAGGAATTACGTATCTGTAAATGCTACAAAAAAAAAGGCATGCCTATTGTAAAATTGTGAACCATTGCAGATTCCATGTACATTGAACAGCAGGGTTTCGTTTTTAGATGATGAGCTTTAGTTCATTAAGCATCTCTATTGCCATGGCGTGGCAGCAAAATATCAAGACGACTGCCATTAGAATTCATAAGATAAGCTAAAACAACATAATACAAGAGGAAAATAATAACTGGTCAAGGCCTGCACCTCTTTTTCTCGAACGTAACGTACAAACCAGTAACCAGAACTCTGCAACGGCTCTACATAACAATCAACATCCTAACACAAGATCGATCGCATCTCATCCATTGGATCCGTAAGATAGAGATCAAAATCAGTGGATAAGGAGGTGCTTCGATCACTATAGACATTATTCGCATCTCATTTTCCTTCAGTGCTTCAATCAGTGTCCCGATCAAACAAGCGGTAAAAGGGGGGAAAACTTTAATAAGTCGCTATTGCACATTTGCAATAGCCATGCCATACAGCTCAGTACACGTTTAAGAGATTAGGAAAATATGTGACCAAATTTCCCTTAGTGATACCTTACCCCGCCATAATTAGTTAATTAATTAGTTAATTAAAATGAAAGCCATACAAGTTCAACTAATTAATAAATTAAATACAAGAAAATTAAGAACCAAATTAAATCACCGGGTTGCAATGTTGGTTCTATTCCTACTTGCAAATGTGGCCGTGTCCGTGTCCTTCGGGAGGGCGGGAGTGACACTTGGGAATAATAGAAAATTAATTACGATACCGGACGATTTAAATCTAAATCAATTGATTGGCTTATTGAGTGGTGACAGCGAAGTGATTATTGAAAATAAAAAACCTCTTCTCACTCATTTTGGGTCAAATCAGAATCAGAATAAAAAGTCAGTTGTTGTCAATCCAAGAAAATCGAATACTGAAACCACTGCAAGTAATAAAAATTTCCCAGTCCCAGTGGATATTGATAATACGGATTTTAGTGAATTAGTTAATTTAATAATTAGCAAAAGTGGCAATGCTGCTAGCTCTAATTTGGATTTGAGTAATTTAGAATTGTTATTAAAATTGCATAGAGCCCTTTTAAGAGGGGAAATTTTAACGACTTCAACAACAACAGTGCCAACTACTACAACTATTTCGACTTCCACTTCCACTTCCAGTCCAGTGGATAAAGTCACAATTTCCAAATTAAAATTAAAGAATGACTTAAAACATTTTGTGCATGAGATGGATGATCTAAAACAAATGTTAGATTTAAATACAGACGAAGAAGAAGAAAAAAAAGATGCAGACAAAAGTAAATGGGAAGATAGTGAGAAAAACGTGGCATTAAAAACTAAAAAATCTAACCCAAAACCTACACCTGATTTGGTGTCATTACCGAAGGCAAAGCCTGAGTCGCCAGAGGAGAGTGTTTCTGTGAATAAGTTACTAGGGCGTAAATTAGGGATTAATATTCCTGTGTTTAGAATCAAGGTCGATGATAAAGTTCCAATCTCTGGGAGAGCGGAAATTACGTAAGTGTTTTGACGTTTATAATAAATTAGATTAAAATGCGCATGTATATATCACTGTTACGCAGTTAACACTTCACAAATTTTCAAATTTGTCAACAATATCACTTTCTTGGCATATTATGTATAGTTTTTTTAAATGACAAAAAATGCTATATCGTCTGTGAAGATCCACAATTACCCATTTCCATTTTTTGATAAAAACAATATGTACTATCTACAAAAATAATAAAATATATCTTGAAATCGTTTAAATAAAACATGTAATTACCTTTTCAAAAACATGCAAATAGAAAATTTTACACTTTTCAAAAACATACAAATAGAACATTTTGCACTTTTCAAAAACATTCAAATATAACATTTTGCACTTTTCAAAAACTGCAAATAGAACATTTTACACTTTTCAAAAACATGCAAATAGAACATTTTACACTTTTCAAAAATGTGTAAATAGAATATTTTACACTATTCAAAAACTCATAATTAACATTTTAAGCATGTTTCTTTTTTCTCATTTGCTTTTATGAAATACATAGCTCATTTTGATTCCAGCTTAAATTGAAAATGGGTCATTTTGGTTCTTCACAGATGGTGTATTCTTACCGCTGTGAATGTAAAAGTTTATAAGTGACAGACATTTTCCCTTCTTTACATGTATTTATAATTGAAATGCAATACATGCAATGCCATGTGCAATCTCTGTAAATAAACGAGGCTAATCAAATGTATAAAATTCATGAAAGTCGAAAGTGCAAACTGCAAACAAGTTCTTTAGTCTCAAGTATCTACCACTACCAAAGCCAACAGCATCTGTTAACACGCTCTTTAAAAGCTTTACAAATAATCGATAAGTAATTTTACTGTTAAAATATAGATATACATACCTGCCAGGTAAGGAGGTATTATTACATACATATACATTATATTCCTATACATATTGGGATAGGAGATATAGATGTAATTAATCATACATATTAGGATATGTTAATCATTGATATTATGTATCCGTTTATAATGCTAGTATTGAATCATGAGAGTTATTACGTAAGCAGAGTATGAATGTGGAAATTGCACATTCATTATATTATTGGTAAATCCCGTCCATGGTAAGGAGGGATGATTTCATTATGAACTAAATTCTATAATGTAATATTGTATTGATCAGCAGGATTGTCCTTCCTTCTACAGAAGCAATCCGTACCATTTAGAATCATTTCTATCTAACTGCAAATAGTTCTATCTCCTTTAACATGGTGAAGAATATTTGAGTAATTATTGTAAACTTTAAGAAGTTGATCTAAAAAGCTTTTCCTATTTAAAAGCATTGTGCATTGTTTATGCTGACGTTTGGGATACTTTATCCAACCGTCACTTTGTCACCCAGCCATTAAGTTTTATGACTTTATTGGTGAGCAGAAACCATCCGTAGTTTCACAATACAGGATGGACATTCTATATGTTATTTCGTATGTGCTGTGACACATACTATTTGAACGTTTCATGCCCACAGTACGTGGAGAAAATTACATGTATAAACATTGGTATACCTAAATTACACTAACCGAGTTTTACTCAACACAAAGACTGATCTTAATAAATCAATTGGAACTTGAGATCCGAGCGAGCAGCATCTTATTATTTTCTGTTCCTCCGGAACTTTTTCACATTTTCATTCTCATTTCAATTCACCTCATACTGCGTTATTTGGATTATTATTCCATGTAATAAAGTTATTATTTACATTTTTCAAAAAAGAAGCAATATAATTAATTTTTTTTTTACATATTCTATTTAAAAACACACGTAAGTAAAAACTCGTTCAACTTTATTTTTATTACATGGAAGACAATATGCGGTGGTCCGATTCTTATCGTACCACGAGTAATTTTATATAATCTGTAAAATGTTAACCTGTTATTTGACATCTAAAACAAATTAAAGCCTCTGACTCTGCTCTAACTTGACTGTCTTCCGCCTCTACATACATCACTAAACAATACAATTCCTAGAATTAACCAAGTAAACACTTTTGACTTCAAGTTATTTCCTTAATAAGTCACATTTGCATAGTGTAATTAACATAATAAGTACCTTTACATGATGATAATGATACATAAGTCCTCGCCATTGTAAAATACATCACAACACAAAGATCTGTTTATGCCAGGTTTTGAGCATTTGCAAAAACAAGTTGTTATAAATGCATAATTATTTAGCCATTTGAAGTGCAGAAAAAAAAACTTGTACAACAGGTTTAATTTGTGAATAAATTTAGAATTTGACGAACCAAGAGTTTAATTGCATGTCTTCCTCTTGAAAGAAATGTAGGAACAAGGAAGGTGTATACATATGTACTTATTGTGCATCCGTAATCAACACGTGGAATAATTAAAAAAATAGCAAACCACAAAATAAAAATTTAAGAGCGAAATTAAATTCTAAATCAAAATTACAATAAAATAAAACAAAGGAAATATCACTCAAATTTCGACAATTAAAAAATTGGATTGGGGGTCGTCCACGAATGACGTCATGAAGTATCTCAATTTTTAGGATCCTATGTCTTTCATACTGTCATCAGCTTAACCACTGACAACTCTTGACATGGGATGTGACCAATTTCCGGATTGACCCCATCGATGACGTCATTTATGGACGACCCCTTAGGTTACTTTGCCTCTGCTAATTTTTAGTGTATGCGCATTCGGTACAGCGCTTGTTTGTAGCGTCGGGTTTCGTAGTGTGTAGTTTCGTAGATCAGGATTCGGAGCTTCAGGTTTCGTAGCGTGCCTTGTTTGTAGCGTAATGCGCTTCGAAGATCCCGGTTTCGTAGGTAATGTTTTTCGTAGCTTATGTGATATGAACTAAATTTATGCAATAATAGTGAGCACGTTCACATCGAATGGTGATTGTATAGTAGAGGCAACCGAAAGTGAAGGCTGGCAAGGATGAATTTTGCATGCAAACAAATGGCAGCTTTATCTTTGCTAGCCTTCACTTTCGGTTGCCTCTACAGTATATCCAAGTTATTATGGCCGATGTACTTTGTGAATTTTGTAAAATGCAGTAAGTAACACAGCTACTTGGGTAAAAATAAGTTTGAATGAAAAAAGTAGTCTAAATAGTGGAGCCAGTATCCTCGCTCTAGGCTCCAATAATAGAAAAGGTATTTTTTTGAAGGAAATGAATACAGCGTGCTTACATTTTATGTTATCTGCAATAAGCGCATTTGAATATCATGATAACAGGTCGTGTCATATTCTTGGAATCACAGAAAGCAATCGTCAGAGCTGGCAGTCTGTAGATTACTTCGTCAGCAGCACTACATAAAATGGACTCCTCTATCGAAATTAGTGATTTTGAATTTGAAGCTAGTGATTATTGCGAGGAAAATAATAAAAGAATTGAAAAATTGAAATTCCAAATAATTGGAAAGACTAAGCGGGGTCGCGAAGTAGGTGCGTGAAATGGTTTTGAGTACACGTTCGAGAAAAAAACAGGCGGAGGGAATACTCACTATGTATGTCGAAGAATTAGGGGCCGTGTTTGCCCCGGACGACTAATTGTGCATTTTAATATGTCAGTTACTGTGACCCAGGATCACGAGGGACATTTACCGTCGCCAACAGAAATTGCAAAAACTAAACTTGCTACGAAATTAAAAGAAAAATCCGGCGCTTCGCGCCGGATTTGTCGACCGGGGGCGGGCCCGAAGTAGATGCTGAGCTTCCACAAATGCGCAACACAATTTATGTTACGCTAAAAGA
Source organism: Dicyrtomina minuta (assembly GCA_949802685.1). Lineage (NCBI taxonomy): Eukaryota > Metazoa > Arthropoda > Collembola > Symphypleona > Dicyrtomidae > Dicyrtomina > Dicyrtomina minuta. The sequence goes on along the minus strand of OX461808.1, from coordinate 147,199,173 downwards.
TGATATTAGATTTATGGAAGCTCCCCTACCATCAATAAGCCATATACGAATGTGCGTAGCGTGTAGGTAAATATAGCTGAGTAATGTTGACAAATTGCACCATTCACAAATGACGTCATTTATAGAGGCTCTTCTACCATCGATAAGCCATATATGGAAGTACGTGGCATGTAGTTAAATATAGCTGGAAAATTTGTAAGAATTGCCTAATTCACAAATAACGCCATTTATAGAGCCTCCTCTACCACCAATAAGCCATTTACGAATGTACGTTGCAAGCAGTTAAAAAAATAATAATACTTGGATAAAGGTATTTATAAACGATCTGTGTATGTATTCTTGTAGCACCCCTGCGTTCAAAGTATTTGTTTGCCTAATTTTCAAACAAATGCAGAGTGGAACCCCAAAATAGTGATATTTAGATGACGTCATTTATGGAAGATCCCAGTATGAATACTGGAGGCATTCCATAATATGGGTACCCGTGTACCTCATTTTAAAACTAAAGACAGGCGGGATACTTGAAATAATAATATTTAAACAACGCCATCTATGAACGATTTCCCTATGAATACTAAAAAAATCATATGTTGAGGTCATACGTCCACATAATTTCTGAACTAATTACAGTAGTGATCTCTGAAATAGTAAAATTTGAATGACGTCATTTACGGACGATCCCCGTATGTAAGCTTGAAAATTCAATGTTAAGTATATAAGTTAACTTAATTTTATAACTGTAGGCATGTGAATTTCTAAAACGGTAAAATTTGTATGACGCCCTTTATAGACAAACCCTGCATGCATACTAGTAAAATCTTATGCTAAGGATATAATATGTCAACCTAATTTCTAAACCTATGACAGTGGGGATCCCTAAAAAAGTAAAATTTGTATGACGTCATTTTTGGACGATCCCTGCATGCATACTAGTAAAATCCTATGTTAAGGATATATGTCAACTGAATTTCTAAAATAATGACAGTAGGGATCCCTAAAATAGTATAAATTTTCATGACGTCATTTATGGAAGACCCCTGCATGCATACTTTTAAAATGCTATGTTAAGGATATATGTCAACCGAATTTTTATACTTATGAAAGTACGGATCCCTAAAATAGTAAAATTTGTATGACGTTATTTATGGACGATCCCTAGGCTGCATTTTTAACGTCTGTAAAATGATGAGGAAGGAGAATTCCGAATGCCTGAGCTTGTATTCGAAGAGTGGACCCCCGTCATGAGAACGCATTTTTTATCTTGAAACATTGATATAATTCTTGGTCGGTTTAACTGCTAATTGTGAAGAAACTATAACTTCAACAATGACCAAAAACTATACAGCACTTCTCCCTCGCTTTTTTGGGCGATTAAAAAAGGTTTCAATTTAAAATCTTCAAAAATGCGACCTGTAGCGTGCGACCAACTGACATTGTGACAGACAGACAGACAGACAGACAGACAGACACCAGACCAATAGATGCTTGCTCAGCATCTAAAAAGCGTTATCAAGTGCATACGACAAGCCAAGCCACGTAGTTGGGGAAGTTCTGAAGTCGTATTCAGCTACACTTGCTCCAGCTTTGCCATCTAAAAAGACGTTGCGAAAATATGTCAGTGGTGTGGGACGTGGCTGCGTTAGGAGTATGCCTCATTACACAACTTGGAAAGACATTGTTATCCCACGTCACTTCCGAAATACCCCAAACAAGGAGCCGTTACACATCATTTATTTTTTGACATTATTTTATTAATCAACGGCCTAGAAGATGGCATAATTATTATTGGTAATATTTATTTTGTATGTCGAACCTTTAAACTTCAGGGTATTTTGTTTTTAATGTGGGTTGCGAATTTCAATACAAATAACTTATATATACAATCACCATTCAATGTGTACGTGCTCACTATTATTGCATAAATTTAGTTCATTTCACATAGGTAAGCTACGAAAAACATTAGCTACGAAACCGGGACCTTCGAAACGCATTACGCTACAAACAAGGCACGCTACGAAACCTGAAGCTCCGAATCCTGATCTACGAAACTACACACTACGAAACCCGACGCTACAAACAAGGGGTGATCCGCGCATTCTATTACATTGGATTGTACTGTGATGATTTTTATGATATACTCGTAATTTCATACGTTTTTATTTTAACCCTGATTATAATAATATGGTCTATTAAATGGATGAATTGTTGACTATTTCTTGTACAGAGTAAATGTGGATGAATTCAAGCCATTCTTCTGGGCACTCGCCATCTTCCTTTCACTCCTTTTCGTTGCCATCGTTCTGGGATGCATCTTTGGAGTTGTATTTCTGCAAAAAATGCAAGCGAGACAATTTCGAGAATTTCAAAATCAAAACCAAGTCAAAGAATTACATTCTAGAGGCTGTGAGTTCAATTACTAAAAAAATATTTGTTAACGCGGAATGTATGTACCTACCTACCTACGTTGTTTTGTTCATAATTATTTTTGTTCTACAGCATTTTCAAGTAATAGTTTGGCATGTTTCTAGCTACATATCGTCAGTGAAGAACCAAAATGACCCATATCTATTTATAGCTAAAAATAATATTCACTATGTACAAAAATATTCAAATATGTCTTGAGATAATTTAAATAGAACATTTTACACTTTTTTAAAACACGTAAATAGAACATTTTAACTTTTTAAAACATGTAAATAGAACATTTTACACTTTTCACAAACATGTGAACATTCTACACTTTTCAAAAACTCGTAATTAACATTTTAGGCATGTTTCTCATTTGTTTTTATGACAAAGCTCATTTTGATTCAAGTTTAAATTGGATATGGGTCATTTTGGTTTTTCACTGACACGATATAGAGTTAGAAATACATGTAATTATTACTTACTAATAACTTCATGCTTTATATATTTTAGACCCAAAACAACCTATGTAACAATGCTAACGATTATGACTTTTTTCGTTTTCTAAAGAACATTTTTGTTTTAAAAACATCTAAAATCTATAATCTCCAGCAGAACGATAACGATAAACCATAATATTTAAAAAATTAATGTTTTTTTTTTCTCTTAGGCACTAGTACTAGTGTCTCCGTCCGAGATCGTGAGCGTCGCTTATCCCGTTTCCCTCCAGCTTGTCGTTGTGGCTGTGAGGATGACATCACCAAATCTCACCTTGCAGACATAATTCGGCGGGATTTTGACCGTGACTCCGGTACAAGTTCCCAAGTGGGCGGCACCTCTGTCGTCTAAAACTAAAACCCAATTATCAATCAATCATCAACCAGTCATCAATCAAAACCAATCGAAACGAAACCCAAACGGCTAAGAATGCAAGAGCTATTAAGGTGCTTAATTAAGTCGTAATATTGTGGAGATAAGAGCGGCCATTTTTCAAAAATCTCAAAATATATAAGTTTAAAATTTTGCTTTTGTTTGTACACACTAATACATAGATTCATGTGTCAATTGCAGTAGAAATTGAAATGATTTAATTTCAAAAATAATTTAATTGACATTATTTTTAGAATTTTAATACTCAACGTGAAGTTCGAATTTGAATGTTATTAATAATAATTAATTAACTATTATAATAATTTAAAAAGACATAATGCTTTAATATTAAGATGTTTGTAGTTATTTGTATATAAACCTTGCTATACAGTACAGTGGAGTATAGTGAATATGTATATAGATCTCTTTTAAAATTATTTGTTTTTAAATTTGTTAAAGTTTAATTTTTGCATCTCATATTTGTTCCTATATCAATTTGAAAAGCAACTATAGAAAACTAAAAATGACTTTTTAACATAAAACTATATAGCATAAAGCTATATTCAACTAATAGTCCAAAAAGTAGGTAGGTAGGTAGGTAGTTTGAAATGTAATACTATTAGCAATGCACATTATAGCACAATACAATTAAATATTAAATACATAATAGAAAATTGTAATAATAGCATTATTAAAACTTTATTCTGTGATATTTACAGTTGTATGAATTGAAAACGTGGTATATCGCAAAGCAAAACAAAACTATATACTTACCTAGGTACATTCGACTACATTGATTTAAAAAACATATTGAAACTCCATTTTTTTACAGTAAAACTTGTGTAGTAGAAATTTGTATAGTTTTTTTAAAGGGTGGTCTATTATAAATATATAATTAAATTACATTTCCGCCTTCGTGTACTGAAATACCTACCATTTTGTATGTATGTCACACAGAAACGACAACAGCTGTTGCTCCTGCTGCATATTGACTTTTAAGACGTTGCAATAAATTTCTAATATAATTACTTTATCTAACGATAAGTTTGTAAAATATATCTCAAAAAATCAAGAAGCATATTAAATTACGCATAGGGGCTACAAGGTTTTAACATAAGGTATACAATATGTCATATATATTATACGAAACACCTACCATGAAATATTGTTATTATTTCCCAAGGGAAAATTGACTGTCTGAAATTACATGGTAGAAGACGGATTTAATCCAGCATTTAAATCATACTACATTACATTCATCAATCTTGATTTTCAGCAGCCAATAGTCAACAGTGGCAAAAAACTAGAAAAAACCTAGGAGCTGAAGAATCAAAAGGAGCCATTTCTAAAATATTTAAGAAAAAAACAAATTACTTAATGTCATAGTCATTAATTTATTTCACTACTTGTTGTACATTGTGGTATAATATCTTATATAAATAATGTGAAGAGCTTCTTGACAAAGCCAGAGAAGTCAATTTATTTCAAAAATAAGTTTGTTTGTGTTACGCTTGCTATTTAACTACATAAATGCGTTACTGGTTACTACTGACATGTAAGTTGCAAGGAAAAGGCCTAAGTTCAAACTTGAAGTTCGTGGTTCCTGTAAAATTTACATTGATGGACTTGACTCGTTTTGCCAAAAAACTCTTCATTTAATTAAAAATACATGCAATAAATGAAATGGTTGATTTTGTTAAGTCGTCAGTTAAGATAAATATTCAGTATTTAGCATGGGAATTATTTCAAAGTTTCTGTGTGTGAATGTGAACTCCAATCGGTTTTACCGAGTTTTTGACCGTCATTCGTATAACATTTACAAACTTATTGTAAATTACGTAGCATATATAAGGACAGGAAAGGAACAAAGCGATACTACTTAAATGAAATGCAATATCTCACTATAATATCATTCTAATACCTGTTTAGCAGCAAAACTTAATTGAGATTAATTCCTATATTACCAATTTTTTTTCCAAATTGTATTTCCTGTCTGCAAGTAGTAATAAGGTACATATTACAATGCAATTATTAATTCTGCTGGTTTTTAAAAAATGCGGTCTGAAAAGCAAAAACTAGTAGCCACATATGATTCGTACGTACATGATTTCGTTATAGAATTCTAATGCTACAAGGTTATTATGATAAAATGTTACCTGTAATTATTATAGCAGCGGTTTACCTTTTAAATCGTTCAAATCATTGTCTGTGGCTTTATAATATTGCACCGTCATTTTTGTATGGAGAATACAGTAATTGACTGACATATTAGAAAAATACATACTAAATGGAATGTTAACTTTCCCATTAGTTGATGCTGTGATACTTACTGAGCACCAGAGTAAAAATGTATACTCATTAAAGTGGCCGGTCCGCAGTGAGTTACGAAAGGAAAGTTCATATTCAGAAATTATTGAATATACAGAAAAATTTACACCAATTTAAATGGATGGGATTTTTAAATTTCCGTCTATAAAAACTCCCATTTTCCGGATTGATGTGATAGATAAAGTTCCTCTAACCGGTCAATTGGACGTGGCGTAAGTTATTAAATAATCATTAAATTAACTATTTCCTAAATGTGTACTGCAATACTGTAATGAGAATTTTTTTTGTATGGATTGACAGTAATTATTTTACCTGTCACTAAATGTATGTGCATATTACTTTGGTTTTGTTTACAGAGTTGACGTGGACCATTTGGGATATTTTGTGGGGGCACTTGGTTCTGTGATTGTACTCGTAGTAGTTTTGAATATTCTTGGCTGGAGCTTTACACTAGCTTACTTGAAAAGTATACATACATTTCTCAAGATCATTCAAGACCAAATTGTGCTAAGCAGTTTACAGAATAATCAATATCACTGTAAGTTCATACATATATGTAGTATAAATTCAGTACTCACAGTTAGTCGTTCTTGAAAAACATTTGAATTAATTAAGTAACTATAATAAATTACGAACCTTTTTAGCAATGAAAAGTACGAGACTTGAAAATGCAAGTTGCCTCGATGGATTTCCTTACTGTGAAAGAGCTATTCGAATAGACCTAGAATCCGAAACGGAAGCAGAACCGGAACCGGAACCGGAAATTGACTTAAAGTCTAAACATACTCAGAAACTAAATTTACGAAAAGGCATAAAGTCTACGTGTTCGAATCCAGAGTTGTTGGTGTAAATTTAAGTTTCTTCAGTAAAAATTGTTATAAATATTTTTTAAAATTGTTTTCTTGTTGCCAAAGATCTATATTTAAAAAAATCAGTCAGTGTTTTTTTTCGAAATTTCTCTTCTAATAAACTACCTTCTAATAAAACTATTACTTAACGTTAAAAAAATAAAGTTTTTGAAGAAAAACAATAAATTTCGCCTTACGTTTTATTAATAACACTAGCAGGTTAGCAACCCGATGGGTTGCGGTAAAAAATATAACATACATTTTTCTCTTTTAGTTGTTATAGTAAATAAGGTTGTGGTCAAATCGACTTTGGGGTTGCCCAGTATAATAGAGCTATCCATATATTACGTTTCAGGTTTCATGGGGTGTGACGCTTTGAATCGGCTGAGGGGGGGGGCTGTTCATGCGTCTGACGTTTCAGTCAATTTTTTGTTTCGGCAAATCAAAGTAGATACGGCATAGATAAAATGTAACATGTAGTAGATATTTTATTTTGTCGAGAAAAAGTGAAAACATTTAGGAAATGTAAAAAATTGTTTAAAGAATTTTATAAAGAGTTGAAACGTTTATACGGGGGGATGGGGGGTTGAGAAATGACAGTGTAGTGACGATTGGATAGGCAGCAGGAGGTTTTGCACAAAAACCTAAAACGTAATATATGGATGGCCCCTTAGCTTGAAATAAAGGCACTACTGGGTTGGACCGTGCAAGTTTTGACCTCATACTTGCCCGGGGTAAGCTTTAACCTCACCTTTGAAAGGGTTCAGATTTTCTCATAGACGTGGTAGGAGTAGGTTTTAATCAGAGCCTTTTCCGGGTTGAAGTATGGAATCGGACTTGCTCGGGGTAAGTACTGATCAGTGACTTGCCCAGGTAACGCAATAGTGAAAGACTTTGATCAGCTCGCACGGGATAAGTTACACCGTAGCTTGGCTGGCTTAAGCATTTACCACAGACTTGCCCAAAATTAATGATTTTCCTCACCGGTCGTATTCTATTATATTTGTTGAGCTCACAGGCTTTCTCAGGGCAAGTTTTTTTCAAGAATTTGCCCGTTTTGCGCTATGGTCACGGACGTGCCCAGGGTAAGCTTCACACCCAACCTTGCCCAGGCTAAGCTATGATCAAATGACCCATCCATATAATAATTTTCAGCTTTTTGTGCAAAACCCCCTTCCCCCTCTTCAATCGTCACTACACCGTCATTCTTTGAAACTCCCCCCCATCCCCACTTTAAACATTTCAACTTTTTAAATGGTTGTTTAAAGAATTTTTCATATTTTCTAAAGTTTTATATATACCTACATACATTTTTCAGAAAAATGAATAATTACATACCACATATTACATTTTATCAATTATATATCTGCTTTGATTCGCCGTAATAAAAAATTTAAAATTTACAAAAATTGCCTGAAACGTCATTTGCTTAAACCTCCCCCCCCCCTCCTGCTATTTTATTGCGTCATTGACCTGAACCCTTTCCCCCTCATGAAACATAAAATGTAATGCATGGATGGCCGCAAAGTCCAAAGGCTTAACCGAGGCATGGTTTTGCCACATGCGCGATCCAGGTATGTTGTGATCAGAAACTTAACCTGATTATGCTACGGTCACCGACATATCTGGGATCAGTTTTGATTTCAGGTTAGCCAGGAATTAGGGCTTTAAATTAAGTCGGGTTAAATAAATCGTATTAGTCATTTTTACTTTTTTACGCAAGAGGTAAAACAAACCTGATCGTGCGTCTTTTGTGCGATGTAAAATTCACCCTATTTTGTTCAATATAATCTTTTACTTCCGGCTGCTGCATGCACAATTTTATTGGATCACTGGCTTCGCAGGTAAAAGACTTTACGAAAAGCTTGGCTTGCAGACGCGTCAAATGGTACCATGAAAAGTGGAAAGTGCAAATAGTTGAAAACTGAAGCGCGCACAACGTGTAGTGGCTTTTAACAGGGGCCATCCCAAGACCAATCATTATATGGACTTTTAATTAAGAGATTAAAAAAATAAATTATAACTGCTAGGGAATTATTATTACGAAGCTTAGTGTTGACTTAAGTGCAGGTGCAGTAATGCAAAGTGGACATGGATACGATGCAGTTGTAAGTTATACAATAGGAAACTTTTGTTAAACAAAATAATAAAATTAGATTAGTAATTTTCTTGCCAAGTTCAATCTTTTTTTATCGGCTTGCATTTTTTTCCTCAAATTTTATGGCGTTCAAGTTAGAGGTATTTGCAATTAAAAATCTAGCTCTGTACCAATCAGGACCCTCAAATTTATAAAAATTCGAATTTACAGGCTGTGATTGGTGCAGAGCTAAAAAGTTAAAACGGGAATAATTCAAAAAAGTGTCAAAACACTAAATTTTCCAAGACTATATCGGCCTCCGCTTGGCCAAGGGCTATCTAATGACACCCCAATAAGGGGTAAATTCCTAAAACTGTAGGAGGAGTACACTGTATAAGCTGGCAACCCCCCGTAACACTGCACGCGTTAATTAAGAGATATTTCAAATTAATTTATTTTTATTACTTTTGCTGCTGCAATAAATAATTTTTTAATAATTAAAAGTAGAAAAATATTCTTGTTTGAACTAAAAAAATAATTTTTTGAAATTATATTAAGTGAAGTTTAAAGTTTTGATTAAGGTCCCAATTTTACTTTTATTGTGAGCACACACTTTGTAGTTTGTAGTTACTTATATACTAGTGCAATACAAAACTATCTACCAACCTAAACCTACACCTACCTACCTAATTAACCTAATTTATATTTTTGAATTTTTCTCACGCGCTTTGTACTGTACGTTTTACAGTACTTTATGTTGTCAGACGATCGACGATCATTAAAGTTTTTGTTTTTTGTGTAGCATACTTTTTGTACTAGTAATGTACAGTAATACTATAATATGCAATTCGTAAGTCAATTAGCTTAGCTAGGAATTTATAAAGTCCATTTCGATTTCTTGAATTTATGATTTTTAAGTAAGTAGGTTCCTTTAAATTCAAATTTTCAAGTTGTTTGTAAAAGTAAGGTACACACACATTAAGCTTATATCTATGAAATAATACTCACCTCCCCTGTAATATTAAAAAAAATAAAAATAGATTATAGTTTTTTGTATACTAATTAAATAATTTAAAACTAAATCGACTGACACACTGACTGTGCTACAGTGCTATAGATGTCGTGCCTAAAACTGTATATAAAAAATCAAAACCAGAATTTAGTATCAGGTCCGATCATTTAAACGTCATTAGATTCAGTCAGATATTGAAACAATGGTCCTCTCCTCATACTCTCTCCATGACTGCCGGTAAAAATACTAAGGCATAGTAATTATTTAGTAGATGAGAAAATGAACCTCTACCCAATAAAATATGTATTAATAATTTAAATATTTGATAAAATAAAGTTGTAAATTACGGAGGAAAGCGTGGTCAGGATCAGGAACATCAGATTGAACTTCAAAATTACCAGTCTTTGCAAATTAGAGTAACTTAAAACTAAACCATTTAACTGCATGTAAGCTAATATAAATGACGAAAAAAGAAACCACCCTGCAAAATAAATGTATGACCAGTGTCGATGGAGCAGTCTTCAAAAGAATCAGACAAACTTCAAAAAGGACAGTAATAGTAATTCTCAATTTTTGAAATTCCTTCTTGCTATTGTTGTGGCGATTACATGTGATTTTGATCTTTGGTTGCAATTTTTCTATTGGGATTTTGACCCTGTCACTGTCACCTACCTCCCTCTTTGGTCCTGGTCCTGCTTGATTTTGATGGCCAAAAATCCTAATCCTAAAGGACAGGTACGAGAATTCCATTGTCCCACAGTAAATTACTTAATAAAATTAAAATATAGTGATCCTATTTGATATTTACTAGGTATTTTATCTTAGTTGTATCCGTGTAATACTGACTATTCTCTTAATTAGCTAAATGACGCATTTGATTCGAGAAGACAACGGACTTGGGAAACATTTCATTCAAAAACTGAGGCAGGGCAAGAAATTCAATTTATACCAAACATAAGATATGCGGAAAATAAGGAACACGGGTCGGGGTCGGGGCACGGAAAAGTGCAGAGTTCATCAACCCAATCTACAGGTGGGGGTGGCAACAGCAACACACCCATTATTGACCGAACAAGTCATGTAGATACCTTGACAGAGAATGACGACGAAAGCGATAACGGCAAAATTCTTGGAACCAGCAATGAAAGGGCATTTCATGGATTGCATAGGGAGCACCCTAGTAGTTCCAAAACTCCGAATCTGAATGGTGCGCAGGTTAGCTCGGATTCTAGCACACGAAATGTGTCCGGTGCCGGTACCGGTACCGGTACAGGAACCCTAATCCCGGGAGAGATACGACCTCCTAATTCATTTCCAGTAAAACAATCCCAACGTAATTTTGGAATCGGTGCTAAAAAGAATTACTATTCAACCCATGTAGCAAAACGTAAGAGGTCACCTAATTTATACAATAGAAGCTACAAAATTTAAATTTCGATACTAAAATTGGCAACTAGTATTACAGCGTCTATGAGGGAGCAAATTGATCCATTTTCGGCTAAAAACAAATTGTACAGATCTAATTATTAAAAGTACAAAATATGTTATGTTTTAGTAGTTTTAGATTTTATGGTAATTGGGTTCACAATCGGAATTTTCTTTATATAATCTAGAGCTCAGCTCTAAAGCAACGAAACAAAACTTGAACCCCTCCTCGTCCAGGCCTCTCTCAAATCGTCTAGCTAACTTCGCCAGACCCCGACCGCCTGAAAAAGAAAAAAATCCCTTTCACAGCAATATTAAACGGGTTAATCACTTACTACTAACTAAGGCAAATCACCAAGAACAAATCCAAGATCAACGCCAACAAGGGCAATTAGTAGGGCAAGATAAAGAACCTCCAGTAGATCCCATCACCATTGCTGCCGAACATCGTAATACCACTTCAACCTTAAAATTTTCAAACAGTCATCAGATAAAATCTAAATCGAATAAGCCACTACTAAAAAGTTTCCGTAATCGAAACCAACTACTAGTTCAAAATAACCCTGACCGTTCAACTGCATTTACTGGTCGCACAATCACCAATGACAACTCTCGACCCCCTTTAGATCCCTTCATAAAACGAATCCAAGATTACCACCTTCCAATCGTGTGGATAATTGGGGAGCCCACAACTCACGTCAAACAAATCGTTCACCACTACTGCGAACAACTGGCCGACTCCCTCGATTTTAAGTACATAAACCTGGACGAGAAAATTGGTGAACTGTACGAAAGGGAAGTGCTCTCCGTCCCTACAAAATTCTGGCAAAAACTGAATGTGAATGTTCGTGAAAAAAAGGGGGCAGCAGGGAATTCTACTAGCAAGCGAGACAAAAGTTCAAATAATAATAATGGCGCGCAAGAACAAAGTCCAATCACAGACAAGGACAAAGAATCATCATCCCAAACTCGATTAACCATCGCACCCCCAAAGCGCGGTTGCCAAATTAGAGCTAAAGCAAAGCTCACTAACAGTCTTACCCACCAGTCAAATCTCTATGACAAGAAACTCAAGCAATTTCTCCGTCAAGGTGGCGTCCCTATCATTCCAAAATTTGAAAATTCCCAATTACTCAATAATTTACGAAAACTTAACGAAATTTTTATTGATACAAAAGAGCCATTAAAAAGAGAGAAAATTATGGAAATTTTAAAATACTCTATGGTAGAGTCCCTTCAGTCAACAATGGCTACGAGAGGCTTTATTATCGACGGCTCATTCACAGACCGACACGACTTTATCAAATTTAAACAGATGTTCTACCTCCCAACTGTTGGCCTTTACTTCACCGAATCCCCGATTAATAACGAAATGACCAAATACCGGGCAACTTTAAACAACCTAAGTGACCAAGGTAACCTTCTCAAAGCTACTATGGATGACACGGAGAGATTAATTCGATCCAAAGTGACGGTGGTCAAGCCGAGGCATTTTCGAAGGATTAAGCAGTACAGCTTCATTGATGCAGACTATTTATGTGACGAATTTAAGGACAAAGTTGTGCGAGTGGTGAATGCTGAGCATTTAAATTGGTCCACTGTTAAATATATTAACAGTTTAGTCAGATCCCATTTAAAGCATGATAATGATGCTAATAATGAGGGTTCATCGAAAGATTTGCAAGATCGACATCGTGAAATCTGGCAACGTCCGTCCCGTCTACATAATAATAAGCAGTCGCCAACTTCTTTGCACGGCGGCAGCGGTAAGTTTCAACATAAAAGCAAAACTGCTGTTCTAAATTTTCCGGGTGCTGGAGCTGGAGCTGGAAAGTTACGGTTGATGCAGTATTTGCAAAAATCTTCATCTCGTCAAACGGCCGAGAATTTATTTGCTTCAACATATTCAAATGTGGCACGGGGAAAAGGTCAAAACTCTGCTACTACTGCTAATGATGATGATGATGATGATGGTGGTATTGAAGCAACTCCGAATCTGGATCGAAAGCCGTATTATTCTTCGACAGTGACAGGTGCCTCCAAAAAAGTGTATTTATCTTCCCAGTTAAATTCCCATTCCGTCCCCCAAGTACTACTGACCAAAAATGACGATCTAAAAACTATGCAAGAAGCTGAACAAAAGATTGACTTAGAATTCGACAAAGTTCGCTATCGCAATCTCCCAATAATATGGATTTACGGCTACAAGCAAGCAGCCGTTGCGAGTCAAAGGTTGAACTGCTGCATATTTTTAGCAAAATATTTTAACTTTGCATTTCTACAGATGGACGAGCAAATCGTAAAGTGGTACCGCTACTCCCTCAAGAACTACTGGCAACAACAAAAACATGAAGGTGGTGAGTCATCAAAAAATTTAAAAAATAATGTCGATGTACACGAATTAATATTTCATCGAGCAAAGCACATCATTAAGAAAGTTATACCTGGTGGTGGAACAAAATCTATTCTAAAGAATGCCGTCACAGGAGCAGACAATTCCGAATCACGGTCTTCTCAGTTTTTAACACAGATGGAATGTATCACACTAATTAAGTATGCAATGATTCATTCCATGCCCACGAATGGGTTCATAATCGATAATTTCCCTCTCAGCTCAAGCGATGCGACCGAGTTTGAGAAATTCATTTACCCCGTAGCCCTGGGTCTCTATTTTTCTAGTGGCGATTCAACTGCTAATAATACTGCTTCAGGTTCAGGTTCCGGTACCGGTTCTGGTTCAGGATCTTCTCGGTCACATCATAAGAAGAAGAAGAAGATTGAAAAGCCGAAATACTTTATTAGAGGAACCCCATATTCAGAGCAGCTCATCGATACATACATTGTGTTCGGACTTTGCTAAGAAATCAATACGGATTTTAAATGTTGAGGATCTCCAGCCAAAAGGAATGGAGGAGATATGTGGTTTGGTGGAACAGCACTTGAAGGTATTTAAAAAAGGTCCAGACTCTCGAAGCTCTCCCACTTCTTCAAATTCTGCTCAGAACTTCCTGTCGCATAACATTAATTCAAAAGCTAAAACACAACTTCAACTTCATCTTCAACGGGAAGGTAACAGTAACAATAATGAAAACCATCATCATCAAAAGAAACATATCAAAACTCGAACAAGCAGTGGGAAAACTCCCATTTTAAAGACGAGAACGAGCAGTCACAATAAGTCATCGAAAAAATTAAAAGATAGTTGGACACAGCATGAAGTTGTCATTTTGAAGCATACAAGTGTACCCGAAAATCTAACTATTCACAAACATACGACGCTTCAAAATGCTCACAATGTTGCACGCCCAAAGAGGCAGCAGGAACATTTCAACTCGGGGAAAAGAGGAGACAGTAATAGTAGGCCACCACGGTCCGGATCAAGGTCACCATCACCTAAATATAGTGTTAAAGGGCAGAACAGTCCAACACCAATTCCAGGAAGTGTAATAGTTGATCCAAAACTTCAATATACCGCCGCCGCTGATAATGCCGACAACCGGAAAAGAAGAAAGCACAATAATAACGGGAACGGGAATGTTAGCAGCAGTAAAATTAAAATTGTTCAAAATCACAATCGCAATTCAGTTGTAAAGTTGTGGGAGGGTAAAAATATCAAGTCTATTTCCGATATTAATTTAATGATGGAATTTGGCCTGTCTCGGGATCCGGATCTGGATCCAGATGGTACGGGGAATGACAGTCAAGATGGTGAAAATCGAAATCATCAAAACGAGGATTTAACAGTATTGATGCCTAAAAAGCGTGTTTCTGAACCAGGGCCTCCAGATAGCCCAGCATCTAGATCCAGCAAAAATAAGGAAGACATCATTGTTTTTGGTCGAAGTGTTAAATCTTTTAATCATGTCTCAAAATGGAACTATTCTGGGGCTGGGACCGCAGGTGATCTTCAAGGGCTGGTGGAAGCTCAAAACTACATTGGTAATGCAATTCCTCAGTATTATGATCAAATGACTCCGGCGATTCTTAAAGGAGATACTACAGTGGCTGTTGCTGGACACCATGGGGTTGGCAATAATGCTGTGTTACCGGTGCAACTTTCGTTAAAACCTTTTTCCAAAGTCTATGTTCCAAATATAAATAGTCGGGTACTATTAGTCAAATTTGACCGTTTCGCCATGCTGATTTTTTAATTCAATTAATTAATTTTACAAACAGCAAATATCCGACCCATCAACAATGTACGAGACAGCTAATAGCTCCGAAGATGATTTTGACGAAGATGACGAAGACTCTGAGGTGACGCTGACTAAAACATCAACTATTCAAGGCCTCATTTTTGGTGCAGGTCAGCATCATTAACATTTTTATTATAACTGCATTTTCTTTTATTATCGCTGTAGATTTTTAATTTTTTGTGTTTATATTTAACATTCTTGTTTATGCATATATGCATAAACACGTAAATTAAAATATATTTTAATTTACGTGTAAATCTTACGCATAGATGGACGTAAATCCAAAAATGGACTAATCACTCCAAATTCCCAATTAATGGCAATTACAATCTCACACAAGAATTCAGAAATTCCCCTGGCTCAGATCATTGAGGAATCCGAATACAATAATGGAATCAAGGAAGATATTGATAATCTTGATCAACTGGATCCCAGTCTTGCTCGTGATCGTCATAAGCAGCATCAAAGAACTCGACCAAGTCCAAGCCGGAAGTCAAATGGTACTATAAGTGACATTGAAAAAAATCGGAGTAAATTCGGAAAATTTATTTCTGGATTCTTTGGCGTGTTTAGGAGGACAAGGGCATCCACATAAGAAGCAATACAAAAACTACCGTGTCACAGTATCATTTCCAGCCTTTAGCCAAATCAACAGAAGCTCATAATATTGTGCGGAATGTTGGCTCCAGCCATTGGCCAGTAGGTGGTTTCCTATTTTATTTAAATGTGCCAAAAATAAAGTATAGTAGCTGTATATTTTTTTAAAGCAAAAAGTACGATTATTTACTCTAATATTTAATTGATAATTTTAACCATATAATAAAAGTTGCATTTTACATCAACCAAATCTGAACGTTGCAAGCTAAAATTGTATAAAAACTATAAATAATTATATAATTTCTACACTCAACAATTTTGTATAATTTTGCATGTTTTTGGAACAAACATCCTTTTGAATCTCTATGCCTATATCCACCGTTTTATGTGGTTCGTCGCTGCTAAAGCTCACAAAACACATGGTGCTACACAGCTTTATAAAAAATAGGCTATTCAGTGCTACAAAGTGCATCTTCAGTTTCAGCACCCAGTTGGGACTCAGCAGGACATAGGCAAAATTGTGTCCTATCAAACCGCAGCATTCGGCCGTTGCTATACAAAGAAGTACCATTTCTGTTTTAATTCTTGAATTGGGATCCTTATTGTGTGTAGTAGTAGTTAAGAGAAAGACTCCCATCGATATTCCAAACAGAGATGTGAAAAGTACGAGAGTTACAAGCATCATTTCCAGGAACGTTGCCATCTCAAATTTGTCTAAAATAATAAAATGAATTAATGAAGTTATTAGTAAGTTCTAGTCCCCGTAGTTGTGTGGTTAGACAGTATTTTAGTATAGAAAATAAAATTGTTTTACAATTTTTTAAAAATTTAGAAAGAAACCGTAATGATTTTGAAACACGACCGTCGTTCCATTCTGGCTCGTTTGTAGATGCAGTAGCATAAGAATTCCATCAACTGTCACTGTAAAAGTGCTGCAATTAAGCACCTGTATTAAATTGTAGTATTTGTAGTAAATTTTTTATAAAACCTTGGAATATCAATCAGGGTCGAATGATACGGCCAGCATAGGCAGCCCCCACTGCCTGAATTTTCCAAAAACAAGTAGGTACATAAAACATTTTATGCACGTTTCAAAAACATTCAAGTAAGACATTGCATACTTTTAAAAAACATGTGAATACATTATTTTGCACTTTTCAGAAGCAAGTAAATAGAATATTTTGACTTTTCAAAATTATGCAAAAATAAATTTGTTTGGGCATTTAAAAAACATGAAAATAAAACATTTCCTACTTGAAGAAAAAATATAAATACAGCATTTGGCATTTTCCAGAATTAGGTAAATATAATCTTTTAAACTTCTCTAAAACATGTAAATACAACCTTTTGTTTACCAAATAAAACCTTCAATAAAATCAAAATACATAGTGGTTTATTTTCTATGGAAATTAATTTCTGCCTAAAACCAGTTACTTAGTTCGACCCTGATTGATATCAATAGAACAATTAGTATTAGTGCGTAAATATATGAACTTAATTTAAAATTTAAAAATTTAACAATTTAAAAAAATATATAAATGATAAACTAATAGGTAAAACTTTTTAAAAAAATATGTATTTTTACAATTTGCGAAACTGCTACAAGTATCTCCAATTTCCCGGACATCTCGCAGCGTATTTTACTAACTATATACGGTTATGGATTGTATAATGTAAAATGTAAACTGATTATTTAAAATCATTGCCCCTATATTATTTGAGTATACATTAGGTGTTTTAGTGAGTAGATGAGCGGTAACTAGGAAAAAAGTATCAAAATTGAGACAATTGCTAAACTTATTATAATCGTCGATGTGTGAAAAAAAACCAGCTGAATAAATACATGAATTTTTTCAATAATATTTGCGTTAGGCTCCGTCCATAAATGATGTAATGGAAAAATTCCGATTTATATAGAACCCTATATTGCCCCCTATCACGAGCATAACTATTCCGCAAATGGCTATCTTTAACATGAGATGACATCAATACCCAAGTAGATCCATTGACCTTACACGCGACGTCATTTACGGAAGATCCTTTACTATATTCTACATAAACACAATCAACCATATATTATGATTCAACCTGTTGCTAGTAAAACAAACAAATAATACGTAATTAAAATTATTGAAATTTAAATGTGGCGTGTGTCGTGAAACTGTGATAGCGGGAAGATATTCAGTTTGTATCTGTAGTAATAATCAAAATAATTTCCTGATCTAGAATAATTGCATTGTCAGGGCTTTAATAATGTCAAGTAAGAATTTTTGTGAGCCCCAACAAAACATTGTAGGGATTTTTAGTGCATTACTTTGTACGTACTAACTGGGTGTACATATATGTATTAGGTATTAATATTCACAGATTTTTATATCTTCACAACACTTGGAATAAACTATTAATGAATCGTTAAAAGTGCTACGTTGACTTTGAGAACAGCTGTAGCGACTTTAATATTGTTATTTGCATGTATTTCTCGGTCATCGAAATTATTTACGATTCTCTGTGCTCTGTCAATAAATATTATATACATAAATACACAGTCATCCATTTATGTGTTTATATTTTTGGTTTTATTTGATTCTAATAAAATGTTTTATTACATAATATATGTTTAATGCTAATAATAAAATATGTAAAGCACACCTTTAATTGTGTATTTTATTTTAGTTTAATGAAACTGTCATATTTTAGGTAGCTATGTATGCCCATTGTACATGTCGGCCTCTATGAGTGTCTTTATATGTTTATTAGTACGAGGAAATTATATGCTTGCGGGGGCCTAAAATGTTCAAGTTTTAATTCTCGTTGGGGTTTAAACTAGTCAAAAATTTGTAATGCATTATGAAAGTTAAAAGTGCATAATACTGTCATCAAAGAGTCAAATTGACAAATTTTTAATTTATGCCAGAACTAAAATTAGCTACATCAAAATACACTACATGAGTTCAATGCGTAAAATTCTAAATTTAGAGTTTTTAAAAGCTCAAAATATACTTTTTACCAAGGATCATTTGATCTTTGATCAAATTGTAAATAATCACTTTGTAAAAACCTAACAATGTTGTATGGGCTGACGCCAAATCGACAAAATGAATAAATTATTATTATTATTATTATATACTTTTTGAAAGGTTCTTGCAAAGTGCACAATGTTCAATCTACATGTTTTTGAAATGTACGAAATGTACTTTATACTAATTTTTTTAAATTGCGAAATGTTCTGTTTGAAAGAATGTTGAAATGTGCAAAATCTTCTATTTGAAAGGATTTTGAAATATGCAAAATGTTCTATTTACGTGTTTTTGAAAATTAAAAATGTTTCATCTACATGGTTCTGAAATCTGCAAAATTTTCTAATAAAAAAGATTTCGAAATGTGCAAAATTTTCTATTAACATGGTTTTGAAAGGTGAAAAATGTTTCATCTACATGGTTTTGAAAATTGCAAAATGTTCTGTTTACCTGTTTAAAAAACATCTAATTATTTTAATATACCTCTTCATGCTTTTAGGATCATGATGTTTCAATTTGTTTTGTAGATATTGAATTTTGTAGTTAGGTAAAAATTAATATTGGTCATTTTAAGTCTTCACTGATGACATGTGTGAACTGTAATTATGTGTTAATGTAATGTAATTAAACTAAGCAGTTTCCAATCCTAAAGTATAACTCAAATTTATGCAATGATTACACAATTAGCACTTGATTTAGATTTTCAATTTTAGCTTCGCAAAAAGAAGATCCAATTTTATTATTTTCATTATCACTTTCTTTTTTCTGCTCTATACCATATATTATAATACATAACAAAATAGAAAAGCAAACAATAAAAAAAACATGGTTATAAAATCGTCCATAATTTAACCGGGATAGAATTACAATTCAAAATTTGGACAAGACATAGTTTCATAAATTCCATTAAAAAATGAAATATATAGAAAATATTTTAGAAAAAAATAACAATTATTACAAATAATAAAATTTGCACAATTATTATTCCGTAATTATTATTATAACATTCAAACATTTGCATTTTGGAGTGGAACTTGTTTTAACTCAATGGCACACTTGGCCTATCACTTCTAGTCAAAGCAAAGAGACCTTTAAGATGTCATCTTTATGAATTATACTCTGCATCTTCTTCCAATTTAAATATATGTAACTAACAAAAAAAAATGTAATTTACAAAATTATTCAAAAAGGACAAAAAAAACGCAGGTATAAATTACACAAAGGTAGGCATCTGGTCATATATAGTGGTGTTGGTGGTGGTTTAAGTTTGTAGTAGTTTAGTTAGTTATTAATTTTTGGTTAGGATTTAATAGACGGTGGTGTATCCGTTGTATCCGTTGTATGTTGGGTATCCAGCATATCCGAGTTGGTTAACTCCGACGAGTCCATTGTAACCGTTGTATCCGACGGTGTTGTAAGCGAGGGGAGAAACTCCAGCGACAGTCTTGTAGGTGGCAGCTGGGGTTCCAGCAACGACGGTGGAGACTGGGGCAGCTTGGTAGGTGTAAGTCTGGGCGACCTTTTGGACGGCTGGGACGGTGGCGGCTCCAGCGGTGGTGTAGACTACTGGGGTGTTGTAGGCACCGTTGTAGACTCCGTTGTAGACTCCGTTGTAACCGGCATATGGGTATCCAACACCTTGGTAAGCATAGGCGGGTTGTTGTCCGACGGTGTAGGCGAAGTTACCTCCGACGCGTTGAGAGCTGACAACAGCTTGGTTGAGAGCGGGGACGGTGGCGTATTGGACGGTGGTGGCGCTGACAGCGGCCAAGAGAGCAACGAAAACTGCGGCCTGTAATTTTTAAAGAAGTGGTTAGTTTTAATTACGTTTAAAAATCAATATTTCAACAAGAAATTTGAATAAATTTTAAAAATTTACATTTTTAACTGAAAAATAAACACTATTACACTGAAAAACAAAATATATTTCACTGATGAATTAAAACTTTTCTACTGAAAAAGAAAATATTTTTTATATTGATAACTCAATTTACTCCTAATGAATAATTTTGCTAAAAATTAAATTTTACTGCCAAATTAATTAATTTTAATTACTAATAAAATTCGAATATATTGTTAATTGAAGCAATTTATATTTTTCTGGATTGCACTTAATTTTGAATAAAATTTCAAAAAATAAAAAAATTATTATTTTGTTTAAAAGTCGTTAATAATTGGCTACTGGTTGTCACCAGATTAAAAAATTGTTTCAAAAATATTCAAAATTTCAAAAATAAAAAAGTGAATTTTGAAAATTTGTAAAAGTAGTACAACAAGACAAACCCCAACTTACGGATTGCATGTTGATTGATTTGAGGATCTTCGAAAACGAAGGGAATATTTTGAGAGAGTTAAAAAGTGAAGCTTTTGAGAAGTTCAAAGCAAAGTGAGGATGAGTTTACAAGTGACTTCTCCAGTCGCCACTCTGTCCTTTTATACTCAAAAATCTCCACCTCATGTTTTTTTTTCAAACTCGACCAAAAACCAAACCAAATCCTTCACGCACAACAAGCAAACAACTCAAACCAGCACCAGCAATATAGGAAACAAACAAGAGGCAAACTTGTCCTGTCTATCCCTTAATAATAGAGTACATACCGCGGCCTGGTCCGGCCCGGCCCCGGCCCGGCATGTACAGCATAGGTAGGTACATGTAAGGACATTATCATTACACATTACTACACACTACATTGCATATTACAAAACAACTTCCGAAAAAAAAATTATTTGCACAGATATTCTCGCAAAATGGTATCAATCACGAAGACGAAAGGGTTTTTCGGCTGCACCTACTTTTTTCTTGGTATATGTATAGGGGGTATAGGCATTAGCTATATAGTAACCTCTCCATTGTCTGTCACTGATACACTGCTACCTGATCCAAATATCACTAATCCAAACGGCCAATAATTTATTCCTTGGGCCGGCCTTCCAGTGTCTACCTGTCGTATAGACGAAGCATGTCGGACTTTAGCATACTACGTACATACCTATTGCCATGTGCACAACAACACCAGCACCGGCTGTGTATCTAATTGCATTCTACCTGTAGGCTCAAGATCAAGATCAAGACGACCAAACGAGCTGACTGACTGACTGACGAGGATCGTGTTCATGGATGGAACGCATCCTCAAGCAATATTATGTATGTTGGTACCTTTTTAGTGTTGGAGACTTTGACGTGTGGATGTATAAAGTATCACCTGAGCTTGATTTACCATTTACAATGTAATTAAATACTGAATGACCACAGCAACGGCCACGGCAACGGACAGTTCTGCCTTTAGAAGCTTTCAAGTCCTTTTAATGGATAATTTATTCACCTCGCCTCAAAACCTTTTAATCATCTTCAGTCTGTGAGGAAAACAAAGGGGTAGAAAATCGACTGAAAACTGAACATATATAGAACAGGACTGAAAGGAAAAACAGGGAAAAGGCGCATAATCTACAATCTACATATATCAAAGTCATTATGTACAGTATAATTATTTAGAGACGTGGCTAAATTTATAGCAAAATGGAATTTTTGCGGTTGTGGTAGGATAAAGGAGCATGATCAATATTTGAAGAATTGTTTGACAAAACGGTATAAGACTATTTATTTTTTAAATTTGTGTTAGGTTCACTGTTCAAATAGATGCGTTTCTGTGTTGCATGGTAACGGTCAAAGTTCAACTGAAGTATTTTTTGAAAATAGCCTAAATTTTGACTTTTGGCGAAACGGGATAATTCCATAAATTTTAATTTTTGAAACTTTTCTAAAACAATTCCAACGTCAGATTTATAAAGCTAGCAATATTAGTGCTTCGTCAGTTACAATGTATGTAGAAAAAAATCATCGAAATGTAAAATTTTCATTTGAAATTTATTTTTGCTGTAAAATTGGCTTTGCTCGACTTTTCTGACTGTTTTGTCAAACAACTCTCCAATTGTAGAGCATGTCGCTCTTTTGTTTTTTCGATTTTGTTTTCGTTCAATACATTATAGCCTTTCAGTTTCTTGTCGTGGTCCATTACTCAACAGTCAACAGGCTTCCTACCTACTTTTAGGTGTATTTCTTTATTTTTTGTTGTTTTTTTTGGAGGAAATCCCTATATACTGATTATTGAAAATTAAACGTGCTTCGTTTGACTCAATTATTACGAAAAATGTTTTTATATTTTTGCTATATTTCATGCGTACAGTTGTGTCTTTGGCTTTGAAGAAACTGATAAAATTGAGACCTGCATACTCAATCTTTACGTATTTTGGAGAGATATTTAAAAATTTAATAAATTTGTTATCTTCTTAAATATTTGACATTTTTTTAATATTAGCGCATTTGTTCCTACTGCAGTATCTGTGTCAAACGTTGCCCTGTGCGAGTACTAAATTGTGTAAGCGGCATTAAACTATGTAGTAATATGCAATTTAAATTGAAAATGGGATAAAGTTAAATTAGTATAAACATTTTGAAAATTTTGAGATACTGTTTTTTACACTGAACGTTATATATCACCACTGTACTACATTACTGCACTGATATCATTTCTATTCGTATCTAGTTTAAAAGCATAGCACATATGCTTAGACTGCATCCAACGTAAGTGTTCATCTTTTTGTAATCCTACCTAATACAGCAACTTAAGGAGTCACACTATACAAGAAGATGCAGATGCGAAGCAGGGAAGATTCAGAATCGGACAACGCCTTTTTTATATAGTACACAATTTCGTATAAAGATGCGTCAGTCTGTCAGTCCACTATACTATTGACTATACTATACTAGAGGAGCTGTTATATAAGTTAATGCATAATAGGCGTGTGTGTGTGTAAAGAGGCTGATGAGAGACTGCTGATCTGAAATAGAAAAGGTAATTTGAGTTGACGTATCAAGAGCAAGTGGCAAGTGGGAAACGTATTATTGAGAGGGAAAGTGAAAAAGCCGGTTGTGTTGTTGTGCGGTTCAAGTTCTAGTCATTCGTCCTTTCGTGTAAAAGTCACGGTTGTCCATTTCAACTATTAATTACCCAGTCACCAGTACCAGGCCGCAGTCCACCGTCCAGTCTAGTTTATTCCCACTTGCATTTTTGTTCCATTTTGAGATACATATTATACAATTATTATTATATTTTATTTATGGAAATTTTATCGCATGAAATCAATGTACCTACCTGTAATATGCAAGTTCAATATTACGAATTCAACAAAAGTAAAATTGCAATCAGCCAAATCACAGATACATATAAATCGCATGACTGAGTATGGCAGACGAAATAAAACCGGCTTTTTGAATTTGAATTTTGAAATAATTTAATTCACTTCGGCCACTGCAGTACTGCTGGACCTAAAACAAAACAGGCTATCTACAATTTTTAATATATTTTCGAAATTACCTATATAAATATTATGATCTTAAAAATTCTGAATTTTATTGGTGCAAACACTTTTATAATGTCAAATTCAATAAAATCAATCTGCAAAATTACGAAATAAAAATACAATGCAATGACTTTATTTTTTTAAATTTTAAATCTTTTATTTCTTTTATCCGTAATTAAAAAACGCTCAGAAAAAACTGGCCCAGCACCATTGTTTTTCTACACATTGCGTACATAATTAATTCACTGCCATATAATAACATGCCAGAGCGTCTACTTTCATATGAAAATTAAAATAAACTGGAACTGCATCTCACATTCAAGTCCATCTTCATATGTACATATTAATTAAAATTATTCAAAAGTAAAAACAACTCGTGCAAATAAAAAAAAAGTCAATGCTCAAGAAACTCATCGTCAGAAGATACTTCAAAAGTCAAAAATGTATCAATAACTCATGTGAAATAATTTTTTACCTATGATTTAATATATTGCATGTAAGATTAAGTTAGAGGAAAAAATAAATTGCCAAATTTAAATAAAATATTGATCCATTATTTTTTAAGTGGCTTCAATTTTTGAATTTTTTTACATGGTGTATAATGTGTCGTGGCGTGGGAGAGAGCGAGGCGAGAACGAGAGGCAAAAGTGGGGAAGAAAGATGCTGGATCAGCACGCACTGTCATATTACGTGCTCAGAACGAGTTTATTATGTATGTAATATGCTTGCTAATAGTACTGCCTGGGCTACTATGGTAATGAGGTGCCAAAATACATTTATAAATTAAATAGGTACTTGTTCATATACTGATAGGTTAGTGCTAAATATGTAACAGATTTATTTTATTATTCAATATTATTTATTAGCATGTTTGCTTTAAAAGATAAGGCCAAAATGATTTGCTACACACGCAGTCATGGTCATTCATGGACCGTCCATAAGCAATTACGTGTAGTTTAATTTATTTTTTATTATTTATTAGCCTTTACATATATGCACACCCCATACAAATATAAAGGGGCAATATGTGTAGTAATTAAACATTAAATTATTTGGCGATTTCACTTTTAATTATGTCCCTAAATTAAATTGAATTTAATGAATGAATCTTATTTTTATTTTTTTAAATTACATCTCTGCATGTCTACAAGGAGTCTGCCTGCACCTACTTTAATATTGCTACGGGCAACCGGCAGGGGAATTTTCTTGTATTTCTTACCTATTTAATAATTATAGATTTTTTTAAAGGGTTAAACCGGATTTATAATGTAATATATATAATAATGTTGATTGGTCTGGGTAACTTTAGCTGTAAAAAAATAAAAAATACAAAGCAACATGCTACAGTTGAAGTTGTTGATGGCCAACGTCAAACTCCAAAGGTACGAGTTAATAGAATTAATAGAAGACAATCCCTTTTTTGTGGTTAATATGGGTAGTGTTAATGTTAAATTTAATTAGGTGGTTATGGTTATTTTAATTACTTAATTAGCTTTTGAATTGGAAAAGCAGTCATACTTAGGTCATAGTAAATTATATAAAATAGAAAAATTATATATTGTATTTAGATGGTAATCTTTAAGCCTATAGTCGTTTGCAGTTACAAGAAAGCTAGGATAAATACCTACATATTAAGTTCATAAATATCTTACATTCATATTTATATACTACAAAAATCAGAAATTTTGAATTATAGATTTACAAAATTTTACATAGGTGGTACCTAGGTAGGTAGGTACTACCTACAAAACAGTAAAGACTCACAATGCCCCATATCCAAAAGCTAAAATAAAATCACTATACCCACCAAAACGCAAAATAGATCATCTTGTTTACTGAAGAAGCATGTAAATACAATATTTTGAATTTTCAAAAACCTTTAAATAGACAATTTTGGACTTTTCAAAAGTATGTAAATATAGGCGTTTTACCATTTTTAAAAACAAGCATATAGAATATTTTGCACATTTTAAAAACATTTAAATGAGGCATTTTGACTTTTTCAAAAATATGTAAACATGACAATTTGCACTTTTCAAAAACCTGGAAAAAGTAAATTTTGAACATTTCAAAATCTTCTTATTAACATTCTACTTTTGACTTTTGCACAGTGAATGTTCACATAAGCGCAGGGGAGCGTGTTAGATATTCTGGATCGATGCTTTAGATTTACACCTTTTTATACGGGCCGTTTTGATTCTTCGCTGAAGATATGTCAAAAACTGTCAAGTCGTCAAAAGTGTGAGGATTGCATTAAATATTCGAAGAGGATGTTTTCGTTTTCAGAGCATAATAAACATGTAGGTGCATGAAACAGGTCTGCTGGTTCTGGTTTCTGGTTGCTGGTCCAGGTGAGTACAACAAATCTGAAATTTGACCGTTTGACGTTTAACATATTTGCGAAAATGTTGATTGTATGGTTTTCATGCCCATTGTCTTACATCCTATGAATCCTATACAATTACACATTCTAGATTTTTACTGACTTTAGGCTTGAACATTAAAAGTACTTACACAGGGAATCTATCATCTGCATTAAAAATTAATTCAAATTATTTTGCTAATACGCTACAAAAACTCACATAATATATTCATGCGATATTCAGTGATTCGATAGTTAATTAATTATTAAATATATTTCATAAATTTCAAAAATTGCGAATAAAACAAGCAATTTTAATGCAAATTTAATGTAAATATTCAATTTTCAAAACTGTAGTAGAGTCGGTCATATAGATTTATCAAATATAAAATTCTCAGTAAAATTGAAATTCCGAATTCCATTGAAATATTCCGGTTACTTTTAGGGCCGGATAATGAGGCCAGCGGAGGCTGCACCCGCTGCAAAAATTTTCAAAAACATGTAAATGAAACATTTTGCAGTTTTCAAAAACATGCAAATACAATTTTTTACACATTTCAAAAACATGGAAATAAAACATTTTCCACTTTTCCCAAATCATGTAAATAGAACATTTTGCGCTTTTCTGAATCAAGTGAAAAATAACATTTTAAACATTTCTAAAACATGTAAATACAACATTTTGCTTTACCAAAGAAAACCATCAATAAAATCAAAATGGTGGTTTTTGTATCAAAACAAATTGCTGCCTGAAAGCCGAAAGCCATTCCTTCGTCCGGCCCTGCGGCTAATTTTATGTGCTACAAAAGTTGAATTTTATTACATTTTTTGTGTTGGCGACTTTGCGACTAAATTTGACATAATATAGAATTCCTTATTTTGTATTGTCATATGAATATTGCTGCATTCGGTTTCAGTCACTGTCAGCGTCATATTATGAATTTTATTATTTAATTCCTGACGTCAAGCGCTATATGCAAACGAGCCTTGAATATGTACGTAACGCCTGTTCTTACGATTATCACGTACAAAGTACGCATTAAAAAATTGGAGATTTATCTTATTGTCCAGGTATGTACATAGGATAGAAGCTGCAGCATAGTAATCAAACGTTTTTCCATGTTCGATCCATATACGCACGTGAGCGTACCTGGAATAATTGCAGATTTAATAATTACCTATGTTATTTACATACATTTGGTTTTTACAGACAGTTAATTGGTAGTGTGCGGATGCGGATGCGGTATTCCCATATTTCCATACCTAATTTCATATTTTTATTTAATTGCAAACAAATTCTTTAGACTAATGAGGGGAGTTTTACACACACGTGTAATAGAAATCAATCGTAATAATGTGTAATATACATGTTATCATAAAAAATATTTTATGGAGATAGTTTAATAATAATGGGCTTTCAAATTCTTGATTTTTAGCATCAACAAACTTGGAAAGATAATAATGTGATTTGGCGAAGCAGTTTTCCATGTGGGTAATTTGTTGCATATATCGCCATCGTGAGTGAAGAATCAAAATTATCCAAATGCGTTTTAAGCTACAAATATATTTTATTTTGTAACTGCAAAAATACCAAAATATAAATATTCCAAACGCAGGCAAATTGAACGGATTACACACTTCAAGAGCATGTAGTTAAACAATTTTGTACTTATCAAAAATATGTATATAGAACATTTTGCACTTTTAAAAAATATGTAAATAGAACATTTTGCACTTTTAAAAAATATGTAAATAGAACATTTTGCACTTTTAAAAAATATGTAAATAGAACATTTTGCATCTTTCAAAAACATGTAAATAGATCATTTTGTACCTTTTAAAAACGTGTAAATAGAACATTTTGATCTTTTCAAAAACGTGTAAATAGAAGAATTTGATCTTTTCAAAAACATGTAAATAAAACATTTTACACTTTTCAAAAAAATTTCAAACAGAAAATTTTGCGTATTCCAATCACCCTTCAAATAGATCATTTTGCACCTTTCAAATACCTCTCAAATTAAACTTATTGCCAATTTTTCTAAAACTCGTATTTAACATTTTCTTACTTAATTTCTCATTTACTGTAAAGTACGTAGCTCGTTTAAATTCCTACGTATTAAACTGGATATGGGTCATTTTGATTCTTCATTCACGACACTATATTAGATGGGGTGATCAGAATTGCCAAGTGTAAGACCTTGATTTCACTAGAAAAGTTAACCATTGTTAGCCTTAAGAAACACGCATTCAGAGTTAACCATTGTTAAATCTGAAAGCGAGTTTCTTAAGGCTAACAATCGTTAACTTTTCTAGTGAAATCAAGGTCTAATTACACAGGTTATTAGTCGTCGTGTTACAAGCTCCAGTTCTTTCCAGATCATTCCAAATTAAACAGAAGTATTCGTTGTAGGTTCCAAGCCATATCAATAGCAAATATGTAGTAGCATCTTAAGGAATACAAATGGCATTGACAGTGAAAATATTGTGAAGAAGCCATGTGTGTGCAATAGACAAAGCACATAAAAAAAGAAGAAGGAAAATGAGATCGGAACAGTGAACTTACATGAAAAACGATAAAAAATGATATAATCTGAATCGACTCAAAAATGACCACACCCAACATATCAACGAACGACCAAAACCACAACGTCCACACAACGAGAACGACAACCGCAGTCAAAACCCGATTAGTTGCATACTACTTCCAATTTAACGAGCAAAATTTGCAAATACTTCATTTTCTTACATATGCCTATTGTCTTTAGTGCAATTGCGCATAGTTATATGCACTGCTGAAACTGAGATCCATAAAATGCAAAATCTGTCAACTGTCTACTGTCTACGGTCTAGAAAAGAGTCAGGTAAAAATTAATGCAAAATACAAAAGAAGAAGCACATGGGATGGATGCGCAAAACTTTTATGTATTACGAATTTTGTAATAAAGTAAAATATTCAACGTAATTGCAAAGTTTACAAAATGTCAAAATATGTATTATATATATTCACTTTCAGAAATGGCAAAGTAGTCCAGGTACAAAGTTTTCGAAATGAAAAATTGTCCTGTGTAAAAGTGCCTTTTAAAAGTACAAAATATTTTATCCACGAAGTTTTCAAAATGTCAAAATGTTCTATTTAAAAGTGCAAAATGGTATGTGTACAAAGTTATCAAAATGGCAAAATGTTCTATGTAAGTGATTTTTAAAAGTGCAAAATGGTCTGTGTACGAAGTTTTTAAAATGGCAAAATGTTCCATGTAAGTGCTTTGTAAAAGTCCAAAATGGTATGTGTGCGAAGTTTTTAAAATAGCAAAATGTTTTATATACCTACATGCTTTTGAAACTCGCAAAATGGTCTGTCTACAAAGTTTTCAAAGTTGCAAATTGTTTTGCGTAAGTGATTTTTAAAATTGCTATATATTATACGTACACAGTATTCAAAATAGCGAAATGTTTTATACGTATATTTTTGAAAAGTTCAGAATATTCTGTGTACAAAATTTTAAAATAGCAAAATGATCCATATAGTAGGGGAGTGCGTATGTGTGATCGGGTTCATTTTTTATCAACTTTGAAAATCTGTATCTTTTTCCACAGACAACGTACAATAACGAAGAAGCTATCATTGTACTTCTCTATTAATACTGTATGTACAAAAAAATTATCAGTGTCGAAAATTAAAAGTTGCAAGAGATACAGTTCATTGTACAAAAAAACTGCGGAAAGTCCTACAACGGCCCAAGTGCCCTTAATGTGATCAATACATTTAAAGTTAATGGTAAAGGAGGGTCTTAAATGTGACCAATTCAAAAAATTACTCAAAACTTTCATGATTTTACATAGCCAGAGTTTTCAAGGAAAGAAGCTGAAATCAGTAGTGAAGATAGTTGAGACTATAGGTTGTATGAATATTAGATGGACAGATTTTTAAAGGCGGTAATATTTGAACGGCGGCCACTGATCACACATAAGGGGTGGTCACACATACGCACACTACTACTACACGTTTTTTAAAAGTGCAAAATGTTCGATTTACATATTTTTAAAAAGTGTAAAAATGTTTTAATTGCATATTTTTAAAAAGTGCAAAATATTCTATATACATACACGTTTTTGAATAGTGCAAAACATTTTTTGTGCAAAGTTTTAAAAATTGCAAAATCTTCTGCATACGCATTTTCAAAAAATGCAAAAAGTACTATATTCGTGGTTTAATAACGCGCAAACTGTTCTATTTACTTGATTTGAGATTAAAATATTCAATTAATCTATTTTGCAAATAGTTAATTTTAGTTTTATCTAAACATAGAGGTATAGGTAGTTTTGAGTCTGCACTGACGGTGTGCAACAATGCAGAGTAAAGTAAAGCAGCAGTCAACAGGTTATCTACTCAATTATGTAATGAAAGGTAGTAGTTTAGTTATGGTAACAGAAGTTGGCTAAAGTTGCTGTAACTATCTGCCTGCATAAAACTACTGTGTATGTATGTATCTCGACTTAAGCCTTCAGCACCAAGTTTGTTTAGGTGGGGGTGAAGGTCGCACTGGAAAGTGGGAATCCAAACGTTTTTCCATTTTGCTTTGGGGAAGGTCTCTTTGTTGAATTATTAGTCTATCTTAAATCATGATCTTGAACCTTTTTTTTATTAAAGACATTAACGCGTTATTCATTGCTTTAAATTACTATTCCAATTTCAATTAAATTTTAATATGTAGTAACTTTTTCATATATTATCACATTTCAATTACGTTACACCACATATCGCAGTATCACAATTCAAAATTTTATAGTCAATATTTGTCATACGTTATTGTTATTTTATGGTGGTGTGAACATTCAATTATTGTAAAAAAAGGAAATTGCAAACAAAAACTTAAATTTTATATTTAATTATATGTGATGTATGGGCGTATGAATAAAAGACGTATATGCTATAAAAATTATTCAACTGGGCCAATAAATTATTTTTTAGTTTTCTTGGTTTATAGGGGTAACCAGAAGCTTTTACTGTTGGTGTTATGGTATGTTTAAGGTTTTCATCAACTTTTTTACAGTCTGTATAGATGCTATATAAAGGGATAATTTGTAGTCAATATTTTGTATATTAACGAGCCTATTAAACAGTTCGTACGTACGAATTGTACAGGACACATATCCCATATCTTCAGTGAAGAACCAAAATTACCCATATCCATTTGTAGCTAAAAACAATATCCACTATCTACAAAAACATTGAAATATGTCTTGCAAGCATTTAAATAGAACATTTTCAACTTTTCAAAAACATGTAAACAGAATATTCTACACTTTTCAAAAACATGTACCTAAATAGAACATTCTACACTTTCCAAAAACATATAAATAGAACATTTTACACTTTTTAAAAACATGTAAATAGAACATTTTAAAATTTTTTAAAACATGTAAATAGAACATTTTACGTTTTTCAAAAACATGCAAATAGAAAATTTCACACTTTTCAAAAACACTTAATTAACATGTTACGCATGTTTCTTATTTTGTTTTTATGACAAAGATCATTTTGATTCTATATAGCTTAAATTGGAAATGGGTCATTTTGGTTCTTCACAGACGATATGTACATATGTATTATGCAATATGTAAATTTTTAATATTTCGACAATCGCCATTCTTGTTAATAAGATTTTGATGACGATAATAAAAATAAAAACATTATACCTAAAATCTGGCATCTAGTAGCACTTTATTCCATTGTTTTGTTCGTTTTATTTCATTGCAAATTGCAACTATGACTATATAGCTGACCGCAGCAGTTGCAACTGTTCAAAAAATACAAAATCGAATCAACGCCCAAATCTTTTTATTGCTAGTTTGTAACATTTAAAGGTCAGTGTGTCAAAAAAGATTTTCAAAAAATGATATTGGCATTCAACGAAATTATCCTCATCAACACTATATGCTTATTTATTTATCACCGATTTTAAATTGCCTATATTTAATTGCTCAATTCGAACTGAGGTCGTAGGTGGAGGACAAAGCCAATCTCGGCATCCAAAACGGGAGTCTCCGCTTTTTCCTTTGTTGTCCTAGAGGAAACTTTGAATTTTTGAAAAAACAACATTAAGAATAACCGTACTATAGTAAAGAATGAAATAATTTAAATTCTGTACAAAAATATTACATTTTATATAATATGTGTGTCAGAATTATAGCTATACATATCCCATATCACCCACTAGATTTTAATTATTGTAAATACATGCAAATAATTAATAATTAAATTATGCAAAATATATTTTCCTTACTAACTTCTTTACCTTGCTTTTACCGCAGGTAGGTACCTTTTTCTACCTTCTACCGTTACTTTTTTCACTCTACCCCAGCTAGTTTTCTAATATTTGGAAATTTGCACTTTGTAGTGCCAAATAATTTAGCAGTTGAAATACATTACATACGTTTTCCATGCAAATACAGGAGAAATTAATCGGAACAATTCAAGTCAATAAATGATTTTATATTTTTTGTTCAACTGAATTTAAAAGAGTTTTGGAAAAATTAATAAAACTTGCAATTATCTGTATTAAAGGTGTTGGTAGGATATGAAGGCAATTACATAATCAAGGAAATATTTTGCTTTGCAACCAGTACCTTACTTTTTAGCTGATTTTCCAATCTTTACTTTTTTATAGGCTTACTTTATTGGTAAAGTCCCACTATTATTAACTAGCGTTTAAAAGTATTACTTTTTAGTTTTTTAACTAATTAAATTAAGCACCTAATAATAATGCATTCGTATGATTCGTAATAATATGAGCGGTTGTGTAGCCGTTGCCTGCTTATAAATTCGAGAATACGAGCTAATCACCATCTTGTGGATTACGAATCTAACATCAAGATGGATAATTGATTTCATCAATTATTTCTTATTAGGAATCGTCCGTAGATAATGTCAGTAATATGATGGGTGGATCTAGTTGGTTATTAACGACATGCCATGTTGAAGATAGCCGTTTACGTCACGTTAAATTGATGGCATGGGGGTGGAGTGGTCCTTAAAGAGTCGTAATTTGGGTGACATTATTTATGGATGATTTCTTACAGGAGAAATTCGGAGATTAAAGAATGTAAATCGTAGGTTGAGTCACATGTCAATTTTTGTTCATTTAGCTCGTAATTTAAAACATTTGTGGAGGTCGTCCGTAAATGATGTCATTGAAATGTCCCTATTTCTTTTACCCCTTGTCATCAGCTTTTAACAATGGCATAAACGGCTATTTTCAACATAAGATGTGATCATTGATCAATATCCAAGTAGACCCATTGACCCTACCCATGACGGCATTTACTGACCATCGCATGTATTACACCACTTCAAAAGCTTTAACTTCACACAGTCACAGTTCAAGCCGGCAAAACTGTGGACTGAAACTGAAGTCTGAAGACAGTCAGTGGTAAGTATTCAATCAGTTTAGTCCGTTAAAGTCAGCAATACAGAGACGAGGATTTATCCCGCAATTACAAATTAGGAATGTTGACAGTCAACAGTTAAATCGTTGAATGAAATTAAAAAATAATTGTATTTTCAGTTCAATTCATTTACATACATAGTGATTAGTACAATTCATCCCGTTGCCCGTATTGTTGTATATACTATCAACTATAGACTTGTGACAGTTGTGACTAGTGATTTTACATCAAGTATTAATTCCCATCTTCAATTATTTATTGAATTGTCAATTGTAAGCAACTCATAACTTCAAATAAGCACTCAAGAAACTTAACAGTTTTTTATTCGCTTGCTGATTGCAAACCAAAAAATAACGCCAACCGTGAATTAATGGTGAACTGTTGTCACAAACTAAATGGTAACAAAATAAGGTAATTTCTGTTGCAATGTTAGTTTGAAAATCATATTTCAATCGACATATATGTTACTTTACCAGTTGTTAGTAGGGTGAAGGAAATTCATTTGTTTTTGTAGTATTTTTTTTACTTTGAATAATCTAGAGTACAGACTTTAGAAAGTCTTGATTTCAAGACTCTTGAATTTTCAAGACTTTCGAAAGTCTTGATTTCGAGAGTCTTGAAATGTTAAGACTTTTAAAAGTCTTGATTTAGTCTTGATTTCAAGAGTCTTGAAATTTTCGTACCTCAAGACACAAGAAGTTGAAATAATGCCAAAAAAACTGAGTTTTTGTGCTTAAAAAATGATTGTGTACATGTTTTTGTTAGTCTTGATTTCAAGAGTTGATTTTTCAAGACTTTCAACTTTAGTCTTGATTTCAAGACTCAAGACTTTGAAAGTCTTGATTTCAAGACTCAAGACTTTGAAAGTCTTGATTTCAAGACTCAAGACTTTGAAAGTCTTGATTTCAAGACTTTTGAAGTTTCAAGACTTTTGGAAGTCTTTTTTTCAAGACTCTTGAATTTTCAAGACTTCTAAAAGTCTTGATTTCGAGAGTCTTGAATGAACAAGACCAGCCCTAGTCTTGATTTCGAGAGTCTTGGTCTTGACAAGACTTTTGAAGTCAAGACTTTTGCAAGCCCTAGACAAATCACTTATTTCTCTATACAAATGGTGCCAACAGTCGTTGCTTAAAATTATACTTTGCTTTTGTTGTCAGTCATCAGTTGTCAGTGTCGTTCAGATTGTGTTTTATGCAATGTACATCCGATTCAGCAAAAACAAATATTGAAATGGCCGATAAGAACAGGCATGGTACAGACAGATTGAAGTATTGTTGTAGGCACCTATATTGTGTATTATGCGTAATAGCTCAGCATACAGTAATTACACAGAACGAAAAGCATTAGAAAGTTGAAGAAATTCTTTAGTCACAAGAAAACTATTTATTTTCTTTCTAAAAATAAATTTTAGACTCAACTGTGAGTAACTGCCGATTACATTTACACTTTTTCATTAGACGTTTCGTTACGTTAATAAGTAAATAAATGCTGCTAGGCACTCCTTTCCCCTACCCCTACTCCTGCCCCTACCTTATGTTAGTCATGAGTAGGTACTGCAAACGGTTTGCTAGTTAAATACAATATTTAATATTTCCTGTTTGAAATTTATTATCATTAAAAATTATTAAACTTTATAGTAATTGCTGTCGCAGTACTCGCAGTAAAGCAAAAATTCAAGTTACCTCAGAACAATCAAAAACATGACGGAAGAAAATCAACCTGAGAAGTCTCTTGGAGAGCAGATAGCTGATCTTGTGAAACGGAAGCCTCAACATTACGACGTCGTCTTCAGTGTTGGTCCAGAAAATGTCAAAGTGAAAGCAGTCAAGATTATTTTAAAAGCCGCATCGCCTGTTTTTGAAAGTGAATTCGAGAACAATTGGGAAAGTGGGGTTGTGAAAGAAAGCGATGGGATTCCACTTCCGGATATTGATCCAACTGTTTTTGGGCTGTTTGTCAATGTTTGTGCCACTATTCATTTTGCATTTGCAGTTAATAAACTAAATGTTATTTTTTGTAAAGCTCTGAAAAACACCCACATTTTGAACCTATGATTACAAAATATAATGCATTTATGTGACTTATGGTAAATTTTTTATTTATTTCCTACAGCTAATTATTTCAGACACGTGGTCACTAAAAGCTCTGAAAAATTTTAATTTTCCTCCGAACACTGTATTGAGTTTGTTAGGACTTTGTCGACACTACAAAATTACAAAAGCAATCAAGAATTTGGAAGAAGCTGCTGATGACCTTATACAGTATGTAATTATGTTAAACTAGTTTACTAGGTAGTTTAATACTTGACATTAGAACAATAAATGCATTTAACACATATATATAAAGAAAATGTTTTCTGACTGAATTAGAAATTTAAACGAATTCAAAGACTCAGCCGAATATTTGGAAATATCTTTGGAAAATTTGGAAACAATTTTGTCTTGTGATTCAATCCCATTGGACGAAAAGGAAATTTTCGATTGTGTTTGCAGGTGGCTTTTTATTTGAAGATGTTGTTTTTACTACACATTTATTTTCACCTTGCTTGCGACATACATTTTACATAATTTAATGATTTCTATGTGTTTTTGGTTTCTTTTTGTCTCTAAAATATATGTATCTGTGGATTCAAAAGGTGGGCAGATAATCAGTGCCAGCGAAAGAAGAAGGAGTCGACAGGGGAAAACTATCGAGAAATTCTTGGCTCCTGTTTTTTCGAAGTTCGATTTCCCACCATGAAAATGCAAGATTTTAAAAGAGTGAGTCTCTTTAAGAAGAATTTGTTCACAGCGGATGAGAAAGTGGCAATCTACGATTTCATAGCAACAGACGAAGACGAAAAGTGAGTATAATTTAATTTTAATTAAAGTATATAAGTTACCATTTATTCGAAAAACTTTTAAATGCAGACGTTTGAAATATCAATTTTGTAGAGGATCGTACGACACAAACCAACTTCAGTTTAAAAAAAACCCAAGAAATGCATTCAGCTGCTCAGTTCTTCGTTTACCCGAACAGTTCACAATTACACAGAATCCACCGTTTGTATGTAACGGAATTGAACGGTGTGCCAGGTATTCGACTAATAGTTACTTAGAATTATATTTCAGAAGCCTAAAACCGAAATTATTTTTAAGTATTTTCACTGTGAATAAGATTTAGGATTTTTCGCTTGTGCTTTTAATTATTAAAACCAAAAAAAAATTACGTATTTTTTAAGCTTTCGGGTGAATCGGAAGATAGCATTGCATGGAGTTGGTTTCTTGGGACCAATCGTACAAGACACTCAGTTGGATGTTACTGTGATAATTAAGAGGCACGTTAATGGTTCCGGGTCAGCGTCATTTAACAGTGGGACATTCAAGAAAAGTATTTTTGCGAGAGGAGGAAAAATATTTTATTTTCTATTTGACGCTCCCATTCCAATTGAATTACACACAGGCGACAGCGAATGGTATTATAATACCTATTACATTTATTACAGTTTAAAGGTAAAATTATAGAAATACACTTAATGTAGTTACTACTTATTTGCATAGTGAATTATTAACAAATAAAAATATGGCAATCTGGACATACATTTTTGTTTTTCTATTGTGTCAGGGAACCAACAATTTGTCACAGTTCAAAGTGACGAACCCAAAACACGAATCCGTGGAGATTGCAGATGTTGTTTTTGATTTGCGCGTTGATTGGAACAACGGTAGTACTGTAGCGGAGCTTCTTTTCAAGAAAACATGATGTAAATTAAATCCTTGATTTCACAAAAAAATCCGTGAATGACTGGTAAAAAGTACTTCTGACGATATCTACGCACTCATTCTTTTGGAGCTATGTTTGTGAAAGATGTATTCATATTATTCGTGTAACTAGTAACTATTACATTTTCTCCAGTTAGTATATCCTTTTTATATCTGAATTTGTGATGATGTATTTTTTTTCATTTGGCCATAAATATACTAATATCATCAATTTCTTACGCAGATAATATTTTATAAAACTATTTGTACATATTTTATAAACATGAGCAAAATAAAAAACATTCTAACTTAACCAACTTTTTCAATGCATTAACTTTTACAGAACGTCATGCATTCGAAAATATTAATGCACGTTAAAATGTAGTAATAAAGCGTATGGAATTACTTAAAAATTAATTTTTCTTGGCAACAGAAAAAGAATGTAGAAAACACGTTATTGATACTTGCACCAGGGTTCGAGTCCGGGTGAATAGAGTTCAGGTTCAAATTCGGGTTTGGAGGTGGGTCAAAAACCGGGTTAAAGAAATGCTTTACATAGTGGTTGCGGAGAATTTGAAACCCGCCATTTAGGTCCGGGTTGGGGTGCGGGTCGACGATTTTTTGACCAAATCTGAGCTCTGATTTGCACAACGTTCATCCGTCGATACAACATTAAGTAGTTTAAGTTTGTATTAGTTTTTTACTTATGCTAAATTATAGTTTCTCTAAGGTTATTATACATCTATTGCGTCCCCAAAAATCGGATATTTTGAACTCCTACCACTCTTTTTTGGCATGTATGCCCATGTAAAATAATATGCAGCTTCAACCCCCTCCCTCCCCTTTTTGGATACGTAATAGATACATGACCCCTCAGTACTTTAAGTATTTATTTATTTATGCATGACTGTATTACAGTTTCTGTTCAAAATTTTCTTGCGGGCAGTAAATTTTTATTATAGTTAATATTAGTAAGTGCTTTTCCATGAGGGATCGTCCATAAATGACGTAACGGTTAGGGTCAATGGGTCACCTTTTCATAATACAGATATAGCAATATCTTAAGAGCAGATTTTTCTAGTTTTTTTTTGCCAGAAGGTTTGATAAACGATCGAATTTTTTTACGCCAAAAAACACTACTTCAATACTTAAATTAAACTACCAAATTGCATGTCTGCAAGGTAAATAAAATTCAAGAAAAACAAAATCTATTTAATGTTTGTTGTTATGGATGGCAGTAACAGTTTATTTTGTCGTAGAAGTCAAATTTACTATCAAATTATAATTTTAAAAAATTTTAAGCTTTACAAAGAAGTTAAAAAATTCAATAATTTCCCACTTAAAATCATTAAAATTGACGTTTAAAATAATAATTATTGTTGAAATCCCTAGTAGAATTATTGAATCTCTCTAAAAATTTAAACAGTCATCTCGTTCGGCCATCCATTCTGCTGGCTTGCTTAGCGCTGGTATGCTGCTTCGAATTAAGGTTTGATTTAAAGTTGCGCAATAAATGTATTTGGTTTGGTCATTGGGTGTTATAATTTATTTAAATCACACATGAATTTAAACTGTGAAATTGCAAACATGTGGTCACGTCTGAGCTGCATGACACATTTATTTCTATTTATTTGTGTGGCTCTCGTAAACGCACAGTCTTCGACGTTGTCTCCGTATATGTTTACCGAATGTAAGGCTCACGGGGACTGCGCCTCGAAGCAATGTTGCCCCACACCTGGTAATTTGAATAAAAAAATGTGCAATTTTAATTGTACAGAGCTCTTGACTCGCAACAAAGTCAGATCTGTCAGAGCTGCTCCCTTTGAGAAAGTCATTAACGGAAGGACTTTTAAAATTTTCACTGATAATCCTGTAAGTACCCTAATATCACTATTAATATATCGTCGATGAAGAACCAAAATAACCCATATCCAATTTCAGTTGGAATGAAAATGAGCTAGGTATGTCATAAACAGAAATTAGAAACATGCGTAAAATGTTAATTACGAGTTTTTAAAAAGTGTAAATTGTTCTATTTACATGTTTTTGAAAAGATTAAATTATTCTATTTACATGTTTTTGAAAAATGCAAAATATTTTATTTTCAAGTTTTTGAAAAAAGCAAAATGTTAGATTCACATGTTTTAAAAATTACATAATGCTCTATTTAAATGCTTAGAAGACATTTTTCAATATATTTGCAGATAGTAGATATTGTTTTTAGTTACAAATGGATATGGGTCATTTTGGTTCTTCACCGACGATATGTACCACAGTGTACACTGAACAGATAACTTTATTTTTTTAAAAAGATTGCTTTTAGTATGTGTCTGTACAAAGAGTTTTTAGCACTTACATGTATTTGTTTGTAGTTGAGTTGGTTTCAAGCAAAACGAGCCTGTTGCGAAGACAAAGGACAATTGGCAGACCTTAGGGATCAGGCGGACCATGATGGTGTCATGAAATTTTTGGACGACAGCAGTAGGTCATTTAAAACAGCTGTATATCTAAATCGAATACAATCTTTTAAAAAATTCAAAGTCTAAGTCTAATCTTGTGCATCTTTTTCTAAAAGTATTTCCAGGCGAAAATCGAGATGGATTCGGCTGGTTGGGAGCAAATAGAATTGACGCAAACTCAGTTGTCTGGTCATCAGGATATACTAAAACCAAACCATCAGATTTTTTTGCCAGTCCCTATTCTAATACAGGAAGCTGCATCTTGCCATGCGTCTCATCAAATATACTTGTTCAGCTCCAAGGGAATAGGCTTTGTTTCAATGATTGCCGTTATCGATGCTACTATGTATGTGTGTATCCATAGTCAATAACTTAGAACACATTACTTTTCCTAATATGCAAATTACATAATATGTATGACAACGAATTACTAGTGATATTTTCGATAAGAATGTATACAATAAAGAAATAAAAATAAATATTCATTAAGTCGATATAACCGAAGTTCATACAACCAGACTCAACGAGTCACTGTGGGTGAGGACGAGGAAATAGGAGGCTACCGCGTTAGATCGTCTCGGTCTTTGTACCCTTTCACCTCTATCACTCTATCCCCGTCCCCTCCTCCACAGTAAAGAAGTCCCATTCCCTAGGCCCCTACAGTAAGTAGTGGTCACTAAGGAGCACGGAAGGAGATCCGGTTTCAATCAACCATCCATTATGACGTTTACCGTACAGCACAGCCGTAAACGATTAGCAGTGGCCGAGGATCGAAGCCAGGTCTGAGACTGTAAATTTCGTTACAGTCTGCAGTCCTAACCGCTCACCCAAGCACGCCTGCTTATAAAAATT
Organism: Dicyrtomina minuta; assembly: GCA_949802685.1. Lineage (NCBI taxonomy): Eukaryota > Metazoa > Arthropoda > Collembola > Symphypleona > Dicyrtomidae > Dicyrtomina > Dicyrtomina minuta. The sequence continues at coordinate 147,158,174 of OX461808.1, read as the reverse complement.
TATAAAGTTGCAGTCATTTCTGTGGTGCAAACAACGCCGAATGGATTTCATTAAAATGTATAGTCCTTGATTTTAACTCTAATTAGCAGTATAGTCAAGATAATTAGCATCACTTAAAGGACAATGAAAAGCTGTAGTTGAAATACAATTACCGGTAGGTAAAATACAATAAATAGTAGTTACAATAAAGTTAGCAGTATCATAAAAGACAAGTAGCAGTATAGACGAGATAATTAGCAGCTGATAAAGGTAAATTAGCAGTATTTGAAAGACAATTAACGGTTGGTAAAATAAAGTTAGCAGTATCATAAAAGACAACTAGCAGTATAGATGATATAATTAGCAGCAGTTAAGGGTGAATTAGCTGTAATTGAAAGACAATTAACGGTAGGTAAAATAAAGTTAGCAGTAGCTAAAAGACAACTAGCAGTATTGACGAGATGATTAGCAGCAGTTAGTGGCCAATTAGTTGTAGTTGAAAGACAATTAACGGTAAGTAAAGTACAATAAAAAGTAGTTACAAGAAAGTTAGCAGTAGCAAAAAGACAACTAGCAGTATACGCACTACAGTGTTTGCAGCAGCTGAACCCCAAACTTTGAAGTAAGTCTTTAAAGCTGCTCGAGGTACAACAAAATTTAATGCATACATATACATATACAGTCATATTATTATATAGCTTAATACAGTAGCTACCAACACCAACATCATCATCTACCTAGTCAATCTTATTGAATTTAATAAATACTCATTTATATATTGCAAATAACTGCATTTATTGAAATAATAACATTCTTCTACTTTGCTTTTTTAGAGCACATTATTTACTAGTTAGTATGTTACACGAAGAAACCCCAGTTAAAATCATGCAACCGCTTTCAATACAATACATTTCAATATATAACTCGCACATAAATCAAGTCAAAATTAATAAAGGCTCTGAATCTTGTTTTTGCCTCATGGGGTAAAATTACCGAGCGAAACATTGGATTATTTTTTGGCATTATAATTGTAAACACTACTTTGTATGAGTGAGTTGTCTTGTTTGCTATTATTTTGTCACTACTGGACACAAGATCCTTGATCAATAAGAAGTTTCGTGCCCGTGATATTTGATGACATTCTACTCGACAAGAAAACAACTGATTCTGCAACAGATTCTGGCTCGATTAATTTATGGAAAAGAAGGCGATCCAACCAAGGCGCAAGATGCTTCTCTTTGTACTCGTCTGGTAGGTTGGCATATTGTTCCGTGTTGACTGCGGCTGGGGCGACACAATTGACTCGGATCCCATACTTTGCTAGCTCCACTGCCATACACTTTGTGAGCATTGTGAGAGCTGCTTTACTTGCAGCGTACATGCTTAACATTTTTGACGCTATTTCATCCGACTATAAACGATAATAAAAACAACAGCATAAAACAAAAATTTTGAATTAGTAAAAATAAAACTGAAATGATCCAATAACGTACACCTGTCAGTTGTCAGTGGTACTGCAGACAGAGTATATATATGTGCATACGAGACTCCTAATTCTAAGTAATTGAATTCAAGCAACTTTCGTAATGCCAAGAACCAAAATGATCTATATATCAAATTTAAGCTAAAAACAAAATGTACTACATAACATATCTACAAAAAAATGTATTCAAAAAGAATTATAGATTCTAAATTTTGCACTTTCAATAACAATTTTACACACCTTTCGAAAACAAGTAAATAAAACATTTTGCACCTTTAAAAAACATAAATACAACGTTTTGCACCTTTAAAAAACATAAATACAACGTTTTGCACCTTTAAAAAACATGTAAATAGAACATTTTTCACCTTTCAAAAACATGTCAAATAGAATATTTTGCCCCTTTCACAAAGCAAGTAGATATAAAATTTTGCAAATTTCAAAAACATATGTTTTAGAAGGATTTTGTAATTTTCCAAAACCAAGCAGAAAGTATATTTTGCACCTCTCAAAACATTTGTAATAACATACTACGCATCTCTTTTAATTATTGTTTCTTTTACGCATGGCACATTTTGGTTCTAGCTTGAATTATTCATATGCGTGGTTTTGATGCTATACTTAAACGAATAAAAGTATACGCCGAGTTTTATTGCTATGTATTCATGTTTTAATGCTTGAGTACTTTCAAAGGAAATAAAATTCTATAGGCTTACTATAGAGCCAATGTTGACAATGGTGCCATTTCTGATGTTATTCGCAATCATGCCTTTAGCCACCACTTGGGCAACGTTCAGTGCCGCTTTGAAATTGACGTCAAAAACCCTTCACAAAAAATCACAGTTAAAAAGCAAAGCGACACAATTAGAAATTAAAATACTGGGATTTTAACACTATAAAACTTTGTGTATATTATAATATATGCGGCTACAGTTTCTACGCAATTATTTTTACAAAAAATCTTCACATAAATAGACATCGACATGTAATAAGGTATAAGGGAATAAAACGTACGCGTCAATAAATTCCAAATCAATGTCCAAGAAATTTCTTTGAAGTCCATTGCCCGCATTATTTGCCAAATGATGAATTGGCAAAACAGACTCGACTACTTTCCGAGTTTCATCCCAATTTCTCAAGTCAACTTTTATTGTGAGAATTTTCGGATATTCCCTGGCTAGTTTTTCTAACATGCTTACATCTTTGTCAATGACGATCACTGTCGCATTCAGCTCCAGGAATTTAATCGCAATGGCTTTTCCGATTCCTGATGAAAAATAGTTACGTTAATGTATGCATATATTTATTAACGAATATTTAATGAATCTGTATTATTACCTGACGCTCCCCCTGTCACCAATAATCGTCTCCCTGTAAAATCCAGTGCAGAAATTGTCCGGTTTTTGGAAGCCATATTATCCTTTTTGTGAAGTGCAATGAAGTTTTTAGTTTAAAGTGTTTAATCCGTAACGAATTTAATTAAGTTAGGTACAAGGCTCTGGTAATGCTAAATAAAGACTGAAACGGGGTTTTTACGTGCATACGATTTTTAAACACAGATCGCTAAGAACTAAGGAGCGGCTTTAGATGAAAGGTGTGAAACAATCGAGTTAACCTTTTTATTTTAGAATTTCTGAAGCACTATATGAGCTAAACGGAAAATGCTTGTCGGCAGAAATAAAGCAGTTAGATAACTTCAAAATCAATGGCAATGCATGTAAAAGAAAATTTAGGGTTTTAATTTGTACTTGATTTATGCTAATAATTTGAAGGAATTTCGTCAAGCCAGATTGCCGCCTAAGAGAAAAATACAAGCCAATAGTCGACGTCGGCGTGGCATAACTATAACTACACAAAACTACAGCAGAAAAGTATGATGTTTTTTTTTCATTTCATAGTAGATTTTTAAAATAGGTAGAAATAGAAATACTCATGGCTTTAACTATATAGTCCTGCATGTAACTATAGGCCCGTCAAGCCCAGGAAATGTAAACAATTAACCTAGGTAATTAAAAATGACTTCAATAATTATTTCTACGATACTCACTTGTAAAAATAATACATAGGAATTCTCCTTCTCTCATACATATTCATGCATTCATACAAGCTATCATATTTACCAACGAAATATTACCAGGGAAATCGGTAAGTCACGTTCAACAGCGCTGCATGTTACACAACAGCAAAACTGTTGAAATCTACAGTAAACCTGTTAAAGTATTTATGGCACTGTATATGTATGCTAAATTGGCGGTACATTACTGAATGTGTTGTGCCAGCCCAGTGGTTAAGGCTGGGAGACACATTTGAGGAAGTTTGCTGGTTCGAATCCAAGTTTTGGTGTTAACTTTGAAATAATAAATCGTTCAACAGGATTAGCCGTTGCTTGATCTAACAGTAATTTTGATAAACCTATGTAACAGTATTATCGGTAAATATCTAACTAAAATTGCCGTTGACCGCTATGTTAGCAGCTTTTACTGTGGGTTACGGAGTAGCAGTGAAATCTGTTACTAATTAAGTATAAGTTAATTAGTATTTAACGAATCAAATTGAGATGGTAACGTTTGTGAAAAAAATTGGAACGTAATATTATTCGAGTGATTTAACTAAAATTTATCATATGTAATTGCTGCTACAATAATATTTTGCTATAGAGTCGTAGCCTATATTTGCTGATAGGTCAGCATCTACTTCGAACTAAAGATAGACAAATCACGCCGATTTTTAGGCGCGCGAGTCTTGCCCTCCCATGCAAAAGTTCGTTCCGACGCGCCTGCGGTCATACATACTACACACATTCATGCAATCAAGACGACAGGGGGTAACGTGGTCCTGCCTAAATATGTGGAATTTCGATGATGTAATGATGATGAATGATGTAAACATGTAGTAAATCTATATAGATAAAACAATAAATACCAAATTCTATTGCGATTCTAGGATAAAATCTCGAATCGAGTTCAGTTTGAGTATTCATTATTTAGTAAATAATATAAGTTTTGCACCCAAAACGGCTTTTTTTGAAATTGATATGTATATAAATTACATTGACACTGACTTCTGACACGTAAGTACTAGTACCTATACCTATGAATTTATAATTTTTTCTAAAACTCAATTCGATTTAAAAGTAAAAATGCATTAGTCTTATTGTTTTGAGATCTGCTTTATTTTCAAATTGAGTTAATATTTACGGTTGCATACGCAGAAATGTGGGACACAATTCAAAGTTTATGTACCTAATAATACATATATATTTTGATTAAAGAAAAAAGTCTTATGACGATTTTTAACAGAATGAGCAAAATCATGCTGTGAGTTCTAACACATCAAGAAATGCATGGTTACATACAGGCATACATGGTTGACGCTGCCCTGGGGAAACAATTATGAAACACAAGAGAGTTAATTTACTGTTTATTGGCATTTAATTAGAAAATATATATGAATAAATAAAAAAATAAATGCAATCATCTCGTCTTGCGCACTTAAAAACACTATAGAATTTCAAATCAAAGAAAAGGAAGTAAAATTTGGTACATCTGCTGTAATGAAAGCTCTATAAAATATTAAACACCCTAGTTCACTCTAGTCAAGTGAATTAACATACATGTGGAGCTCGCTAACATACAAATATTACAATTTGAAGTAAGTTCTTGACAAAGTTTAACTCTCGGCAAATGAAGCTTTGGAATTGCGACATATCTTCATTAGTAGCTATACACATGTGGATTGGTTTGTTAGTTGGTGTAGTTGGTGTAATATAATTAATTCAATTTAATTTGTAAAGAAGCTCTGCCAAAGGTCTACCATTGTTCCAAGTATTTTCCAAGTTAAATTCAACACCTGAAATCTGCACAGATTCCTGTTTTGGGTTCTCCACTTTGTGCATTGGCACGTTACTTGTTCCCTGAACGATAACAAAAATAAGAGTATGTTTAATTATTACATTTAGACTGTTGATGTGAGCATCTACTTTTGGCTTTTGGTTAGCAATAAACGATTTTAGTATTTATTGATTAATAGTATAGCAACTTCACCTTTACACCATACTCAACGTAGCATTTATCATTCCAGGTGGTGTCGTACGAATTTGGTTTGATTGCGATGGGCTTGTCAAATAAAAAATGGAAGATTTTTCCTTTTCGGGCCAAAATTTGTTTTTGCAACGTTCCACTATCAAATTTGTAGGAACCTTCAACATATGTAATATATCGAACAGTGACATCGTAATGAGTGTCTCCGTCAATGGGTCCCAAGAAACCGACTCCATGCAACAATATCTTCTTATTCACCTGAAAGCTGAAACATTCAAATATTTCAGTGACATTTTTTAGATTGGAATTAGGTATATTCAATGCCCATCAATTAAATAAATAAACATATTTAAACCACTAGATAATTTCTATGCTGTAAACATTTTAATTTGCTTCATTAGCAGAAATACACGTAAAATGGCAGTTTTACTAACTGATTCCATGTTCGTGTCCCATCACATTTGAATGGTGGACTCGCCATAATTTTGAATTGTTTTGGTAAGCGGAGAACTGAGCACCCAAATGAATTTGCAAGGCATCTAGGGTTTGGTTTGAACGATAGTTGAGATCTGTCGTAGCACGCTCTGAAAATTTATTTTGGGATTAAGTACAAAGACATTACGTAATTTATGAGATTAAATACGAACTTGTAAATACTTGTAAGAAGTATGTTATAGAGATTATAAGTTATACAGTATAATTAGTATATAGTATGATGCCAACTAAAATTTGACCTGTACTCACTTTTCCTCTTCGTCCATTGCTATGAACTCGTAAATTGTAACTTTTTCTGCGTCTGTGAACAAATTCTTTTTCAAACGACTCAATTTAGAAAAGGTCTCGATTTTCATAATTGGGAAGCGAATTTCAAAAAAACAGGAGCCGAGAACTTCTCGCAAGTTTTGGCCTGTTGGCTCAATGTTAGTCTGTTGGCACTGATGTTCCGCCCACCTTTGCAAATCACATGTTTTTGTTTTAAAAATTAGTACCGTCTACTTAATACTTATTATAAGCAGTATAAATATAAAAGTCAAATTAGTGTAATAATTTGCACCTGCAAGCACTTTCGAAAATTTCCGTCTCGTCTAATGGGATTCGTTCATGAGCCATAATTGTTGCCAAATTGTTTTGAGATATTTCCAAAAATTTCTGAGTGTCTTTGAAGCTTGTGAAATTCCTATTTCATTTTAAACATGTTTTTCGAATTTTTTCTTCAATACAATTTTTCATTTAAAAGTAATAAAGTATACTAGGCTATATAAAATATAAAATATGTATATGCCACATGTAATGCATATTTATCATGTAAATATGTGTATTACGTTATTACGTTATTACGTACTGTATGAAATCCTCAGCTACCGCTCCCAAATTCTTGATTCCTTTTGTAATTTCGAAACGTCGGCAGAGTTCAAGTAAATTCAACAAAGTAGACGGTTCCAAATTAAAATTGTTCAGAGCATCCACTGACCATGTGTCGGAAATAATCAGCTAACGGAAACAAATCAACGGAAAAGTGTCAGATCGCATGTAATTATTTAAATGTTATTCCTACTTTTACTTCGCATTTTGCATAGATAGATGTTTAAAAGCTTTAAGCTGCGGTCAGTGGTAGGTATATTGTTACATAGTTTTACATAATTGATAATATATAACGTAAGGAACTACTTATACAGATTGTATTTTGTATTTCAAGATATGTGTTGAAATTGCATACTTTGACAAACAGCTCAAAGGCATCGGGATTGACATCCGGAAGTGGAATTCCATCGCCATCTTTCACCACTGCACTTTCCCACTTGTCCTCAAATTCTCTTTCGAAAACTGGTGATGCAGCTTTGAGAATAATCTTGACCGCTTTCACTTTTATCTTTTCTGGACCAACGCTGAAGGTAACATCGTAATGTTGAGGCTTTCGGGTCACAAGATCAGCCAGCTTCTCACCCAGACTTTTTTCAACCATTTCCATGTCCGTCATCTAAAACATTCAAATTTACGTTAGTTACAATAAATTAGGTATACACCAATTAGCACAGTCAACAGTTGACAATCCGAAATTTAGGTATTTGGCCGTAGTTTGCGCTCACAGTCAGTTTAGGGACATATTACAACTGACAATTGTCTTTCGAATTAAGGTACCTATGTATATTCCCACTGTTATTTAGTTACCTTCAAAATAATTATTGCAATATCACTTTTCTTTGTAACGCCTAAACCTTGCTTACTGATTGATAAATGATGGTAAACCTCAATGTGAAGTAATAAAAGAACTAAATAAATGACCTTTTTTTTCAAACCGATTTAAATAATCTAATGGCGTTGTCAAAGGTGATTTAATTCAATTTTATTAGGATGATATTTACTTAAAGGTGTGCAGCAGGCAGCGTTAGCGGTATGTCAGTGTCGGTGAGTCTTTGAGTGATACATGATATGATAGATACATAATGATTAGTTTTTTTTGAAATTACGAGCTATATGAACTATAATTGGCATGTGACACTTGGGAGTAATGCAGTAAAATGTAAAATGTAATTTGTTAAAGGTCGGAATTTATTATTTATGTGTGACGAAATCAATTGATCTTCGATGATGGATTGATGAACCACAAGATGGTAAGTATATAGCCCTTAGTTTTAAGCAGGTTAACTTCTTTTTGGGCCAAACATTTAATAATTTAATAATAATATTATAATAATATTATTGAACTACTGTATATTTTTTCCAAATCTAACTATAATCCAAACATGTACATATTGCTTTAGTATTACAATTACCGCACGAATTTTGAAATTGCGTACATTGAAGAAAAATTGAAGTACACTATTGACTCTTGACGCTGACACTGAATAATTTTAACTATAGGAATAACGATTGCCATAATCATAATAATTGCAAACAACTCCACGAGCTCGTACTGCAGTTGACGATCTAGGCATACATTATTATATGTGGAACTTCTCAATAATGAAAAACGTACAAACACGCAGCGTTAATTATTCCTAGTAAAGTATAACTACTTTACGCAGTAGTATTCAGTTTATGTATGTACGTAGCAAATATTCCGAGCCACGTACTGCTGACTGACTTGTGAGAGTGAGCAAAATACATTATGATTCGAATTACGGGCCCCGGAATGACCCGGATAATATGCTTATGAAACCTATGAAACTAAACGAACTAATTTATGCCTTGTGCACGCATTCTAAAAATATGAATAGCATACGGATCTGGTATTAGTAAATCTGAAATACAATTCAATTTAAATGTTGTAATTGTTTTGTGTTTTATTAGCAAGATGGTAAAAAATAATGTTAAATTCCTAGTTTTTGTGTTGTAAGTAGAAGACAATAAAGAATTTAGTCTAATATGTATAGTCATGTATATTATGTTATGACTTACAAAAAAGTTAAAGTTAAAATTAAAAAAGGAACACCTAAGTATATTAAAAGGTGTCAGTGATAAAACAATTAGTGCTATACCAAATTAAATACATTGAGGAAAACTAAAATTATAAAACTATATAGGTAGGTACTTACAAAATCAAAGCTTTAAGAAAATGTACAATAATTGTACTTTCCATGCATCAGAAAATCATAATTAATGTACTCGCTTAGAATAAAATCACAACTCATCAGAATAATATTAGAATCATTCCTGATACGGAGTAAGCTCTCATTCATTTTATGTTGAAAAGAAGCTCTGCCAAAGGTTTGCTATTGTTGGAAGCAGAGTTCAAGTGAAATTCAACACCTGAAATCTCGACGGATTCGTCTTTTGGGTTCTCCGCTTTATACTGTAAAACGTTGTTGGTTCCCTGAAACATTTATAAAATATAATGGCAATTAACTGCATGTTCTAGACGCTGTGTTGTTGTCGTTGTAACTATTTTTGGCTTTTAGGGAATAGATTATAAATGACAACACACAAATATTGCAAGAACAAGAAACAACCTGTAAACAATATTCAATGTGATGATAATTTTTCCAAGAGCGGTCGCACGCAATAGGTTCAATTGTTATAGGCTTGTCAAATAAAAAATAAAAAATTCTTTCTTTTCGCGCAAAAATGTTTTTTGTCAACTTCCCACTTTTAAATGTGTGGGAACCATTAAACTTTGTCTCGATTCGGGCAGTGGCATCAAACTCAGTGTCTTCGTCAATGGGTCCTAAGAAACCGATTCCACGCAACGTTATCTTCTGGCTTACCTGAAACCTGAAATTTAAAATATTTACAAGATTTTCTTTTATTACATTTACTTTTCAATTTGAAAACATTTACTTTCATGAAGAGATTTTAGAGAATTTTAGCTACTGAAAGAAGTGTAATTTGAACGTTTTCAAAACTTGCAATAAGTTTGAATTTAATAAACTGGTACACATTTTGTTAAATAGTTTCACCTACCAATAATTGGACACTGCATTTTCATTACATACAAATGGTGGATTCGCTATTGCTTCAAATGGTTTTGGTACCCGGAGAACTAAATACTTCAAGGAGTCACTAATTATTCTTGGGTCAGTTCTGAACGGAAGAATGGTCGTGTCGTATTGGACTCTGGAAAAATATTTTTTGTATATATTGCTCAAGGTAATGATGAAATTCTGGTTTTATTTTGATGGATACATTCCAAAATATTATTGCTTGATATTTAAGTTTCGTCTACCTGTTATTTTCCTTTGTTCCAATGTATTCATAGACTGCCAACTTCTCATCTGCTGTAAAAAGACCCTTTCTAAGGACACTGACTGTTGTAAAATCTTCGCATGTCATTGTTGGAAAACGAATTTGAAATAAACAGCCGCCGAGCACCTCACGGATGTTTTCTCCTGTTGCCTCTATCTTCTTCTGTTCACACTGGTGTCCAGCCCACCTTTTATTTGCAGATATTTTTGTAAACAATAATTTCATAATAGGAAAGCTTAACAGTACATAATTGAAGACATGAGTTGACAGCGTACTTTATGTAATTGTAATTCATAATTGTTAAACAGAGCATAGTTTGTACCTGCAAGCAGACTCGAATATTTCAATCTCCTTCAATGGCATCTCTTCGCACGAAAAGGCAGTTTCCAAGTTTTCTTGCGACATGTCCAAAAATTCATTGCTGTCTTGGAAATAGTTGAAATTCCTATTTAATTTCAAAAGTACCTATTTTTAAACTGAAATTCCTAATTTTATTGAAAATATATTATAATACCTACTCATTATATTAAATTATAAAATTAATAGGCCGTGTAGGTTAAACCCATACTGTATAAAATCTCCGGCCTGTTCTTCCAGGTTCTTGATTGCTTTCGTAATTTCGAAACGCCGGCAGACTCGGAGTAAATCCAATACAGTAGATGGATCCAAATTTAAGTTGCTCAGAGCATCCTTTGACCAGGCATCGGAAATGATCAGCTGTTATAAATAAAAAAGTCAGGTTAATTTCATTGGGTTTTCAATATTAAAACTTGACCCATTAATGAGTTTTATAATATGCTATGACTATTGACTATCAGTTATCAGAATAAGAAAAATCATCACTTGAAGAAATAATATACAAAAATGAATTTTGAAATCATGTTTTACATTAATAAATAGCTTAAAAATATCAGGATTAGCATCCGGTAGTGGAATTCCATCGCCCTCTTCCACACCTGCCGCACTTTCCCACTTGTCCTCAAATTCTCTTTCAAAAACGGGCGATGCGGCTTTCAAAATAATCTTGACTGCTTTCACTTTTATCTTGTCTGGACCAACACTGAAAGTGACATCGTAATTTTGAGGATTTCGTTGTACAAGATCAGCCAGCTGCTCCGCAAGACTTTTCTCGATTTCGGTCATTTTAAATACTTTGATTATTTCTTGTATGCCAGAATTTTTAGATAATTATGGATTTGAAATTGTGGCTTTTCGTTATCGTAATCGTCAACCATCAACAGATGACAGAAGATTGAGCACTTTATAGGTCAAAACGGGAACTCAAATTAATATACAATTTAGAACTCAACAATATGTACCAATAATAACACAAAAGACTATGGACATTCAACATTAAACTGCGTCACTGCGTGTAAGTACGTTAAGGCGTCATGCATATATCTCGTATACAGAATAGGGGGAGGGGGGGTCATTCTGCTTGATCACATTTGTATACTATTATTCGGAGAGGGGGGGAGGGTTCGAACCCTTGATCACGTATTCACTATCAAATTGTGAAATAAACGGAAATTTTTGTCTTATTTTCGCAAAATTTCTAAAAATCTGTCACTTGTTTGTTGTTTATTCTTTGACTAGTGGGCTCTATAGAGGGTGAGACTGTATTGTAGTGCTAACAGAGAGCAGATAAAATGAATATATCTTTATTCAATTTGTTTGTGTACTAACTTCATTTCTCCCTATACAGTCAATGGACTACAACAGAACTGTGCATACGGTATTTAGATTAAAATACATGAACGGAATATAAACTTAAGGGCGCGTATGCTGTTCTTTGCGACAATAGAACGGGCATACAAAAAATAGATACGACTATGTAACATTTTTTCCATATTGCTTGATGTCGTTTCTAGGGACTTGGGAAGCAAAATTCCAAAAAATATTTTTAGTTTGGTCACTAACCGAAATTAAAAATCGTCAAAATTAACAAGCGATTATATGGGGAACGTAGATCCTCCCGTGTTTGGTGGTTAATTGCATCTAAATGGAAACGAAAATTCCTAATATCTCTTCTGAAGTCCCTAGGCAAATGTATGACCTACTCAAAAATATGAAAATATTTTATGTAGGGGTCACCAAAATTTCGTTCTATTGTCTCGAAATTTTGTTCCTATGTTGGTAATGAGGCACTTGCAAAACCCTATTCTCAAGGGCTGCATTGGGGCAACGGCAGAAAATTTCAGAGTAGCAGTAATTCATGAAACGGCGTGGAACTACGTTATTTAAATTTGCTGTCTTTGTATTGCCCCTTTCAAGGCTGCCAGTCATTGAGTCAGTGTGAGTAAAATCCCTCCAACCAGCAATCGAAATTTTAAAAATTAGATCTGATTACATATTCGGAAATTCGAAGATTGAATATAAATTTTATAATGAAAAATTTGTACGAAATACTCTAATCCTTATTACTAAAAATTGCTAAAGCTTGACGCCGTTATGAATTTATTCCACATCTGGATCAAAATAACAGCCACTGTACGATGGCCTATTTCTCGTAGGTTGCATATTTTGTTATTTTTTGCGCGGGGTTGCTTAAGCACAGCATACGTCCCCTTAAATAATAAGTAATTAGAATTAAATATTTGGAATTTAAAACATTACTTTCTAGCAAAGTAATTAAATATAAATACCCAGAATTAATATATAATTCCCTACTTAAAGTTGCAAAATGTGCGTTTCAATTAGAGCTCTGAATGGCAACGAATACTTACTATAAAAATAAGGAGATAAAATAGTTTTTAATTCAATTCTGGTTTCAGCGATTTGATCGTAGTTGAAAAGTGTGAACTAATCACGCTTGGATTCTATTGGATCAGATGAGCATTATAAAGTATGCGCATTTATCAACCCAGGAAGTTTAATCTTGATTCCCTAGCAGTTAATGGTAAATACTTTATGTATTTAAATCTAAACAGAGTATTTTGAATTTAATTTAGAAATTAACAGGGATTAGACATGCAATGTATGGGTCTGGGAGGTTGGATCTTAAAAAGTGGACGGGTATATTTACCACACTACTATACGCAAGTAGACGGGCCTGTAGTAAGGAACGGGTATGTGAGGTTGCAATTTGAGTAGTGGGCTGAAGTGTTACAGTGTTACAGGAAATACGATGCATAATTTATTGCAATTTTGAAATTTTTAACTAATTTCAGCTTTAACGAGTGTTATATCTTTTTTGAGCTCTTAAAAAAATTGGAACCAAATAGTCTGTTTTCAGTTCTTTTGTACCATACAACCCTTTCTAGAGGGAGTTTAAAACAAAGAAATCGTTTTGCAATGCTTCAAAAACCACCCGGTGTCCAGCTGTTAATAATAATAAAACAATAATAATTATTAACCTAATTATATTCTATTGATTAATTCCGTTTGAATTAAGTATCACTTATATAAATTTGCAGTGACTACCCGGTAGTAAGCAGGAAATTTAAATTTTTGATTTAGTGCAAAACTTAAATTAAAAATGAACTGAAAAATGTAACTCACGTTAAATTATATCTGAAATTGATTCAGTTTACTTGCCGGACTTGCCCGCTCTCCGCACTGCCTCATATCACTGTTACGGCTGCTTTACCCCCGCTTATTACGACTAAAATTTTGTCGCTCTAAAACTTACAAAGTGTATTTAAAAGTTCTAATATATTGGAGTTGAAAAAAGTTTTGTATAATATGAGCTTTAAAAAGTATGCATCTTAAAATAGCAATCCATAGAATTTTATACTTTAGGTTTTACAATTATATTATTAATATCATTATCAATACAAGAAAGAAGCACCAAAAAAAATGAAATCCTAAAAAGTAAAACTACATTTTTAATTAGGTGTTTTATAAATTGTACCTATGCATTGATATTGCAATGTTGTATTGACTGAAAAATTAAATAATTAACAGGTATTGTAAAAATCAGTATATTTTATGACCAATGTATACGTATACAGGGGAGGGGGGGTTTCGTCAATGATCACGTTTGTATACTTAGAGGGGGGGAGGGGGTAAAAAAGTCAAAAAAGTGTATACGAGATATATGGACGACGCCTAAGAGAAGAGAGCAAGGTGAGAGATGACTGATATGTTGCCGTTGCCGTTGCGGGTGTCCCGGGTGTGCGTTCAGTAAAAGAAGCGAAAAGTGTGAAATCTTAACTTTTAAATTATCTGTATTATGGTACTCATTACACATTAGAAACACAATTCACTTTTCACGATTCTGATTGACTTAACTTTTTTGACACCTTCACCTAACTGTCTTATTGAGTGGTAAATTGTAATTGTAATTTAATAATTATTACATGAACAGTAAACGATGAAATAACTTAGTAGTGTAACATTTATTTGTATTTGCTAATAATATTTCAAATCTTCTTAGAATTGCAATGAAAATATAAAATAATCCAGCTGGCCGTTAGTTCAACTGCTGACAAATGACTCGGTCTTGAAATTTCGAATGCGAATATTTTGCAAATGTAAAAGTTTGATATATCGAGCTTTACAGACTTACGATTAACATGTGATACAAACCGCTTTAATTTTTTAAAGATTATGAGTACACCTGATACCTTTTTATTTATCAGTAGCCCATCTTGAACCTTGGTGTTGGATTGGTGAGCCACAAGATGGTGATTAGCTCGCTGTTGTGAGCAGATTAAAACCTAATTTCTGAACTTCTGAACAATAGTTAAATAAAGCAAGAGTCAAAAGTCAAAGTGATCTGTGCCCAATACAAAGTAGAAACATATAATACCGCTTTGATTGTGTGTAATTAAATATGTCTGGTACAAGACCTAGAGTAACCTATGCCTAATTATATTAACAGTCTCACCACTTACCAAAATATTTTAGCTTGTATGGAAAAAGCTTATTTTCATACTACGCAAAACTTGATGCGGGGCACTATGACTTTGCTGCTTGCACCCACTTAGGGGTCATCCGTATATTACGTTTCTAGTTTTTGTGGAAGTTATATTTTGTAATTTTTCAACTCTAATACATACAAGTAGGCACTAGTAGGGCAAAAGGTGTGAATATAAAATATAGTGTTACGTAAGATTTAATATGTATACTAATTTTTCTTCGTCATCCATAGCTATAAACTCGTAAATTGCAACTTTTTCTTCCGCTGTAAACATATTTTTTTTCGAAAGACTCACTTTTTAAAAAATCTCAAATTTCATAGTTGGAAACCGAATCTCGAAAAAACATGTGCCGAGGACTTCCCGAAAGTTTTCGCCTGTTGGTTCTATTTTTTTCTGCTGACACTGACACTGCCCACCTTTAAAAAACACAGGTACATAGGTATCAGTTATCAGTATCAGTACATAGGTATTAAAATAATATGTTTCAGGATTTAAAACTTGTCATCATAAAGTAGTAAGCTACTCAAAATGTAGTTTGAATTATATGCATATATACCTGCAAGCGCTTTCGAATGTCCTTTTCATCCAATTTGATTTGTTCACAAGAAATAATTGCTTCCAAGTTGTTTTGAGACAATTCCAAAAATTCATGAGTTTCTTTAAAATCCGCGTAATTTCTATTTCATTTTAAAAATAATTAGTATCATTACTATTTCTATAAAACAAATGTTTTCATGTTTTTAATAAATGTATAAAAAGTTTAAAATATATTTTAATAAATACGTAACATTATAGACGTACTGTACAACGTACTCAACTACCGTTCCCATATTTATTCTTGATTCCTTTCGCAATTTCGAAACGGCGACAGAGTTGAAGTAAATTCAGCAAAGTAGTCTGTTCACAATTTAAATTGTTCAGAGCATCCACTGACCATGTGCCGCGAATAATCAGCTAACGGAAAAGAGTCAGACCATCTCTATTTATTTATGATGATCCTTCTTGCACACTAAAATGTTTTTTTAAGGTAAAGATAAATATGTTGCTACATAGTTTAGCATATGATTTGAATGAAAAAGCATACTTTGACAAACAGTTCAAAAGCATCCGGATTAACATCAGTGAGAGAAATTCCATCGCCTTCTTTCACCACCGCACATTCCCATTTCTCCTCGAATTCTTTCTTAAAGACCGGCGAAACAGCTTTGAGAATAATCTTGACTGCTTTCACTTTCATCTTTTCTGGACCCACGCTGAAGGTGACGTCGTAATGCTGCGGCTTTCGTGGCACAAGATCAGCCAGCTGCTCACCCATAGACTTTTATCAATAAATTATTTCCATGTCCGTCATCTATAAAATATTCAAATATGTAGTTATAGTAAAATCAATAGTAAATTATATAAACAAATTATTAAGTACAGTCAACAGTTGACAAACTGAACTTTTAGTATTGGACCGCAGTTTTCATTCAGTTTTAGTGACACATTACACAATTGTCTTTAACATTACAGTATGTAAAATATTCTCACTCCCACTGCCACTTATAATTCAATTTAAAATTTAAATAATTATTGCAATATTGCTGTTTCTTTTTTATAACGCCTAAGTCATGCTTACTGATTGATAAATGGTAGTAAATCTCAATGTAAAGTAAATTAAAATAACTAAATGAAATACATGATGTTTTTTATGTTTTTCGAACCGTTTCTTTCAAGATGATGTTTATTATTTAGGTGTGCAGTACGCAGAGATGAGTCTTTGAGGGATATATGAATGATGATTTATGAATTTTTTAATTTATGATAGGTATTTAATGACAAGTAGTTTTTAAATACGAACTATCTAAATTATAATTATTGGCATGTGACACTTAACACAAAATGTAATTATTGTTAAAGGGTGGAATTTATGTGCATGTGACGAAATCAATTGATCTTCGATGTTGGATTTATAAGCCCAAGATGGTAATTATATAGCCTTTAGTTTTAAGCAGGTTAACTTATTTTTTCGACCAAACATTATTTGATAATCATTATATTCAATGTGTGTAATTATTTTTCAAATTCTGAACCAAACATGTACTTTATTAACAACTTGTGTATTGTGTATTACAATACGAATTGCGAAATTGAAAATTGTAGTACTACATTAAAAAAAATTTTACGCACTGCACTACATTGAATTTTGACGTTGTTGACACTGTGAAAAATTTAAACTATAGGAGTAACGAAAGCCATAATTATTGCCATTAACTCTACAAGCTCCTATACAGCAGCGGACAACCGTAAAATACAATTCAATATGAATGTAGTAATTTTTTTGTGTTTTAATAAATTCTTATGTACCTTTCAAATTTTCTGTCCAGATGTAGAATACAATAAAGAATTAAATTTAATTATCTGTGTTGACTTTAAAAGCCGTATAACTATTGTTATTGACTCAATGAGAAAAATCCATTTTTATATTGAAAGGTATTGATATTTATTATAATTATGATTACTGATTAAAATACAGAAGAATAAATTAGGGAGAGTTCAAGCCATAAATCTAAATCTAAAAAAGTTCATTTATTAAGAAAATTTGCAATAGTGCTTGTGCTTCCACTAAAGTCACAAATTCAGAATTAATATACCCATAAAGAATTAAATTTAAATTCATACGTTAATAATTACGAGTTATTTCTTAACTTGAAGGTATACACGTCATTTAGTTGATTTTGCGATTGAAAATATTTGTTTCAATTAACATGGGCTTGTCAAATAAAAAATAAAAGATTTTCTCCTTTCGAGAAAAAATATGTTTTGTCAACATTCCACTGATACATGTGAAGGAAGAACCATCAACTTTTCGCTCTATTCTGACAGTGACATCAAACAAATGGAAGTTAAGAATAAGTGAATACATGTATATAATAATTATTATCGTAGTAAAAATATAGACCAAGAAAAATTTTTAGGTACAGAACAGTTTCACTTCCAGTAATTATAGCTATGTTACTATGTAACTTGTTAAAATTTAAGTTGCAACTCTGAACTGAAAATATACTACATCTCTTCAAAAATAATCACAAGTGTGAGTTTTGGGCTTAATAGAAGAAAAAGCTGGTATTTAAGTTCTTCTGAAAAGGAGCTCCGCCAAAGGCCTTCCACTGTTCCAATTATAGTGCAAATTAAATTGAACACCTAACATCTGCACATATTCGTGTTCTGGGTACTCCACTTTGTGCTGATACACGTTGTTGGCTCCCTGATTAAAAAAAATATATATTATCTACATCATTAATCATTACTGCATCCCCATCTTTGCGTTGGGTAGTACGAAATTAAAACCAAGGTAACTAACTATACGTCTATACATAGTAAGTTCATATTTATGCAACTGTGCCTTTAAACTGAAGCCAATGTAGTAGTGATCATCACTCCATGAGTTGTCGCCTGTGTTTGGCTCAATTATGATGGGCTCGTCAAAAAAGAAATAAAAGATTCTGTCTTTTTGAGCGACAATATTTCTTTTGAAAGTTCCACTGTCAAAATCGTAGGAACCATTTACAAAATTCTCAATTTTTACACAGACTTCAAACTGAGTGTCTTCGTTTATTGGTCCCAAGAAACCGACTCCATGCAACGATATTCTTTCATTTACCCGGAAGCTAAACATTTAACAATTTTCACAAAATAATTTTGATTTGATTTTATAAGCACTTTTTACTTACAATTTTTAAAATTAAATAATATTTCTAGTCAGTTGTCCGTAATTATTGGGATTCAAGAAGACTTTTAATGTATAAATAATAATGAGATTAAAGCAAAACTTGTTATACTTACGCATGCCACATTTCGCTTCCATTACATTCGAACGATGGATTTGATGTAATTTTGAATTGCTGGGGTAAACGAAGAACGGAATATCCAAACCAACTTCTTGGGCTTGTTTTGAACTGGAGTTGAGTCTTGTTATACATGGGTCTGGAAAATTAATTTTCAGATTACATATGATATTTTGTAGTTTTCCAACTATAGAGAATGGCAATAGTAAGGCAAAAGGTACACAATCAAACATAGTATCAAGTAAGATTTAATTTGCGCTAACTCTTCCTTTTCATCCGTAGCTATACACTCGTAAATTGCAACTTTCTCTTCCGCTGTAAACATATTCTTTTTGAAAATACTTGCTTTTGCAAAAACCTCAAATTTCATAGTTGGAAACCGAATCTCAAAAAAACAGGGGCCGAGGACTTCTCGGAAGTTTTCGCCTGTTGGCTCTATCTCTTTCTGCATACACTGATGTTCCGCCCACCTTTTAAAACATAGGTATGTGTTTTAAAAATCAGTACGTTCGTAGGTAATGAAAATGAAATGCGTTTCAGAATTCAAAACTTCCCATAAGGTAAGCAGCTACTAAAAAGTATTTTAAATTATCTGTATCTGCAAGCATTTTCAACTTTCGAAAATTTATTTTTCGTCCAATGTGATTCGTTCACAAGAAATAATTGCTTCCAAGTTATTTTGAGACAATTCCAAAAATTCATGAGTTTCTTTAAAGTCCGCGAAATTTCTAATTCGTTTTAAATATTAAGCAAATACAGTTTTTATAAATGTTTTTTATGTTTATAATCAATAAATGTAGTAAGTATGAAATAAATACGTAACATGGACGTACTGTATAAAGTCCTCAGCTGCCGCTTCCAAAGTCTTAATTCCTTTAGTAATTTCGAAACGCCGACAGAGTTCAAGTAAATTCAACAAAGAAGACGGTTTCAAATTTAAACTGTTCAGAGCATCCACTGACCATGTGTCGGAAATAATCAGCTAAAGGAAAAGAGTCAGACCGCTTATTCTATATTTATTTACTAGAAATACATATTATTCCTACTTGCATATTTAAATGGTTTTTTAGATGTGCTATAAGTGGTAGGTACTAGGTAATTATGTTGCTACATATTTTCACAAGATTTATAGGCAATAGAATGAACTTGAATGTAATTTGAATGGAAATTGCATTATTACTTTGACAAACAGTTCAAAAGCATGCGGATTAACATCCGGGAGCGGAATCCCGTCGCCTTCTTTCCTCACCGCACTTTCCCACTTTTCCTCGAATTCACTTTCAAAAATCGGCGAAACAGCTTTAAGAATAATTTTCACTGCTTTCACTTTTACCTTTTCAGGACCAACGCTAAATGTAACGTCATAATTTTGTGGTTCTCGTTGTACAAGGTCAGCTAACTGCTCACCTAGACTTTTTTCAATCATTTTCATGTCTGTTATCTGAAATATTTAAAAGTAATCAAAATTTGATTTTGTCGGTCTTCCAGAATATGTTTAAATACGAATTACCGATAATTATATAAGGATATTAATAATCTTAAACCGTAAACAACCATATCGTAAATTCATTGAAGTTTGAAATAGGAACTGCAAATAGGCTGCAATATAGATATTACAATTACCCTGTTGCTGTTACCCTGCATCATTGCATTGATTTCAAAAGTTGTCAAATTTTTCGTTTGCGGAGAGAATCGAAACATGTAAAGTTACAGCTGACTTACACAGTCACACTCCACTGTTGACTGTTTGTGGGTCGTCAGTATCGTCAGTCGTTGGTAAATTGCAATAATTACAGTCCACTCTCTACATAGCGTACCTCCTCATAGCGTATACCTCCACATAGCGTACTTTTCACGCATTCCTGGCTAAATCCCTATGATTTTAATGCAATAATACCTCTATATAGTGTACCTCCACATAGCGTACTAAATTTGCTGGCCCAAAACACTCATCATGTGTAAATTTCGTCGCTACATAGCGTACTTTCAGAAATTTAAAAAATTTTAGCGCTCAGTTAAAAAAGTTACTATTTTTTTTCTTGATCTAACTGATTTTGCAAACTTATTCAATCAAAATTACTAAGCATATTCTTTGATTGATTTGTGTAGAACCAATAATTATTTTAACAGTAGAATTTTTATTGTTTTCATCTATAATACTGATTTTTTTTAAATCTGTACTTTCTACATAGCGAACTCTCCTCATAACGTACTAATATTGCTGGTCCGCTGAAGTACGCTATGTAGAGAGTAGACTGTATCTCTTCACTCTTAGAAAAACTCCCACCAATGCCATTAATTGCTAATAATAATTACAATTACACTATAGAATGTGCAAGTAGGATTAGTCAACATTTGAAAATCTGCACATTTATTGGTAGGTATCGGAAGGTTTGCGTTCTGTTTCAGTCAGTGAGTCGACACAGCTGAAATTTTTTTTATTAAAATTACAGTTGAGGATTTACTATTTAGTTCTACTGTCAATTGTCCCACTACATTTATGACTTTGGCTTTGAATTTTGCAATTAACCTCTCTTCTTGGTTACTACTACTGACAGCTGACAACTGACTGGCTGATGACGGTAAATCTTAATTTGAAGGAAAATAACTAAATACGTAAATGATCTTCTATTTTTTCAAACTGCCAATATTGAGATTCGGCTGGCGTTATCGTGTGATTTAATTAACTTTCAGCTTTAGATATAAATATATAAGGCAAACAGGCAAAGGCAAAATGAGGCATTAATGATAACTATCATTTAAATTGCGAGCTATATGAAACTTAATTTGCACGTGATACGTGTCTTGTCAATGAGCTCAGTTTGTTAACATTCTGCTGAATTTACGAGTTGGGAACTCAATAATGCTCAATAGGTCCAGCCCGCTTCGATGTTGCATTGACGACCTACAGTCCTACAAGATGGTTAATTAGCTAGCACCCAGTTTCTTTTTTTCAGTGCTGCTTTGAAATTGACATCAAAAACCCTTCATAAAAAATCACCAGGATTAATAGACGATAATAAAGCGACAAAAGTTGTATTTAAAATACCGGGATATTTATTGCTACGAAGGTTTGTGGGCATTATGAGCTAAATTCTCTCCAAAATCGTTTTTACAGTATACGATGCTTCGATAATCGATACACAATACACAAACATAAACATTTTTGTCGGGGTATTACGCAACTGTCAATAAAGTTCGAAGAGTCAATTCCTAGTACGGAGGCAGTGTAGTACTTATACATTGCCCCCATTATTTGCCATACGGTGAATATGCAAAAACTTAATAATAATTTTAATTAATATTATTATAAATTTAAAACTGTTATTAGTGAGAATCGCAGCATATTCACTGACTAGTTTCTCTAACATGCTCACATCTTTGTCCAAAGACGATCGCCGTGGCCGTGGAGCTCAGCTCCAGGAACTTAATGAGCCTATTGCAAGATTACTGCCCCTTACGGAACAACAGAGAACTAACCAATGCAAAATCATACGTATTTTTTAATGGCTTTATTTCCAATATGAGGTTTATAGGCGCAAATTAAAGATAATTGTAAAATTAACACTTTAGGAAGGATCATTAATTTGTAGGTACCGTGCCTGTTCTGGCCGTAAAATTGATTCACAGGTCGAAGTTTGAATCTGAAACCGCGAAACGAAAAACTGTATCTATTTCAATGAAACTCCCTTACCATTCGTGCCTATGTCTTTTCTGATACACTATCAACAGTTTCACTCTATGTACTTTAATATGTTATAGTATATACAGTCAGTGGAAAAGCTTTAGTTTTAATTCCCAAATTAGGCCAACTACGATTTAAAAGTTACATCTACATGTGAACGACGATGGTGTTGTCACTCGATTTTCATAAAAAGTTAACGCGGTCAATCAGTTCCCTGATTGGTCCGCTGGTTTGAACTTATTGGGAATTATTTCTAAATCCTGGGCATTTAAAAGTAAATCTCTTTTCTGCTAAATATTTAGTTTTAATTCCCTTAATGGAATTAAATTTAATTCCGAGGGAATTAAAACTAAAGTGTGTCCACAGACTGATATATTAATTTGCAAGTACGTCTTAGAACACTGTCAATTCCAATAATTAGAAATTCAAAATTACAGATTTTGCACAGACCACATTTAATTAGCTTCAGTTTTATTTGGTAATTATTTAATATGTTGGTGTGCAATAATGTAATCTGTAATGCGTTGAGACGGTGTCGGTGCCGTGGTTTGTGAGCCTGTGAATGAGATTTGTATGAGATAGAGATAGATCGAAGATATATAATGATAATAATTATAATGATTATTTTACTTATTAATTTATTTAAATTGCGAGCTATTTGAGCGTACAACATGCATGTGACTCTTGGCAGCTAGCACAATTGGTACTATTAAAGCTCTTAATTTATGTTTATGAATGACAAAATTAATTGCCATCCTCAATGTTGGATTGCTGAGCCACGAGATGGGAATTATTTAGCTCCTACTTTTAAGCAGGCTACCTTAATTTTTCTTTAAATTAATAATTTTAATTTTTTATTCCAAACCAAAAACGTATAATATACCACATTGACATTATGAAATACATTTTACTACCTCACAGAAAAGAAAAATATTTGATTTTTTTAAATGTTGACGCTGTGTTTGTTTAAACTGCAAGAGTGCAATAATTACAATTAATTCATGGAGCTCCAATACGCAAACACAATCGTCAATCGTCGTAAAGCTATTGAGTGGGAAATGTTTTGAGAAAGTAATGAAAGTGAGTAAAGAACGTCTACCATAAAAACCCAAGCATCAAGCATCTGCAGTCTGCAGCTGCAGCGGATTCCCGAAACTTGAAGGAAGTCAGAAAAGTAAGTCCGTTTTGGCTATTTTTTATTTACTTACAAGGGAAGGTCACGACATGGGCGACGACTTTCAACTTAAGATTATGTGCGTTAGATAGACGTATGGCAGTAAGCAAACACACCACTAATCATTTTTGTCGCAGCCGTCGCAGGTCACGTGTAACGAGGTCATAGGTTATTTGCGGAAAAGCGACCATAGAGGGTCACGTGTTCATTTTTAATTTGAATGTTAAATTTCATAAGAAAATTTCATTTTTTTTATTTCGCGAAGACATTCGAAAATACCCAATAACCAATGGTGGGCGCCTGCCTACAAAAAAGGCATATAAAGTAGGCAGGCAAAGAGGAAGGCTTCATTTTCTGTAAATGTAGGCAGGCAAATGTAGGCAGGCCAACTTTTTAGCCTTTTTTGCCTTTAAAAAAGGGAAGGATGAAGGTAGGCATCAATTTTTAAGAAGGATTGTGCGAAAAAAAGGCATGCTAGAAATATTACCCTATTTTCCCCTTTAGCCTTTTAAAGGTCCTTTTAAAGGATTGTAAATTGTACAAAATACAGATGCCGCGCTGATTTGAACATTTTGATATTTCCTAATTCGGCTTTGCTTGCAGTATTAGAGTATGAGTTTGTGCCTGCTGTTCTCGCAAAACTGTAATGGAAGTGTTCACAAATGGCGTCACTCTATGGTCACTCTAGGCGGGTCTGAAAAGTGGCTATTTGCCTTATGTTTAACAAAGCTGAGGGGTGGGTTGAACAGAAAATGAATCTAATGAAGCGGCATTATGTGTGAATGCTCCCTACAATATTTTTTATGGGGACTACAATACCTTTCATATTATTAATGATACCGATGAGCCAAGCATTAACGGTAGGAGTACGTGCCTAAATGCACTTTGCTGTGATCAGCAAAGTACACGCAGCACAATGAGCACATCTTTCAGCTATGATCTAATCGCATCAGCGATTTAGATCACGTAGCCCTATAAGATGTGGCCGTTGTATAGATAATACATAGCCATAAGAAATGCATTCTTCTTTCTTTGCATTTTTATTTCCTTCTTTTATTTTCTAAACACTTGTAAATTCTAAAACAATCCGAATTATTAAACTTTTGACATCGGTCAAAAGGAACTTATAAAATACGGGGACGAGCCCCAAATTCGACAGTTCAGTTTAGCTTTTCAAAACTTAAACCACTCTTCTGGGTGCACTGCAGAAGGCTCGTCCTTCCTTTGTATACCAGGGCTTACTCCGAGTATATTAGGCAATATTGTACTTGTCCAAATTATCAAATAATAAAGTGTCGTTCTCTTATTCAATTATTCCCATAAAAGTTGATTTCATTATTCCATTTAAAAAGCACTCGCACTAATATTAGACTAGTTAAGTAGTAAGTGGCCCGGAGAAGGGACCGAACAATTGAACAGTGACCTGGGCATCACATAAACTTTCATGGTGGGCTCATGAGGCTTCTCCAATCCACTCCCCAGTGCCAGTGTTATTTCAGTGAAATAAAATATAAATAAATATAAACTAACATCAACAGTTCTACATATTTCCTTTCAATCTTTTCCAATTTTCTACCTACCAACCCCCACATGTTTAAATATTCCCAGTGACAGTATTAAGTTTAAAAATAACGAAAAATATATAAATAATATAACAAAATACAAATCTCATTATTTTCCTTTAGTTTTCCAAATACCTACCTACCATATGTTTTAGTTACCTACCTACCTACTACTTACTCCCTATGTATATATATTAATTTTCATTCTCCTTTTCATCAGTTGATATACACACACCACCACAATAATTTAATATTCCATTTCTTTTATTCCCCTTATTATAAAAAAAAATCAGTGTCAATGTTATAAGTGCTTGTGTAACATCCAGCCAGTTTTAATAAATCAACACACAGTACTTTCCGCAAATTCCAATACTTTGACGTCCTCATAGAAAATACGCAGCCCTGTCTTTTGGAAATTTTAGGCCGAAGTTTTCAAAATCCTAGGAAGACTCAGATATAATCTTGGCTTCATCGCCCGGATTACCACACATATCGGAGTATCAACAAATGTCAAGGTAAGTACACAATTTTTTCCTCCTTTCCTTACCCGTCCATTCCTATAGGCAATTTGACATCCACAATAAATTAGTACAGCGCTTAATATACATACTCCTAAATAATATGATTAGTTAGTCACTTATAATTACAAGACACAATTTATAAAACATATTAGGTTAATTTTTAAATATTTTCCACTTGCGACTTTCAAGAAACAATTTCGAAAATACATTAGGTTATTTTTAATTACATATTTTCCACTTGTGACTTTCAAGAATCAATTTCGAAAATACATTAGGTTATTTTAATTAGATATTTTCCACTTGTGACTTTCAAGAATCAATTTCGAAAATACATTAGGTTATTTTTAATTACATATTTTCCACTTGTGACTTTCAAGAATCAATTTCGAAAATACATTAGGTTATTTTAATTAGATATTTTCCACTTGTGACTTTCAAGAATCAATTTCGAAAATACATTAGGTTATTTTTAATTACATATTTTCCACTTGTGACTTTCAAGAATCAATTTCGAAAATAAATTAGGTTATTTTAATTAGATATTTTCCACTTGTGACTTTCAAGAATCAATTTCGAAAATACATTAGGTTATTTTTAATTACATATTTTCCACTTGTGACTTTCAAGAATCAATTTCGAAAATAAATTAGGTTATTTTAATTAGATATTTTCCACTTGTGACTTTCAAGAATCAATTTCGAAAATACATTAGGTTATTTTTAATTACATATTTTGCACTTGTGACTTTCAAGAATCAATTTCGAAAATACATAAGGTTATTTTAATTAGATATTTTCCACTTGTGACTTTCAAGAATCAATTTCGAAAATACATTAGGTTATTTTAATTAGATATTTTCCACTTGTGACTTTCAAGAATCAATTTCGAAAATACATAGGTTATTTTAATTAGGATATTTTCCACTTGTGACTTTCAAGAAACAATTTCGAAAATACATTACGTTATTTTATTTAGATATTTTCCACTTGTGACTTTCAAGAAACAATTTAGAAAATACTTAAATTCGTCATCTACACATTAAGTATATAGTATAATAATAATCTAGCCATAGCCTAGGTACCTCAGCCGCACGTAACACTTATATAGGTAGTAACAACCTCACTTTTACCCTTTCCCTTTCATTCCTTTTTCAGCAAACTAAAGCGCACTTTACCTTTTCAGCTTTCAAAATTCATAAAATAATTACATACATCTTAATCATATTTCAAAATTTAAAATTCTCTCCTACCAATCTCTTCCTCCACCCACCCTCACGCTATTTATTAAAAATTTTGACTTTTTATTTAATCAAATTAATACTTTTGAAATTCACTCCAAGCCAACTCCACTCTCCTCCTCCACCCACCCTCACGCTATTTATTAAAAATTTTTCAACTTTTTATTTAATCAAATTAATACTTTTCAAATTTACTCCAAGCCAACTCCACTCTCCTCCTCCACCCACCCTCACGCTATTTATTAAAAATTTTCAACTTTTTATTTAATTAAATTAATACTTTTAAAAATTACTCCACGCCAACTCCACTCTCCTCCTCCACCCACCCTCACGCTATTTATTAAAAATTTTCAACTTTTTATTTAATCAAATTAATACTTTTCAAAATTACTCCAAGCCAACTCCACTCTCCTCCTTCACCCAAACTCACGCTATTTATTAAAAATTTTCAACTTTTTATTTAATCAAATTAATACTTTTAAAAATTACTCCACCCCAACTCCACTCTCCTCCTCCACCCACCCTCAAGCTATTTATTGAAAATTTTTGACTTTTTATTTAATCAAATTAATACCTTTAAAAATTACTCCACGCCAACTCCACTCTCCTCCTCCACCCACCCTCACGCTATTTATTAAAAATTTTCAACTTTTATTTAATCAAATTATTACTTTTAAAAATTACTCCACGCCAACTCCACTCTCCTCCTCCACCCACCCTCACGCTATTTATTAAAAATTTTCAACTTTTTATTAAATCAAATTAATACTTTTAAAAATTACTCCACCTTAACTCCACTCTCCTCCTCCACCCACCCTCAAGTTATTTATTAAAATTCTTTGACCTTTTATTAAACCAAATTAATAATTTTAAAATCTACTCCAAGTCGACTTCACCCTCCTACTCCACCCACTCTCGCTCCATTTATTTAAATTTTTAAGTTTTCAGTCAAAATTAATAGTTTATAAATTCACTACCAAACAACCTAACCTCACTCCGTCACATCTTCTATTGACACAAATCATAAAATTAAAACTACTCTTATTCATGATAATATTTGAATTTTAGCCAATTATTTAATAATATTCCATTTTTTTTTTATAAGCATTTTATAATTCTAGAATCAACCTCATAGCAGCAAATTAATTCCTTTCAACCAATTCAATATTTTATCGACTCCCACATTAAACCCCTTTTAGCATCTTCAACCCACCCCACCATACCCTGGTAGATTCCTTCAGTTCAAATTCCACCTTTTCATGGATGAGCAAGACGCTCAACCACTCACAACAAGGAACACCCTCACCTCTCAACGAGCAGCTGCCAACGCCCTAGACGTACAGCTCCTTCTCACAGGAAACGACAGAACCACTGCCAAAGCCAGACGCGAACTTGGTCTACCCCCAACACTGGACAACGCTACACCTTCCTCGTCAACCCCCCCAACCTACCCCTCAACCTGACGAATTATTCACATTATTCGAACTTTCCTATCTCCAACCCTATTTTTCAGCTTCAGAATTTACAGTTTTACAGACATTCACTGACAACCCCTACACTAGACCAAACAGCACAGACGAAACAATCACCAAAACAAACTTCGAACATCAAATTATTTACAACAAGCTCATAGATATAACGCAGAAACTCAGAGACGGCTTTCAATACCGAAACCGAAACTCAGCAGCACAGTCATTACCAGAAATTCAAACTACCTCCACGTCACCTCTAGTGTCATCAACCTCCACATCATCTACAGTTTCAACACCCACTTCTTCCACTCCAGTGACTACTACTCCTATCACAACCACCTTACAATCCACACTCCCTATTCCTTCCACCTCAACCCAACCCAACACGTCATCAGCACCACCTACCTGTCAAGATCCTAACCACCCAAATTATCCTTACAGCCTTACTGAACTATTAGACTTCAACGACAACCCTCTTCAACGCACGCAGCCTTGGTCCTCACGCGACGTTTCTGACGCAGAACATTTCATCA
The DNA here is from genome assembly GCA_949802685.1 of Dicyrtomina minuta. Lineage (NCBI taxonomy): Eukaryota > Metazoa > Arthropoda > Collembola > Symphypleona > Dicyrtomidae > Dicyrtomina > Dicyrtomina minuta. Next base: position 147,129,113 of record OX461808.1, on the reverse strand, counting down.
CAGTTTACGACCTCATAGTTAATCTTGAAACTTCAGATCAACGCAACGACAGCACCGTAGCCGACACACTTCTACAAGCCAAAGCCGCATTACAACTTTACCGCCTTAACACACCCATACCCTTACCTAACACCGTCCCTCAAAATACATTCACTTCCAATACCTTTCCACGTAACACTCAAGCTCCTATCATTGTTATCACACCACCTATTCCAAACCTGGAAAATCAGGACAACCTCCTACCTCCTTTTTCTCCAATCTTTCAATTCGACGACGACCTCTTCCAAACACCTGGTCCCACACCTCCTTTACCTTACTCCAAAAATACATCCACATTCCTTGATCCAGCTGAAAATATGGCCGCCATTGCCACTTTTGACAAATTTTCACCAGCAACAGAATCAGCAAGGGACTTCCTTCAACGCTACGATGGCTTATGCGGCGCCATGCGACTCACCACTAGCTCTCAAAAACTTAGCACACTCACGCTAGTAGTCAGCAAATCACTTCGTCTATGGATGCAAACTTTTCTAGCACAACATGAAGCCGCAAACGAAGATCGCAAATGGACACTCCTCAAAGCTGAACTCAACACACTCTACCCTCACGACAAATCAACTCTTTTCAGCCAGCTTTACACCCAAAAGCAACTACCAACAGAGACCGCTGCCGAGTTTATCATGAAAAAGGAAACTCAATTCTACCGGGCTACTGACCGACAACCTACCGTTGAAGACCTAACCCACATAATTACAACCTGTATTTCTCCTGCCTACCTTCCCTATTTTATTAATCAGACCTATCCTACAATTGCAGATATGCGCACCAAACTCCGCCAATCAGACTACGCCGTTCAACAGACTTCCATACCTGCAGCCACAGTGATGACCGTTCAAGTAGCACAGCTTTCAGACAAAATGGACGAGCTTGCAAACAACTTCAATAATCTAACCACACAACAACAAGAACGAGGACGCGACACTCAACGCAGCAGAAACACCAGCCGCCGTGACACACCTCATAACAATCGCTATCCATCCACTGACCGCCGTCCAAGATCCAATTCCTACAACCGATCCGGAAATGACAGAAACAGGAACAATTCAAGAGGACGCCAACCCTCTTTTGACCGAAACCGCCCCGATTCACGCAACAATTACAACAATCAGCGACCTCGATCGAATTCTCGCGGAAGAACTAACTACCCATCCTACAACAACAACTCAGCTAACAACAACAACCAATACAGACCACGCACGCCCAGCCGGGACCGACAACCACGTTATCCAGGATGCTACCGCTGCGGAGATACTTCACATTACATTCAGTTTTGTCCACACCCACCACCTCAACCTCGAACACCGCAAGTAACCTTTGATACACAACAACAATACTATCCTCCGGGAAACCAATACTGGAGCTCAGGGAGCGCTCCTCAGTATCAGAACCAAGGCTTCCAACGTTAGAAATGGACTATGACTTTATTCACCACCCACTTTACATTCCTCCTTTCCAACCTAACTACCTACCCTCTGAAACTCCTAACCACCCACCAATTTCTAATAACTCTATGTCAATTCCATATCAGACCTTACAACCCCAACAACCAAATTTTACCCATACCCAACCTCAACATTTCCTACATCCTAACGCCACCTATCCATACTTACAACAACCAATGACTCAACACATCACTCCTATACCAATGACCTAACCACCAACTACCCATACACCTGCACCTTTACCTACCCTTTCAAACCCTAATCCTATCCCTAACAAAGTTAACCGCAAATCAAAACCTACAACACCCCCACTCAAAACTCCTACCCCTACAAAATCCAAATCTCTATCTAAACCTACCCCACCCACAAATCCTACCTCATACGAATATCCTGCCTTAGTCTGTGTCCAACCCGATATAGACACCAAGTCTCCATATGTTCAACTTAATTTCTCGACTCAAATGGAAATCAAGAATTACGCCTTACTGGACACTGGTGCTTCTAAATCAATAATCAGCAAACATATTTTACCTAGGGACATTATAATAACTCCTCTCAATCACAACACAAAAATTTTAACCGCAGATCACACCAAAATTGCACCACTTGGCGAAGCACACCTAACCTTTCGAATTCACCGCAACAAATTTTCTATGAAATTTTTAGTAGTAGATGAGTTATTGCCTTCCCTTATCCTTGGATCTGACTTCATCAACAAATATACATTAACAATAAATAGATCCACAAAAAAACTTACTTCCTCTTTACTTCCTCCTATGCATATTCACTATCGCCACACACTCCTTATTAATACTATTTCCTATGAACAATCTGATCTTACCTCTCCTTGTCGTGCAAAACATACAATTAATATTCCACCCCAAACACACCAAATCATTGACGTCACCTTTCCTCAAACCAAAAAAGACTTATTATTGGAACCTTCCAGAGCCATTTACCATAGACAATGGCTTCTAGCTACACGAACTATAGTTGAACCAAACAATCCACAGGCAATCGTTTTCAATCCTACCAACAGACATAAAATTATTAGACAAGGTACACGCATCGGCACCTATGAATCAGACTTTGAAATTATTCCTTTATCCTCTGCCCAAACTCCTCCTTCAACCAAACCAAAGCGACAATTTACTCCAGAACAACTCGACAAACTTAAAATTAACCCTTTATTAAATCCGGATCAAAAAACACGCCTCCTAGATCTACTTAAAGAATTTGCCGACCGCTTTGCTTACGACTACTCACAACTTGGAAAATGCGATTTCGCGCCAATGGAAATCAACACCGATGGTCCTCCCACCTATGAACATCCGTATCCAGCCTCTCCTAAAGAACGTGAAGAGATCGCCCGCCAGATAGAGCTGCTCACCGCCGAAGGCATCGTTGTTCCCTCGACAAGTCCTTATGCTGCACCTGTCTTTCTAGTTGCCAAATCCAACGGATCTCAACGCCTCGTCGCCAATTACAAAAAACTCAACGCCATCACTCAAAAAGAACACTTCCCCTTGCCACGGATAAACGATATACTTATGTCCTTAAATCAAGCAAAATGGTTTACAACTCTAGATCTTTTTAGCGGATTTCTTCAAGCAACCATGCACCCTAGGGACCAAGAGAAGACCGCCATCATCACACCTGACACACAGGTAGAGTTCACACGAGTGAATTATGGTCTGCAAAATTCACCTTCGATTTTCCAACGATTAATGCATAATGTGCTAGCAGCACTTAAGTATGGCACCTGTCTTTGCTACATAGACGACGTAGTTTGTCATTCCACAACATTTGACGATCATTTAATCAAACTTAGACTCATTTTTATACAATTCAGGAAGTTTAATCTAACAATGAATCCTGAAAAATGCAATTTCGCGTACCAGGAAATTAAATTATTAGGTTTTAAGGTGGACATAAATGGAATTCTTCCCAATGACGACAAAATAAAGGCCATCAAAGACTTTCCCCGCCCTCAAACTGAACGACAGGCTCGTCGTTTCCAGGGGATGACCTCCTTCTTTAGAAGATTCGTCAAAGACTTTGCAATAATATCCAAGCCGATCACTCAACTGTGGGCCAACAACAAAAAATTCGAATGGACTCCAGAAGCAGAAGAAGCTTTCCAAACTCTCAAGGACCGCCTCATCAACGCCCCTGTCCTCATCCACTTCCAACCCGACAAAACCCCCATCATTCACACCGACGCTTCACGCGTAGGACTTGGAGCCATCCTCTATCAAGAATTCCAAGGCCGAGAACACCCAGTAGCATACGCCTCCAGATCACTCACCGATGCTGAAACCAGGTACTCCGTCACCGAATTAGAATGCCTCGGACTTGTCTTCGCAGTCCGCATGTTCAGATCATACATCTACGGCACCGAATTCATAGTACGCACCGACCACTGTGCCCTCTGTTATCTCAAAAGTCAAAAGGACCCAAACAGCCGCCTCACTAAGATGGCCCTCAAACTCCAACCCTACACTTACAAAATTTTCTACAAATCCGGTAAAACTCATGTAGATGTCGACTGTCTTTCAAGAGCTCCCGCCACCAAGGGAACCAAGGAAGATGAAGAAGAAGACCTAAGACTACCAATCATGACACTTCAAACCATAGAAACCGCCCACAACATCTCTGAAGCTCAACACGCAGACATCACCCTCCTTCAAATTATTCAACACATAAAAGATAAGACAACTAACCCACAGAAATATGTTAAAGATAAAAAATACCTCCATTTTTATTTAACCTCAGACAATGTTCTCATGCATACCTCCCCTCAGTATCCTCACCCACGATTAGTCCTACCCAATTCCCTAATCCCCATAATTCTCGAGGCCGCCCATGACTCTATTCTTTCAGGTCACCGTGGTTTCATTCAAACACTACATAAAATTACTCAAAATTACACGTGGCCCAACATCCGAACTGACGTTTTCAAATATGTACAATCATGTGATGTCTGTCAAAAGCGCAAACACTCAACACTCGCTCCATCTGGTTTCCTCCAACCCATCCCAATCAACAACTTTAAGGCAGTCTTCGCCATGGACTTGATGCAAGTTCACGAATCTGCCGCTGGAAACTGTTTCATCATCGTAGCTACCGAATATTTATCCAAATTTGCCTGGACCAAACCCATCAAACACAAAACGACTTCAGAAATTGCAGATTTTCTCATTAACGATATTATACTCAAAATTGGCCCTATTCAGCACTTAATAACCGACGGTGGACTTGAATTTAATTCAGCATTAATTAAAGAAATAACCTCTAAATTTAATATCTCTCATGGTTTCAGCACTCCCTTCCACGCCATCTCTCATGGAGGAGTAGAAAGACTCAATCAAACACTAGGCATCATGCTTAGTATGTACGTGAACGAGAACCACGATAATTGGGATACCTTGCTGCCTTACCTGACGTACGCTTACAACGCCTCTCTACATCAAGCCACTCACACCACCCCGTATGAGGTAATCTACGCCTGTCCACCTCCCATGCCCATCGACCTAGTTTTTCTAGATTACAAATCTCCAAACCGGAAATTGCAACACAAAACAACTCAGCTCCTTCGACAGGAAGTCATTCATCGAATTCAAAAAGCTCAAGAATCTGCCAAACAGCAATTTGACAAAAAACATCGACCAAATACCTTCATCCCAGGAGATTATGTCCGCACTTTCAAGCCATTCCGCAAGATTGGCAAGACTGAAAAATTTCTTCACCGTCAGCTAGGTCCATACAAAATCATAAAAATCGATGACCGCCAGAATGCAAGCCTAATACCAGTAGACCCAAATGGCCCGTTAAAACCCCTCTATGTTCACATCAGCAGTTTAAAGAAAATTCTTCTTTGAGAGGATGACCCCAGATTCTACGATCCAGTCTTACTTGAAGCTCAACTTGATGATATTGCAGCCACACATGAAATTCTTCAACCAGAACCACAGGAAGCTGACCAACTAGTTCAACAACCAGCTGATTCACATCCTCCTGCTCCACAAACAACTCAGCAATCAACATCCGATCCTGAAGCAACATCAGATCCACACACAAACAAAACAAACACCAAACCACCCACTTCGGACTCCTATATAAAGCCGATCCTTCGTCGTTCAACTCGTCAGACGAAGCCTCCAGACCGCTACGGCACATAAGTTCTTACTATCACAACTTTTTATTATATTTTTTTCTTTTCATTTCAAAACTTATAAAATTTTATTATCTTCTCTTTTAATTGTTCTTACACCTTCCAACAGTAAGTCCTAAAATAATCTTCCACAAAAAAAACAACAAAACATAAAACTCAAAAATATTTCACTGTTTTACCTTTAATTTTTTTTCAATAATTCTCAAAAAAATTATTCATTAAATCTTTCCTTTTACTTATTTATATTTTCTTTTAAAAACTTTAAATATATAAAAACAAAAATTCCCAAAAACACTATAAATCACAAAATTCTTAAAAAAATATTTAGTTAATTTTTCTAGTTTTACTTTATTTTATTTTTTTCAAAAATTTTAATATATCAAATATACAAAATTCTTAAAAAAATATTTAGTTAATTTTTCTAGTTTTACTTTATTTTATTTTTCAAAAATTTTAATATATCAAATATACAAAATTCTTAAAAAAAATATTTAGTTAATTTTTCTAGTTTTACTTTATTTTATTTTTCAAAAATTTTAATATATCAAATATACAAAATTCTTAAAAAAAAAATATCTAGTTAATTTTTTTCTAGTTTTACTTTACTTAATTTTTCTTTCAATAATCTTTACGTATTTCTAAATTTTTGATTTATTCCATCTTTTACTAGTTAGACTGGATTAACTTTACCTTATTTAATTCGATAACCTTAGACATTAATTACACATTAATATACATACTAATTTAATTAATTATACACTAAATAATAATTTATTTTAAAACTTTCCGCAGAAACGATAGAAAAAAATGTCCACACGGTCAACCAGTCCACCCCCTTACTCCAATCATGCCCGAAATTCTCAAACCCCTGCCAACCTTCCTCAAGTTCGAATCCGGCCTAACTTTGATTATTCTCGCAACGCCCATCATGTGATTCTTCAACCTTGCCGCCACCACAACAACAACAACCGCCAGGCTGATCCTTCACGTCATACAACTCGATTTTATCGCAACGGACCAATACGCCCTCCTGTGGCTCCTCAACATCAAAGACGACCTCAAAACAAAACAACTTGGTTTCCGACAAAAATCACGCTTAGACAACTGGCTCAACTTCTTGTGCTCACCCTCATCTACAACACGCTACTACATATCTTCTTCTACTACGTTGCTGCCACCGCTTTACCCATGCCTCTCAAAATTGGAGTTTTCAAGCGTCCACGAGCACCATCTCCTGTTCGACCACCATCGCCTATAGCTACTGCAACTGCAATTAAGCCAGCACCCAGATTACGACCTCTATCAGTAGCTACACAAACGGACAGAAAACCACCTAAAACTCCTCACTCCAAAGGTGAACCCACTAATCTCCAGTCTCAGCCTCCAGACGTCATCAGGACACCAGCCATGAGAAAACTACATGCCGCCGCCGATACCGTTAAAAATGCAGCAACAATTTCCAAGAATGCTGTAGCCAAAATTATACCACAACCTGTTAAAAAATACGCCTTTCCAGTAGCCGGTGTAGTCGCAGCTCCTCTTATTTATATGGGTCTCGATCGTTTAGTTCACGGTCCTGCCGTGCCAGCTAATCATTCCACCTATCACAACACTGAAATCCGACATTACTATCTGCCCCGAGTTACTTACCTACCTAACGGGCATCCGGACCAAATTCTCGAAAATCCATGGACACCTGCTACACCACAGGAAATACCGTCAGACGTTCTTGATCACATAGAAGCAGCTGAAGACTTACCACCTGTGTCTCGCCGCCATGAGTCTCGACGACTTCCACCACAATCATCAACAGTCGTTCTTCAAACCATTTCGCCTACGCCTGCCAACATACTTACGCCATCTACCACGCGGGCACCCGTCACCACGACCACTACTACACTCATGACGACTGATTCAACAACCACAGATACTCCAGCTTCACTGCCACCAGTTCAATACGTCATCGCCGCCGCTGCTTTTCCGTCTGCCGCTGAGATCATCCTCATCGTTTTTCTCGCACTACTGTTCCTTTTCGTTGCTCTTTACGCCTTCTGGAAGTTCCAGTACCACAGCCGCCGCGCCACAACCAACCTCTGCAATAAGCTTCCATCTATGGGACAGCTTACAGCAAATCTGCAGAACTTGCTGTCTCCACCGCCACCTGCCGACACGCCTCTGGATCAACTAGCTGCTTTACTTTCTAAGTCTCCAGCTTCAAAACCTGCAGCAGTTACTTCTCCATCTTCCGCCGGTCCTTCTACATCTTCAGCCGTTGCCTCCACTTCATCAGCCGTTGTTCATACTCCACCGCCATCTACTGCCGTTGGAAACTTCTCGGACTCCTTCTTCGAACCTCCCACTTCACAGTAACACCTCCCCAACCCCTTCCCCCCCCTTGACCGGACATCTCTTCTAACAAGTTTCTTCACTACATATTTATTATTATTTATATTTATTCAATCTTATCTACTTTATTCAACATATTTATTCAAAATTATTTTCTAAATCATGACAATTTATTTAACTTAACCATACAAATTTTCACTTATGCTATACTTCATTTACCTTATTCGTCACAATTCTACCAAAATTATTTTATTCATTCGTTACCAATGTCTTATATTATGTATTCAATGCAAATTTGTATCACTGTTTAATCTTATGTATGTCATGCCATTTCCATGCCTCAAAATTTCTTTACATATTTATTACTTTAATTTAATTTACTAAGTTCATACCTACCATCAATGTCTCATCCCATTCATATCCGAACTTATATTATTTAATTTTTTTTTCATTTTCACTTTAAATATTTCCCTGATTTTCAACATTTTGTTTAATATACTTAAAACTTTTGCTTTCGCATAATTTTACTTTTTTCAAAATATTTGTCACATTATTTTTATTATTGATTTTTATTATTATTAGGATTTTGGGGACAAAATCATTTTTTCCCGTTCAAGGATATTAATGATACCGATGAGCCAAGCATTAACGGTAGGAGTACGTGCCTAAATGCACTTTGCTGTGATCAGCAAAGTACACGCAGCACAATGAGCACATCTTTCAGCTATGATCTAATCGCATCAGCGATTTAGATCACGTAGCCCTATAAGATGTGGCCGTTGTATAGATAATACATAGCCATAAGAAATGCATTCTTCTTTCTTTGCATTTTTATTTCCTTCTTTTATTTTCTAAACACTTGTAAATTCTAAAACAATCCGAATTATTAAACTTTTGACATCGGTCAAAAGGAACTTATAAAATACGGGGACGAGCCCCAAATTCGACAGTTCAGTTTAGCTTTTCAAAACTTAAACCACTCTTCTGGGTGCACTGCAGAAGGCTCGTCCTTCCTTTGTATACCAGGGCTTACTCCGAGTATATTAGGCAATATTGTACTTGTCCAAATTATCAAATAATAAAGTGTCGTTCTCTTATTCAATTATTCCCATAAAAGTTGATTTCATTATTCCATTTAAAAAGCACTCGCACTAATATTAGACTAGTTAAGTAGTAAGTGGCCCGGAGAAGGGACCGAACAATTGAACAGTGACCTGGGCATCACATAAACTTTCAATATTTCATGCTGACTGACGACCGAAGAACCAAACCAAATGTATCCCAGAATCCCAGTGCCAGTGAATGTTTGGTTTGAACTAACAGTTTTAACAGCTTATTTAAGTCAGTTTGACCGACTTGACCTAGTTAGTTAATTGTATTCGTAACCCTTAACTGAAATAGTAGGCTGCACGAACAGCATACTAACAAGCTAGCTTGCAAGTTGCATGTTATTAGTTTCTCCTTCTTTTCCATTTAATAAAAACTTATTGTCAGCACTGTCAACTGTCGTCAAACTATTTATATTAACCTATTAAATTTCCAACTAGAGAATTTGGGTAGCACCATTTTTGTCCGGCCGCTATCCGCTATACATAGTAATTTGAAGCCGGAACGAAATACGTTCAAAGGTAGCGACAACCGAAAGTGAGGTCTGGCAAGGAAACATTTTGCATGCAAGTAAACTGCAGCTTCATCCTTACCAGACCTCACTTTCGGTTGCCGTACCAATAGATTATGTTGTCGGTGGATATATGAAAGAAGTTTTAGAAATGTAGACAGCTTATAGGCTCTCTTAAGGAAAGTAGGCAGAAAAAAGGCAAATTTTTTTGAAAAAAAAAGGCTGAAGGCTGTAGGCAGGCAGATTAAAGCAGTCGAGGAAAAAGGCAAAGAAAAAGGCGGCAAATTTGCATACAAAAAAGGATATATGCAGCATCATTATATGGTGAAGGAAAAGGGTAATTGTAGGGTAGGCAAAACTTGTGCCCATCACTGGCCAATAACGCTATAAAGAAGGATAAAACAACTTTGTAGGGATTTTTGTCGTCCATAAATAACGTAATACAAATCTAAATATTTTTTGGACCTTATAACGTCCTTTTGGTAGTGCAAATTGCTATCTTTAACATGGGAAGCCAGCAATATCCAAGTAGACTCATTGGCCCTACCGACGTCATTTTTGGGCGATCCCATTACAATTACTACTTTTATATGCTTTTTCTCAAACTGTGGACTTGAAACTTCAAAATTACATAGAATGTGCCTTGTAAATCATAACCCTTCTAATAGCAGCCCTATTTTCAATTGTATACTCGATGATTTACATGGCCAATGGAATCTCTTTCAATATGGCACGGCTCATATTGAAGGAGATTCGGCCTTTATTAATAACATCATTTCTTTTTTTACCTAACTAAAATTCAATGTTACGCAATTCAGTCGACAATCGGATGAAATAAAACATCAGTTATGTGGTCTAACCATTAATAGGTAATACATCATATTTGTAGCTGTAGCTTCATACATTAATTTGCTGCCAAAAAATGAATCCTATTTATATTTATTTCAAAAATAAACTAGGGCTTACTGAAATCCAAGTCATAGGGCTCTATATTGGGGCTCGCGGAACGATATCTAAGTTTTTTCTCAACCTTATGAAATCCCAATGCCTACCTAGTGCGCTGATTGAAGACATTGTAGTCTCCGTTCTGAAGAAATCAGTTCAAATATGTGTGCACCATTTATATTCTAGTGTTCCTACTAATTAGTATCCTACATTTAAATTTACATTAACCATCATAATCTGCGCTTAACAATATTTAGTAACGTATACTGAGTCCTATGGGCTATCGTCGTTGGACGACAGTGTTAAGTTTATTTTAATAAAGTTGTCTTTCTCTCTATTCGGAATTTTACATTCAATATGATCGATCATCGTCACAAAACAATTTTTTTGTAATTTTATTGAAATTATTATTTATTATATTATGGAAAGACATTCACTAAAAACTAATTCCTCAAAATCTTTGATAGGTTAAATGACATGCTCACTTAAACACGCATTCTCACAGAAACGAATTAATTTATTTTAAATTTTCTTGAAAAGGAGCTCTGCCAAAGGTTTACCATCGTACCAATGACTATCCACGTGAAAGTTAACGCCTGAAATCTGCACAGATTCAACTTTTCGGGTTTCTACTTTGTACTGTGAGACGTTGTTGGCTGCCTAAAAAAATTAAAAAATATAAGAGATCATTCGAGTTGTAACATAGTAAATAGTTGTAGATGAATAGTATTGATGTGTCCAACTTTACCTTTAAGCTGTAATCAATGTAATAGCTATTGAAATCCCAACTGACTTCAAAAGAGTTTGGTTTCATTGTAATGGGCTCGTCAAATAGGAAATGAAAGATTTTTCCTTTACGAGCAAAAACACTTTTTTCCAACGTTCTGCTTTCAAATGTTTTGGAATATTCATAATATCTTCTCAGTTGGACAGTGACATCGAACTGAGTGTCGCCTTCAATTGGCCCCAAGAAACCGACTCCAAGCAACAGTACCTTCTCACTCACTTGAAATCTTAATTTGTTAAAATTCATTTGCTTTTATTTTTACTTCTAAATCAAACGCACGCACTAATTGCTATTCAGAGTTGAAATATTTAAAAGTTTTTTATAAAATAGTTTAAGTGTTGATTTAACTTACCTAATTTGTTCTAGTACTCTATCACATACAAACGATGGTTCCTGTATAATTTTGTAATGACGAGGCAAGCAAAGAACTGAGCAGCCAAAAGGAATTCTTGGGTATGTTTTGAACGGGAGTTGGGACTTGTCGTACTTGGCTCTGAAAAATGAATTTTATGACAGATAATCATCAAGAATGTTTCGTAATTTAAATATTGAAATAGTTAAGGGTAGACATACTATATTCATTTCATTTTAGTTGTACTTACTTTTCCTTGTCATTCATTGATATGAAATCGTAGATTTCCAATCTCTCATCAGGTGAGAACATATTCTTTTTCGGAATACTTACTCTTGAAAAAGTATCAAATTTCATTGTTGGAAACCGAATCTCGAAAAAACTAGAGCCGAGCACTTGTCGGAGGTTTTCTCCTGTCAGCTCCATCTTCTTCTGATGGCACTGATTTTCCGCCCACCTTTAAAAACCACAGGTAGAACAAACGTAGACGATTTAAAAATTACTACCTTTAAGTAGTACAAATAATAATAAAACTAATTCAATATTAATTTAAAATACTTTTGAAAATCCAAAAAAATGGTCATAAGGTTGACAGAAATTGAATTTAAACTATGTTTACCTGCAAGCACTTTCGAATATTTCCTTCTCGTCTAATGGGATTCGTTCATGAGAAATAATTGTTTCCAAATTGTCTTGAGATATTTCCAAAAATTCGTTAGTGTCTTTGAAGGCCGTAAAGTTTCTATTTTATTTAAAAAAATGTTTTTGCAGATCCTTACTTCATAGATGTTTTCGTGTGTCTACTAAATAAATCAAATACAAAATAAATATGAAGTACATATGTACGTACTGTATGAATTCCTCAGCTGCCGCTCCCAAGTTCTTGATTCCTTTTGTAATTTTGAAACGTCGACAGAGTTCAAGTAAATTCAACAAATTAGACGGGTTTAAATCTAAACTGTTCAGAGCATCCACTGACCATGTGTCGGCAATAATCAGCTGTAATGCAAAAATATAAATGAAAAGAGTCAGACTGCCTCTGTGCACAAATGCTATTCCTATATATACTTGACCCAACTTAATGCTTATTTTTAAGATATGATATGTGACAAGTATTTTACTACATATCGTCTGTGAAGAACCATAATGATCCATTCCCATTTGTAGCCAAAAACAATATCCACTATCTAAAAAATATTGAAACATGTCTTGAACGCATTTCAATCGAGCATTTAGCACTTTTCAAAAACATGTAAATAAAACATTTCACGTTATTCAAAAACTCCTAATTTACGCATGTTTCTCATTTTGTTTTTATGACATAGCTCGTTTTTATTCCAGCTTAAATTGGATATGGTTCATTTTGATTCTTCACACACGATATAATGGTTTCACATTTCACATAATTTATAGGATTTAAGGAGCCATGTATCTGATTTAGGATTTGAACGGAAATCGCATACTTTGACCAACAGCTCAAAAGCATCAGGATTAACATCCGGGAGAGGAATTCCATCGCCGTCTTTCATCACTGCACTTTCCCATTTGTCCTCAAACTCTCTCTCAAAAACCGGAGAAGCAGCTTCGAGAATAATCTTAACTGCTTTCACTTTTATCTTTTCTGAACCAACGCTAAATGTGACGTCGAAACGTTGAGGTTTTCTTTGCACAAGATCAGCCAATTGCTCACCCAGACTTTTTTCAGTTTCATCAGTGTCCGTCATCTAAAATATTCAAAAAAGCTAAATTTGTTAATTCAATCCTTCTCTTCCTGCATGTTTAAATTCAATAATTTCGTTGAGAATAGCTTCACCCGTTTATGGGGGATAACTCCCCGCCCCCAGTCATGACTACATCGGTGATGTAATTATTTGTAAATTTCAATAACACAAATTAAAATTACCCTGTGGGTCGTGTTGGTTACAAAAATTGACAATTTTGGGGGTTGCTATCAGTTGAAAGTATCGAAAAATAGATAATATGAAAATTACAGATAATATAGATACACAGTTACACTTTACACTGTACTACTTTACTATTTATGAATTGCAAGTAGGTAACTCTTGGAACACTGTCAACTGTCGATTCCAATAATAATAATAAATTACAGTTACACTGACGTATGTAAGTGAGGACTGCCTGACAATTGACAATCTGCACATGCCGATATTATTAAAACGTGTAAATTCGACAATTTAATTTCAGTCGAAATTTTTCAAAAACAAAAGTACATTCATTCAAGTATTTAGTCCACTGCCCCACTTCCCCTGCCAACTGCACATTGAATTTAAATTGCAATTCTTTCTTTGTGACGCCTAAACCTTGGTTACTGACTGCTCCGGCAAATCTCAATGTGAAGTAAAATTTAATGTTTAGTTGAAAATAAGCAAATATGATCTTTTATTTAATTTAATACCTACCTCATTTAATAATTTATTTAGATTTCGAGCTATAATTATGAGCATAGAACTGTCATGTGACACTTGGCAGTTGGTCCAATAATAATGTTAAAGTTCTCAATATGCGCATAGCTATTAATATGCGTGACGAAATCGAGAGCACCCTTTAATGTTGGATTGCTGAGTCACGAGATGGGGATTATTCAGCTCGCACTTTCAAGCAGACTAACTTAATTTTTCAACTTAAAAATAATGTATTACATTTTTAATTCCAAATCAGAAAAGTATTTACCCCAATGTGTACATTGTGTAGTACATACTACCTCAAAGAAAAATATACAAACGCAATTTTTGGAATGCCATTAGTGTTTGTGAGTTTAAACTGCAAATAACTGCATTATAACAATTAGTTTATCGAGCTTCTGCTATGCTGCGAAACTGCGAACACGATCGTCGTAAAACTAATTTGCATGTGAAATTATTAGCGAAATTAATGAAAGTGAGCAAATACCGTAAATACCATGTACATGATTCAAAAATTCAAAAATTAAAACAGCTGACTCCCGAAACTAGAAGGAGCTCCGAAAAGTAAAGTCGACTACTATTCATTATTTACTTAGCAAATAATGCGGGTCGTAGATGGGAAAAGAGTTTCCTATTACTCACTTCTAAGCTTCCTTTAGCCGCGGAGAAAATACCCTAGGTGTACTTTATATTGTATTTCTAAAAAAATGCACTGCCTAGAGAGAAAGTAAATATTTATTTACAACTGGCGCTACAATTGCGCTTGCCACCAACCGCGGATCCAGAGGGGGGGGGGGGCTAGGGGGCGTTACCCCCCCCCCCCCCAGAAGGAGATTTTTTAACATTACAGGGATACAAGCGGCCATTTTCAATATGGAGGCTTAACATTGTTAGCCCCCCCCCCAGGAGGTCATTAGCCCCCCCCCCCAGAAAAAAATCCTGGATCCGCCGCTGCTTGCCACAGGACACAGTAAGAACAAAATACAATTTTAAGAGAAAGTAAATGGTTTTAAAAGAACACAAGAAAATTTTTGCAATAGTACAATTTGTGCAAACTAGCTTTCAGATAAATTCTTATTATATAGATCATTATGAGCAATACGACACGAGCCTCGAATAGTAGCAATCACTACTTCATGTAACATTGTAGAAGGAAGCCGCATATCTTTTCGAAAGGACTCGAAAAAGGCTGGAATAGTACCACGAGCACCCACAAGCAAACCTATGACTTCAAGATTCTTAAGCTGGTATTTTTCAAGAAATTAAGGATTGTAATGAGCTTGCTTTTCAACGTTAACCTCATCAGCTTGACCAGAATGTTGCTCCATACGTATAGTAGGATCTAAAATATATCCAGACTTTGACTCAGTACGCCAGCAGATTATATACACAACATACATTACAAAATAAAGCGTGAGGCATACTTATAACTGCCTGTCTGTCGGCCGTTTAGCTGTAAAACTGGCAATTCTGCTTTAGGGAAATACGACCCCATTCGTGGTTTAATTGCATTTAAGTAGGTAGATACCTATACAATTCTGTGTCAACATATGTATTAGTCTCACTGTCCAGTGTCCACCCTCACGAGACATTAAATACACGCATATGAAGTATGCTGCTTGTACTTTCTATTATGTATTTACTTTACATTCTTGTATTGACTTCCCAAGAACAATGTAATCTATTAAGCCCTATGTGTAAAGATCTATGTGTCAGACATTGTAAAAAATTCCTCACATTCCTCGAATCGAGGAGGCATAAAAAACAAGTAGGTAACTATAAGTGTTTAAAATATCATACTTTTGTAACTTTCACTTTTTGCTTCGGATCTTTTATTGACGGGGACTGAATTTGACTTTCGGCACTGTCACTGTCAGACAAAGTATTGAAGTCATCATCCTCTGAACATTTTTCATTCTCGTTTTCATTGTCGCTCCCTCGTGTTTTATTATCATCATCACCTTCATCCTCATCGTTTTCTTGACTTTCGTAGTTTCCGCTGGTTCTAAAATGCATAAAAATTAACCTTTACGCTAATGTACCATTTACCAACACATACGCAATTACAAAGTTAATTGTAGTTTTAATGTAATTTTACTGTTGTATTTTGTTCACATTTATTTGTGATTAATTGTGATTCTCATGCCACACCGCAATCACAATTTACAGTATTATGCAGGAGTGAGGGGAGTACTTAGAGGTAGGTATTAGGTATGTCATTAGGTATGCTTGCTTACAGAGTTTTTCTCGGCGGACGAGGTACATAAATGTAGAGCAGGGCATCTCTGAAGAAGCATTTCAATTTGGGATCCATGAAGTCTTGACGAGACTGTGACCAACTGGAACTGGCAGCGTCTCTCAAAATTTTACTTCCTTCCGAAATTGTATGAATCTGTTTAGCAACCATAAAAACCTCAATTTTAAATTATAAACGCATCAAAATGCAGTGTAAAAATCAAATTATTGTCTATTAAGACTTTAAAGCAGTTATTAGATGAATCGATACATTAATAATTTTCAGACTATAACGTGTAAGTATACTTACCTTCGAACTGCAAGACTCCAAGTAAAGCCAGTCCTCCCCCTGAGGACCGCACCTCACAAGTGTTGTCAACTGACCTTGAGTAGAGCATAGAATGGAGACCAAGTCCAATTTATAACCAGTATCAGAGCCATGGGTCCCTGAATAGGCACACAAGGTAAATTATAAAGGTACCTACTTATATATTAATACATAATGCGTTGAACAAAATGCCAAAATGCTACGGGCTAGAATGGTTTTCAATGCATAATTAACTCAATTTCTAATCTAGGAATCTTTCCTTCCCCCCAATGCACTGACACAAAATTTGCCAAAAATAATTCCTGACTAGATCGTCTAATACTGTAAATGACCGAATTAGGGCCAGGTTGTCAGCCTTAAATGTTTAATAAGCGCTGCGGGCTCAAGCAAGCGTATGCTTTCAAATAAGAGCCGGGTTGTCAGTCCATTTCGTCAATTACGGTTACGGTAGTTATTATGTTGTTAATAAAACTTAATATGTTCTGATCTAGTAAATACCGCGAAAAACTTTCTGCAACAGAAATTAAACCTTTTTCGCACGGAATAATAAACACACAATTACTATAGTATATATGTTGCGTGAGGGTGCCTAAGTGTGGACGGTGTTTTAATTGTGGAGGGCTGATTAAATTCGTCTTAGTTGAAAACTGTTTAAGCTCACAGTTGCAGAATCAGTAGATGGAAAGCCGAACTTTACAACCCAAAATGAAATTTTGTTAAACACTGACTCATATAGAAGACATACAACCGGTGGCCACAATTAGGCACCTTCACCCTACTAATAAATTTTATTGTTTTCACTTACCTCCACCCTCCACAAGTTTAACCAAGTCAATCTCTAAACTTGGATTGACTTTGCTGTAGCCATTGCAAATCCAGCCATGACGGTCTCGAGGAAGCTGAATTATCAAAGCAGGACTTGGCATGAACTTGAATTTCAACTGATTGTTATTGCTTCGAATGCTCAAGTCCAAAAGACGCTGGATTGTTCGGACTTCAAAATCATACTGCTGGATGTGGGGCAATGTCAATGTGTGCACGTACAGATGTTTGACTGAATTATTGTTGGAGTATTCCAAAAACGACGGCAGCCTCAATGCTTCTTTAAAGAGTGTATTTATAAATCCTGTTGCATCTGCTAATGTCACCAAAATAAAAGGAAAACCGTGATTAGAGGTTAATGCTTTTTAACCTGTTTATAACTAACAGGTGCAGCAGCATTATTTTTATTAGTTATTACTGATTTGATTCCTCATATGCTGGAAGGTCATCAGTTCAAGTTGTTTATAAGTTCAATTACGTTTAATGTGCCTAATTGGTAAGACGTGTCTAAAATCTGCAATCACACGACCGCTTCCTTCTTCAAAGGCGAGATCCCGAGCGCGGAGTTTTCTTACAATTTCAGTATCCAAAAATATTTTAAAGGCCTCTCCAGCGAAACAATCCCGCTCTGTGATGTGAAGTGGAGTCTCGTCAAAAATAGAAGGACAGGAAAATAGTGCAAATAGTATATTCCCTTCAAAGTTTGGGACTGCCATCTTTAGCTCCAATAATTTATTCTCTTTCCCTACAGAAAACGAAAAGAACGTGTTATATAATAATATTACAGATATACTACGGTACAACAACAACCATTAATTAATACCAATACCAATTTAAACCTGAACGTACATACCATATAGTAAATATTTGCAGTAAAATAATAAACTAGCAATAAAATAAAATGTACATAACTTGTAACTAACTATTAATTTTTAGAGGCCCGTCTACTATAGGAAAAATGTGGTGGTCATATCACATTCATCCTAGTCTCTATAAATATGTGGTTATGGTAGTACTTACGTACCACTAATAATGAATAAAGTGAAGTCAACTATCAACTATCACGGGATACACAATTATTAATCAAAACTTTGTGCACTGTGTCAACTGTCTAAAATATTAAAATGTGCAACAAAATTTCTGCTCGACATACAGTCACGGTTAGTAGCGTCAAAATTAGTGTTTGTCAAACTTTTTTACACTGAAACTGCCACACGACGACACGAACCTGGTACCTGCTAGCTAGTAGGTGGCAGATACAGAAATATTTGGAAAAATAACTTTGAAAGCTATCAGTCTCGTGTGCCTGTACCTCTAGTTAATGCTTACAATGGAAGTGCTGAAGTACTAACATTTCAAGTAAATAACTACTGCACTGCTGTAGGCCGCTATGTGGCATGTGTTATGAAAATGGGTAGGTACAGTAGTTAATATGTATTACGGGCCGTTTTAAGTTTTAAACAATATGTTTAATCAACACCGAGAACGTCGATTTTCTAATTTCGTTTAACGAATACATGGAACTTGAATTGTTCAAATTTACAACGCAGTAAAGTTTTAGAATGAAAAGATTTATATACATTTTAAATGTCATGTCTGGCGAAGTGGCGAAGCGTCCCCCTTCCCACCAAATAACTTGCAATAAACCGCGATTGTCAAAAGGCAAGGGTTTCTTCATCAATAGACTACTGCTTCGTTATCTCTACTATAACGATAACAATATGCTAACGATTAACGATACGCGTCACGCGTTGTTTAAAATTAAAACCCGGAGGTCAACCCACAGCGTCCTGAATTATAGACCCGCGTTATAGCTAATAGCACGTAGTCACGTAGTGTTAAAGCATAGCGGAGACCCCGCCGCGTTGTATTAAATGCCAGACGCTTACCCTCACGCTCTATTAGAGACCCACGCTCAAATAGAGACCCGCGTAGTGTTAAAGTAAATGCGGTAATTACCTATTGCTATTACAGTCAGCTGTCGACATTCAAACCTTGCTAATTTTATAACCATGAACCGGAAAAGTGACTTACATGTTAGTGACCTTTATAGGTTTTAAATTATAATACGCAGCTTACAATAGAAAGCCTTCATGATTGCGAATTTTTTCCAGATTTTTAATCCGACTCTAATTATATTTATTTATATTTAAATATTACCTGGACTTTGTCTCCCAATCAGCAAATTTTGACTTGCTTTTGACGTAATTCGAAATTTCAAAAGAATTCCGAACAAATTTAAAAGCAATTTCAAAAACAAATTCAAAAAAACATTTAGCAATAAGTTAGTTCGGTAAAAAAATATTTTATAATTACCTAATATTTATTTAACTGGATGTAATTACCGCAAGTTATTTAAAACTGACAATAAGCAAATTAAGTGTTAATTAATAACAGTTTGTATAGTTAAAAAATAGTTAAAAAGTAGCTTTAGTTTCAAGGAGTCAAGTGTTTCAAATCATTTAAGATCTGTTCTCCCAACACGGACCCCCGTGTGACTAGCTTACCCCGTACTAACACAGAGCCAAGTAAGCCTTTAAGGATATAGATCGCCATCGCCACACATGACATACATATAATATGTATTACGTCAAATAAAATACGCAGCAACCAGAAGCAAGCAGTTTAGTTCCTTTTCTCTTGTAGACAGTGACAGTTAAATAAATTAAATTAACACAAAATACAGCTGCTACATGCGAAAGCTAGTATACCATGGTTCCACTGTTCACTGTACTGGATCCATAAGCGTCATTATATGCAAGAGGATTAGTACATCGTGGTGGTAGAATGTACAATCCTTATTCTACTGAGCCACAGCTGGCCAAAAGTTTGGAACTCGCGCTCCACTCCACTCAAATTCAAAAAATGTCCCTCTAATTTTAGGAACTCAACTCGGACCTCAAAAAATTCTTAGTTTTTTTTGAGAACTCGCGCTCCGCTCAGAATCCGAACTCAAAAAATTTTGGAGCTCGAACTCGAACTCAAACTGGAACTCAATTTTAGGCATCCTTGGGTAGAAAAAGTAGCGGTAATGTCCAAAACTTAAAATTAAAATTTTAGGTTTTAAGGGTTTTAACTCAAACTATTAAACAATACATTAATACGGGCAAAATTTAGGTAGTTATTGATGAAATTTTTAATTTTCTAATTACCAAATTCTAGTTTTTCACTAGATATTTGGCTGCAACGTGTTTACGTATTTGAATCGAACCCACTAAACTTGTATTAATTTACGGTTACTTTAAAAATATCTTCCAGGAAAAGTAATTGTTTTTTGGTAACTAATTTTTATCTTTCATGTTTCTTCTATGTAGTAAGCTAGTAAGTATCAACATTGTTGGTGATGGTTTAGAAACACAGTAGTATAATACATTGTTCTATCCCATATAACGTTTATCTCTAGTTGTAAATTCCAATTGTACGCAAGAAAATATAGGTGTCTCATATTGAGCTGTACGCGGGTCTTTTATAGAATGCGTGGGTTTAACCCAAAATACTCCTGTATTTACGCAATCAACATTTAATTACCGGATGATTTTACCTACTTGTGAATACTTCTATACCGTAATAAATCTGAACTCTTGCAGTTTTCTTAGACATTTATTAACTGCAAATAGGACTAATGTTTTCAATTTTAAAAATTATGCGAATCTGTAATTGTACACGGGGAAGAATAGCTTGAGTTCAAATAGTACGCCGAATGCTACCTTTTTTGTTAAAGGAAATAAGGTAGGTATGTAATTTAACTATACGAGTTCTGCTATAAGTATGCTGGGTTACGTAAATGCATCGTACTACTAGTTTTGAGTTCCACCTTGGAAGTCAAAATTGCACTAAAACCTAACTAGGATGAGAGTGCAGTTTTGCTTTTGAGTTCCATGTTAGTGAACTCCACTCCGCTCGCTTTGGAACTCATAAATTTTTGGAACTCGAACTCGGAGCTCAAGGGTACCTTGGAACTCGCGCTCCACTCCACTCTTGAGTGGAGTGGAGTGCAGCTTTGAGTTCTGAGTTCCGCGCTCCACTCCATGAGTTCGGACACCTATGTACTGAGCCTTCTGCCTTCTAGAAGTTGTGGCTGTGGAAGCTCTGCACTTGCAACTATTACGTCATACAATATTTCTCCAATTTTACCCCACCCCCCTCAATATCATACAAATCCGTTTGTAGGGTGAGAGTGCCTAATAGTGGCCACCCTCCAATTGTGGCCCCCTGCTCTATTTGACAAGGCCGCCACAACAGGAGCAAAAAGTCATAACGCATAGAGAGATACTAAATTGTTCTATCTACATTCAAATTTTAAGGCGCGAAATTCAAACCACTGACACTCAGTAAAATCGACAAGTCCGACAGCTTGATTTTCTGATTTTTCACATTCATACCCGTCCTGTTCAAATTTGATTTAGGACTACAACAGTTAACATTTCAAGTGCAATTTTTTAGTTGTAGTTAACACTTATTATAAGTAAGTAATCTATGTCATTGAATTAAAATTTGCATTTTCAAGGTTGCAGCTAAAAATGAAAAAACGAAAACTCACAGCTATCATCGAAGTGTCGTAATTGTGGCCACTATAGGTTCCTAATTGTGGCCGGGTCTAAACTTAATAAATTACACGTTTTCTTCTATCGAACATACAGATTACGATTAATAAGAACCAAAAAACAATTTCGGTTGGATTCTCATCATTCCCAAGCGATTCCACGGTGATTTTAGAAATTTTCAACAGGATCGATCAACCTATCTAGTTTAGCATTGTAGCAAACGGAGAGATTCTACGAGCCACCCAGTGTAAATAATGACTTCATTTACAGAATCTGGGATTATAGGAAGAAAACTCGTCATTTTCACGCATTAAACAATCAAGTTGATAGTGTGCGTGTTAGAAAGAACGTCAGAAGGATGTAAATGTTAGCTAACTGAGATTTGCAATAATCTCCAGATGATCGGCAGCTTAAGCATGATAAATGGAGATACGCTGGTTGCTGCACATGGATGCAAGTTGTGCAGTTTTCTTTGAAAATGATCGGCTACTACTGCTTTAACGTAATGGGTTCCTAAATTGAATTGAAATACAAAAATTAAAGGATGGCCACAATTAGGACTCACCTGGCCACAATTAGGGCACTTGAGACATTTTTCTTAAATCTTGATTTTTGAACATGTCTTATTGTATCTTGAAAACACCATGAATTGTATTCACGATTATTTTTACTCTTATTAAGCGAGGTTCAGCCAACAATTCTGTGCATACGGTTTTTTAGATGCTGAGCTTCAGCATCTATAGTAATGGCTCTGTCCGTCTGTCTGTCTGTCGATATTTTTTTTGTCGTGCTTCACAGGTCACACTTTTTAAATTAAATTTTTTAAATAAATTTTAAATGATCGTGAATGCGATGGAATAGAACCCTATTGTTTTTGGAATTAAACGGATTCACCAGTTTTTCATAATTAACGATTTAATGGACTAACTTTTGAGCAATAGAATGAATTTTACGAAAAACGGGTCTCTGGCAATACTTTACATGCATTTCAGAACTTGAACTTGCCACTAAAGTGAAGTAGGTAGGTACATGCATAGGGATGTCAGCACCCAAAACCCAAAACCCAAGAATTTCCGCCATCTTACCCAAGACCAACCCAAGAGTCTTGGGTGTCAAAATTTTTTATAGTAGTCTTTTTTGGCTTTTTTGTTACGTTTTTGGGTGAGTTATAATACAAAATGACTTTTCTTGGGCAAGAGTCTTGGGGTACCCAAAGAATTTGAGTATTTGGGTACCCAAGACTTTTGGGGTACCCAAAGAATTTGAGTATTTGGGTACCCAAGACTTTTGGGGTACCCAAAGAATTTGAGTATTTGGGTACCCAAGACTTTTGGGGTACCCAAAGAATTTAAGTATTTGGGTACCCAAGACTTTTGGGGTACCCAAAGAATTTGAGTATTTGGGTACCCAAGACTTTTGGGGTACCCAAGGAATTTGAATATTTGGGTACCTACCCAAGAGTATTGGAATACCCAAGGAATGCTTAGTTTGATATGTTTAGCATAGAAATTGCATGACTGATCAATAGGATAATGCTTGTGTGAAGCTTTGTGAGTGTAAAGGCGAAATAGTTTGTGGCTCCAATTTTAACATCTAAGAATAATACGTTTTCAAATAATTTCCGCGTGTTCTTGTTTTAATTCAGATGTGTTGTGCTTTACGATCTCTTATGTATCTAGTCATTAGGAACTAGTGACCACGACCACTTCGACCACTTGATACTAGTTCACAGTTCACAAGTTTTAGACGTTTTGACGAACATGTAAAATTAAGTTTGAATTACTGTTTTTTCACCAATAAAAAGTGAATAATATTTCGTACCTATTCTCAAGATTTATTTTATGTAGGAACTGTTCACTTCATAAATCAAAATTTTGTTATTATTTGCTGCAGTGCGTAATAATTTAGGCAAATGTAAAGTTTGTGGTACCATATATTTAAATTATTTTTTTACTTATTATTTCACTAAATTAACTATTTTTAATGTTTTAAATATGTAAAAAATTTAATATGTACTTTTAAGCTAAGCATTACCAAAAAATTATTAGGTTCTAGTTTAAGTTATCACAAAAAAAAAGTTAGTTTTACCTCAGGAAAGTTTGTAATAACAATAACGTAGCCTACAAGATGCGTTAATTTTTTATGGAATGTTTTCGAAGAATTCTTGTTCTGACCGGGTCTGTACATGTACAAAGCATAGAACTATTCTATAAGGTCAAAAAATATCATAGGGGAATATTCATACCGGCGTAAATTAATTCTGCAGTTAAACTTATTCTGTCGTTATTCCATTTAATTCTTATAATAAATATGTCATATGTACACTTAATGGTAAGCTACTGGAGCTGTCAATGAATTTTATTTACGACAACGAAACAAATTAACTTACAACAGAATGATTTTACATATTAACTAAATTCACGCCAAAATGACTATTTATTTTCGATATGAATGTGTTTTACCATAAAATTAATTTTAATATTATTTTATGTCGCTGAAATTGTGACGCTTGACTCTCAAAAAGAATTTTTTTTTCGAAAAAGAAATCTATATAAAACAATACATAAAAGTAACATGAGTCTAATTATATTTTAATCTTTAATAGTGAAAAATTTAAATACGATTAAATCTAGTACGATTCTTTAGAGTCTAATTGTAAGTCATTTTGGTATTTTGAGAACCCAAGACTTTTGAGGCACCCAAAGATTTTGAGTATTTGGGTACCCAAGGATTTTGATTATTTGGGTACCCAAGACTTTTGGGGTACTCAAAGATTTTAAGTATTTGGGTACCCAAGACTTTTGGGGTACCCAAAGATTTTGAGTATTTGGATACCCAAGACTTTTGGGGTACCCAAAGATTTTAAGTATTTGGGTACCCAAGACTATTTGGGTACCCAAAGAATGCAAGTCTTGGGTACCCAAGAGTCTTGGTCTTGTACAAGTAATTTTTTACCCCAAATATTTGACATCCCTATAACATGCACCGCACGTTCCATATACCTGACATTTGGTGGATATTCTTAGCATAGAAAACTTCACATATACACACCATAGAAAACCCAATGTCAGGAATCGTTCCAAACTTGTATATATCGAAACATTTGCACTACGAGAATTGGAATTAGGTATAATATTAGTTACATATAATATATTATCGACATAAGATTTTACTAGTATGCATGCAGGGATCGTCCATAAATTACGTCATACAAATTCCACCATTTTGAAAACTCCCACTGTCATTAGCTCAGAAATTAGGTTGTCATATATCCTCGACATAGCATTTTACTAGTATGAATGCAGGGATCGTCCTTAAATGACGTCATACAAATTTGACGATTTTAGGGACCCCTACTGTCATTAGTTATTTGTTTATTGGGATCGGCTGTAAATGACGTCACAAATAATATCACTTGTTTAATGGGATCGTCTCGCCATTAGTCGGTAATTTCTAATGGAAAGAAATTAATTCTAAAATACCGTGATAATGTTCCAAGTTTTAATAGGCATTCTAACGATAAGGCACAGAAATTAGTTTTTTTTTAAATTTGTGAATATTCGTTTTGATGTTATTGCTTATTGCATGAGTTTCTTATGCGACATTACTTACAATTAGTTATTTTAGATGCTTTTTTTAGTTGTAATTTGAATGGCGTCTGTTTAATTTATGCAAACTTCGGTTTTTTATACTACAATAGGTGGGTCAATAGCATATTACGAGGGTTCAAAAGGTCAGAAAGTGAATAGTACATGGGTCTATGCTATGGTGGCACCTCATAATAATACAAAAAAAAAAGGAATTATTCATCTAGTAGAGGTAGATGTATCGGTATAGATGGTTATAGAGTTACACTGCCCAAACCCAGCAATAGAAAATTTATCAGTACGCGGGTGCTGCACCACTAACAAATTAAAATCCTTAAAATTAGGATTAAATTATGCTTGGTGAAGGTAAAGGTACAAACCTGACCTGCACAACTTTACATTTATTGACAGCGGTCAGCGAAATACAATAGTGTTGAATTAGTGAAACACAAACGGCCCATGAATTTGAATGCCAAGGGTGAATATTTTAAAAATGCCAAAATTAGTCAGTCTCGAATGTCTCAAGTTTCTCACAATTTCATTTGAATGGATTGAAACTACGAACAATACCTTGGTAAGGTTTTGAAAAATGTTAAGAACAATGCACGTTCATTTTCATTTCGTTTTCCACAGTTTTGCGATCAGGACCGGACGAAGGAATTGCTTTTTTAGGCAGCAGTTTGTTTCCATACAAAAACCATCATTTTTATTTTAATGATGGTTCTTTTTGGTAATGCAAAATGTTGTACTTAGATGTTTTAGAAAAGCTTAAAATGTTCTTTTTACTTGTTTATGAAAAGTGCCCAATGTTCTATTTCCATGTTTTGAGAAAATCGTAAAATGTTTTGTTTTCATGTTTTTGAAATGTACAAAAAAATTCATTGCATCTTTTTGAAAAGTCAAAATATTTTTTTTACATATATTTTTGAAAACTGCAAAATGCTCCATTTACATGTTTTTTGGAAATTCAAGCAGTGGGGGCTGCCTGTGCTTATCCGGCCCTGTTTGTGATTCCAGGCTTTTAACTTTTAAGATGCAACTGAACTGCAGACTGAACCAAGAATATAATTTTCACAATATTTTTTTCTACTTGTATAGCTTCAGTGTATTATTCTGTCTACATATTTGCTTAAAATATTAACCCCCAACAGACTGGAATGAGGCATAACATAATAACAATAATATGATTGCGTGCAGTGTAAACATTTTATAAAGTAGTGACCTACCAGCATAGACATTTATATGAGTAATAATAAATTAAACCCACATGGGATAAGCCAAACCTTTACATAATAAATATGCAAACCATGAATCAAAAGAGGCACAATGTTAAATCGTGAACTGTCAGCGGCTTCTCCCATTTGCCCTTAACATTGATCGATATCGAAGGAAACATTGTTGTCGATGTCCTTTGTGCTTGACACGACATTATGATAGGTTAATAACATAATAGGTAGAAAGTTAGGCATTTTATGTGCTAAATTACCTACGACTATTTGTGAAAATATCAGAATGTTTTATGTGAATGTTTTTGAAATGTTGCAAAATATATTATATTTACATGTTTTCAAAAAGTGCTAAATGTTCCATGCATTTTCTTTGCGAGCTCTGGTTCAGAAGTTAAGATTTTTGAAAGTTTAACTTTTATGAACCCGGCCACAATTAGGCACCCTCCCCCTACATTATTTATATAAAGGATGAGGCGTCATTTTTTCCAGACCCAACCCCCGCTAAACTTTATGACGTAATAGTTGCAAGGCCCATTCAAGTATATATAAATAACGCATATAGTACATATAGTGTATAAGCCATTTCTATACAATACGCAATAACCTAGTTTAGTCAACTGTTCTTTTTATGGTTCAGAAACTTGAACGGAGCCTGATGAACTTTAATAACCATTTTGCAATAATATATACGTACAATACTGCTGCTATGTCGCTTGCATAATAATATAACTAATGTGAAAAAATATTTCTGTTCGTAAATAAAATAAATCACTTGGAAGTTCAACCAGCAAAATTCCCCTACCGTAAATCTGTATTTTAAGCTTAAACTACTTGCTTCCTTATTTTATAATAATAGATTAATTGCCTTACGGCATTTCCTGTTCTCCCTATGAACTGCGTTAATGGTCTCGCAGCTGTACAAACATCGTGTAAACAAAAAATCAAAATTTCAAAATATTAAGCAACTAAAAATACGAGCCACATGCTACATATACTTAGGTAAGTAAGCGTATACATATGAGCATAAATAAACGTGTTAGCAAATTAGGTAGGTAACTTAAATTATTAAGTCATCATAAAAACAATTATTTAATGCGTATGAAAGTTTACTACGGTGTTAAGGTTTGCATACAAATTGGTTTTAATTTTGAAACCTTTAAACTATAATGGACGAAGCAGTAATATTTATTCCAAGACTTGACGTATGAATTTGGCTCAATGGCGATTGGCTCGTCAAATAGGAAATGAAAGATTTTTCATTTTCGAGCAAAATTATTTTTTTTGTATAACGTACCACTGTCCAAGCTAGAACCATTATTCCCCGCTCTAATAAGTTGGACGGTGACATCGTAGTAAGTGTCTCCGTCAATTGGGCCCAAGAAACCGACTCCATTCAACAATATCTTCTTATTCACCTGAAAGCTGAAATATTTAAATTTTACAAGTGCTATTTGTTTAGCGTTAAAATAGGCAACTTAAATTAACTAATTAAATTTCATTTCTTCCCACATCATCACATCCTAGTTGTACTTACTGATTGTAAAAAAAATTTCCATTACATTCAAACGGTGGCGTCGCTGTAATTTTGAATTGTTTTGGTAAGCGGAAAATTGAACAGCTAAAGAGACTTCTGGAGCATCGAGGCTCCGTTTTGAACGGAAGTAGAGACTTGTCGTACCCGACCCTAGAAAATTGATTTTTGAATCATTTACTAATAACATTTTGCAATAATATCGTTACAACTGACATCCCTGGACAATATATAATAGTAAATAGGTACGAATTCACTTACTTTTCATCGTCATCTAATCCTATGAATTCGTAGATGTCAATTTTCTCTTCTGGTGTAAACAGATTCTTTTTGAAAGTACTGATTTTAACAAAAATCTCAAATTTCATTGTTGGAAAACGGATTTTAAAAAAACTAGACCCAAGAACTTCCCGAAAATTTTCTCCTGTCAGTTCCATCGTCTTCTGTTCGCACCGATATTTGGCCCACCTTTAGAAAAACGGATGTAATTATCTCTTAAATAATTGAAAAAGAATTTCGCGAGACTGACGAGTCATTTAAAATAGGCAAGAAAATTTTAGTAAAAAGATCAAGACATAATTTTAAAAATTTGAATAAAGCGATCGGCACCTGCAAGCACACTCAAAGATTTCCTTTTCGTCCAATGGAATTGAGTCGCAAGACAAAAATGTTTCCAAGTTCTTTTGAAAAATTTCCAAAAACTCTTGAGTGTCCTTAAATGTGCCGAAATTTCTATTTAATTTAAAAAACACTTTAATAATTTAAATATGTATGTATGATTATTGAGAGAATTTGAACCTGAGCGGTTATGTCTCTATTAATCAGTTGCTCTACGATGTGGTCCTTGGTGGGCATGTATAAACATGTCACTCAAGTTCCGTATCGTATATACTTTATCTTATCTCTGGACATTGTTAGTGTATACTTAATTACGACCGAATGTAAGCGAGTAGATTATACTCCTCGACAGGAGATAACATTTCAAGGATTCCTGCAACTGCAGAGGGATCGAGCACTGGTAACTCCACTAAATCATCTTGAGCCGCCAAGTCAAGAAGAGAAAGGGATCCGCCAGTACTCAACACCCACCAGCCACAACTCAAATGCGAAAGTTATTGGGTAATGACCCCTGTAGCACAGAGTAGAGAGAGTGGGAATGCATATCTTGAACTATATGAATCATACAGTGAGAGGCAGTAGGTACCTACATTAAGCCATCCAACATCTCTGTCTCAGACAGTAGAACTGTCACAGATAAATGTACGGAAAGCACCCACTCACCTTAGTTCTCCACAACACCCCGTTTCTTCTCCCCACCCATCAGCCAGGAAAATCACCAACACCAACTCCAATCCTGAGCGTGACTGGCTGGCCCGACTCAGTGGTGTGACCATGCCGTAGCATCGTCAAACCACCAAGCCGGGTTTAATAATTTAAATATAATGTAGTAGTAAGGCTCGTAAAGGTAATTGGTTCCTTTTTCTTAAACTTTGAAAATGTTTAACGGATTTGAACACTTCCTTTAAGAAATTGTAATCTATTTTTAGAAACCGTTTACATGAAAATCTTAACCGCTTCCTGCTCGAGACTGCTCACCTTTCAGGCGTGATCACATTTACGAAGAGTATATACCTATGTATTTATTAATGCTAAATTCCTTGTACCGTAACTTATATCATGTAATAGTGCGCAGGCCTGTAATACTACGCTGATCTGTTATATAACGCGGGCACGCGGGTCTAACTAGTAAGACTTATCCGTTTGAATATTACGCGGGTCTTAGAGGTCTATAGTTGAACAAGTAACCCGGCCTGTCCTACGGACAGAACTTTTAGAATCTGGGGGGGGGGGGCTCACAATATTAAGAAGATAGGAGCAGCCATCTTGGAAAATGGCGGCTCCTATATTCGCAATGTTAAAAAAAAATTTCTGGGGAGGGGGGGGGCTAAAGCACCTTAGCATCCACCCCCTTTGATGTGCCCTTGTATGTGGTGCCAAAATGCAGATAATTTAATTTCCTATGGAATGGTATACCGGCGGGCGCGATTGTGCAGTATTCTGCATAACAGGAGGTAACAAAAACAAACTGTGGCAAGGTTTTTAAGTTTTATAAGTTTTTTAGGACTTAATTTTTTCCTCAAGTAGCACAATTAATTTGCATAGTTAGCTCATTTTTGCTTGATTCTACGGTTATATACACCCCCATAGTTAGGGGTTAAAAACAGATAAGGTAACGCCACACGATAGCGGACACCGGACACCGGACCCCGAACACCGGACCCCGGATACCGGACACCGGACACCGGAGACTGTGATTTGAATTTTATTATTATGTAGATAGTATACGCGGCGTACTATTACAAGATATACGGTACGTATACATACTGCACAAGGCGATCCGTTGCCTCTTCCATGTTCTTGATTCCTTTCGTGATTTCAAAGCGCCGACAGAGTTCAAGCAAATTCAACATAGTAGCAAAGTCCAATTCCAAACTTTTCAAATCATTCACAGACCACTTGTCGGAAATAATTAGCTGTAGAATATACAAAAATAAATCGCGAATCAGACGCATGCATTTTCTTGACTGTTCATATTATTATTATGTTGTAATAATTGCATACGTGGACAAATAACTTAAAAACATCAGGGTCAACACCCGGGAGCGGAATTCCGTCGCCTTCTTTCATCACCGCACTCTCCCAATTTTCCTTAAATTCACTTCTAAAAACAGGCGAAGCCGCCTTGAGAATAATCTTGACAGCCTCCACTTTGATCTTTTCTGGACCAACGCTAAAGACGACATCGTAATGCTGAGGCTCGTCTTTCAGAAGATCAGCCACCTGCTCCCCAATACTTTTCTCGATTTTCGTCATTTCAAATATTGAACTGTTTTACTTTTAAAGTCATTTATTTTATCTTCCAGAATGCTGAAATAATTAAAATCATTATAGTCTAGAGTTGATTGTTGATGCAAATCGATTTTAAGTGATAAAAATGTAAAAATAATAATTAGCCTCTACTATACTCTTCTCAGGTTGTAAATTCAAGATTAAAGAATGTGTCGTGGGGGTAGGTGGGGTGGGGTGTGGTTACGTTGGGGGGGGGGGAGCAGGATGTGTACAATAGTCGATCTTTTATCACTACTGACTGTCACTACATGAGAACAGTCACGAACACTATAGAACAGCTGTTTGCCGATTTTCGTTAAGTAAACGAATGGAATTGTATTGACTGCCAAAATACTTGCAAGTTAATTCGAGTCACGATGTACTTTTAATTTTGTTTGCACTATTTCATATTTTACGTATTGACGTATTAAATTCAAGGGGAAATTACGCATTAAAACAAATTAGTGATGACAGAAAAAATGTTATTACCCTAGTGTACCAATGTAGATACAGTAAATGAATCCGTGTAAAACTAACTTTATGTACAAGTTATTTGATTGTTCCCGTTAATGCGACGGCAGCTATGTTTTTAATTCAGATTAAAGTAATCGCCTCTACCCAGCTGGCTGCTAAAATAAATGAACTTGAGCGATTTTTGAATGTAGTAGTTGTACATGTGGCAACATGGGGATGTAGTAGTGTGTAGTAGTATGTGGTAGTATGTAGTAGTAAATTAGTACTACCCTCCGGATAAATTCACTGAAAGACAGAAATTGGTATAAAAAAAGTCTTTAAATTTCGAGCCGTCCGAACTGCCTTGTGACATGTGACATCATCAGCAAATAGATGTGATGTTGTTAAGGGGGAGGCAGAAGAACTTTGCGCACTAAGATAAGACTGTAGAGACGTGGGACGTGTTTAGTAAGTTAAGGTATATTTTTTCCCACAGATTTTCAGATTTTCTCCAATATCTAGGAGATTTTAAAGGAATATTTCAATATTTTTGTCCCTGTTACGAGTTAGAATTATTTAAACATCGCCAATTTCAGCATTGAGTCCTAAGCACAGAGTTAGATCCTCTAGAGACACTACTCCCGCCAAAAAAGGAAGGCAGCCAGGGGCAAAGCGCCGTCTGCATTTTTGGTGTGCTTAGCATCAAGGCTGCAGTTTGCTTCCGTAAACTAGGTGTCTCTGGAGTATGCGATTGAAGACCTGCTACCTACTTGAATTAATTATTATTTATGCAATTTATCTTTCAACTTCAACCAAAGTGTTTCTACTCTTTCTACTACAGGTGTACTTTCTTCATGCTTTTTTATTCTTGCAATCTGAATTAAATGTTTATTACTGTATACTTTTATCGTAAAATGCATAGCAGTCGTAAAATTAATGCGGGTAAAAGCAAAACAAAAATATATTGATTTGTATATAAATTGAAACTGATTTATTAACATTTGTAGCGGAACGAAATATTTGCACAATCTATGTAAGTAAAAATAATTAGCCTTGTTTATAACAAAATAATGCTAAAGTATTGAAGTACATCAAGGAAAAACACCTTACGTTATAAAGTAATTTCAAAAAACTGCAGTACATATTATACTAATTTTTCCAAAAAATTATCTCACCTATTTTGTTTTTACTTCTTACCTTACGTTTTTCAACTGACCCTGCCTAAATCTCTTATTTTTGGAAGTCAAAACGTGGCACTGCTAAATTATTCAATAGTTTAAATATAAAACATAATTTATTATATTTATATCATTCTTTAAATGAGGTCATTCCAGACTTATTATTTCTCACCATTTTTACATTACGGACTAATGAACAGTTCTTGATTTAAAATATGTTTACGAAATGAATTAAAGGAATTATTTATAAAGCTGCATTTAATTCTAAATACGAAATTTAATAAAATCAAAGTAATCCAGTGTTATTTTGGAATCCGTTTTACCGGTAAAAGTATATTTTTGACTACGATTTTTTATATTTTACCAGAAACGTAAAAATTTTACAGCAAATTCTCTATCTTTAATCACTATAATCGTAAGCAAACTCTTACGTTGAGTAAGTTTTTTGCAGTGGTATAAAGATCATCGGGATTAAAGTGCAATGCGCAGACCAAGGAATGTTTTGCAAGAACCCAAGTCGGGTTTTTCAGATCTTTGCGAATTATTTAGATCCATTGACGGCGTTTTAAGTTTATTGAATTCAGGGTTTCAGCTGGAATCCTTAATTGCAAATTTTATGAAACGGTTTTATAAATAGTTATTATCCACATGACAATGTTTAGTTACTGCGCACACAACAAACACACACCTCCACAGAACACAGAACAGAACAGTATTTTGAAACTCACAAACACAGGTAAAAATAAAAAATGTTTTTTTTCATCAGTTTTCCTGCCTTTGCATAAATGCAAAATACATTTTGAAGACATTATACAGTCACATTTATTGCCGACAGCTTCATTTGTGTAAAATTGTGCTGATAAAGCGTTTTCAATTCTGGGGCACTGATGACACTTTCTTAGTTTTCACTTTCCATGTTTTTGATTCGGTTTTCACTATGATGTTGTGTAAGTCAATGCAAAAACTTCGCTAAACTGTGTTTACTTTAATAATAATTCTAATTGCAAATGGGGTTAGGGCAGTTTTATTTCAAATTATTGTGTATTTTAAGTGAAAATAAA
Source organism: Dicyrtomina minuta (assembly GCA_949802685.1). Lineage (NCBI taxonomy): Eukaryota > Metazoa > Arthropoda > Collembola > Symphypleona > Dicyrtomidae > Dicyrtomina > Dicyrtomina minuta. The sequence continues at coordinate 147,095,109 of OX461808.1, read as the reverse complement.
CATTTTCATAAAATTAAGGAGAGAAAACATTACCTATGTAAGTTGATAGGTAGGTAATGCAATAATTATGGTTGTGTGCTTTAATGCGAAAGGCAGTCGTATTCTTTGGTCGGAGCTTGGCAGTGGATCCTATTGGTCAAGAGCGAAAAGTCAAAGCAAAGTTGTCTGTTAAAATGCAGATGGCGTTACTGCAGGCAGTTTCTAGTGCACTGCTAACCTCCTATGCATACGTTCATTCATGAGGTCTGGTAAAAACTACATGCATTGAGATATGACTCGGTTCTCTAGAGTATCTAACTCTGTGGTCCTAAGGGATTTCGAGACGCGGCAGCTTTGAACGCTTAAACAAATACTTGCAAGGCATAGGCATAAATCGAATAAAACTCTCAGAGGTTCCCTAGATAAATGGTTGAGGTAGGTATTTAGGCAAAGCATTTGTGTCAAAATTTTCTCAAATTGGCTACGAAAAAGCTCAAAATTTCATCCTATGACGCACCCAGAAGAAAAGTCAAAACCTTCGTAAATATAGGAGAAGTGGGCAGCTGTCTGGGGCAACTCGAAGCCACTAAACATGTGTGAGTGTGTGTCGAGCCTAAACGTTTTCTTGATTGGCGAACAAGCGAGTAACAACATTTCTGCCAACACAAATATTGCTAAAATTGGCGATTTACGATTTTTAGGAATGAAGGCTTCAAGCTAATTGTTGTTAAATATCAAAAGTTTTGATTTGTCACACAGATTACTTTATATTAATTATTATTCTTTGGACAGCTTTAACGTCGTTCAAATTATTTTATCTAACTAGTAGGCTAGGTGATATCATTACCCGCAGGCCGCAGAAGTTATGCTGTGTTACATGTTTTTATAAAAAACATCGATTCAGGTGCTGACACCCCCTTGAAGTTACAACTGTAGTATTGTAGCCAGCTTCGATGTTAAACTACGGGGCCACAAGAAGGTAATTACTAATTAGTTTGCAATTTAAAATTTATACACACAGACTTCATATTCGGTTAGGGATTAAACATTTATCACGTCTACCAAAATTTCATTTTTTGAAACCTCCCCCTTATCACCACTAGTTAGATATCCGAAGCTCCCCCCTCCCCAAGACGTCTAAAGTAGTTAAATAAAACCCCGGATTCATTTATTTTGTTTTTAGATACATTTACGATACTTAACCACGACCATAATACTAATTTAATTAAAAAATAAATAATCTCTGCGTACTCACAAGCTTAATAAAAAAGCTTGCAAAATCAAGACCAAGACTTTAGGGATTTTCAATAATCTTGAAAAGTCTTGAATTTTCAAGACCTGATGAGAATTGAATTATTTCGACATCTTGATACCAGATATGAAGTTTGTGACGAAGTTTTTGTTGCCAAGAGTCTTGATTTCTTCATGATTTTTGCTGATGGTTGGATGTAAATTGTTCTGACTTCATTGTTTTCATTGCACTTTAGCTGGGCAGGTCTTTCCATGAATGCCATTAAAATGAACTGTATTTGTAGCAGTAAACTCTCCCACCGCAACTTTATTTGCACATCTTTTTTTTTTCCACTTTTCTGCTACAAAATCTTAAGCTTCTTCTGAGTTTGTAAATAATTTGATAAACTTCCAATTTTTATTACTTTTTCAAAGTACGTGTATTGAACTAGTGCTTCCTTGCAAACTCATGGTGCTGCATGTCGACAGGAATTCAGATTGACTAACAGAAGGCCAAAAAATAAGACGTTCATGATTCCTCATCTCTATGAGCGTCATCGTTATGCAAATCATTCCTTTGAATAGGAATCGAATATAATATGATAATATGATGCCATAAATTGTTTCAGCTGCCAATACTGCGTATACCCCTAAAAGGAGGTAGTATGCAGAAAATGCAATTCAGGCTTGTTCTAATTATGGTTACGAAGGTATAATAAGTAAATATTACTTTGTATTTATCAACTCATGCAAATACTAAAATACTGTCTCTTATGTGTAACTCCCTGGGCTTTTATCATGGAATAAAATGAAATTGATTTTATTTCTCAAGCTTTATAGTTTCCATTAACTCTCGGGTCTGAAACTAAGGTGTACGTAACGCCCCGGGAGTTATTATTAGAAGCTTTACGGTGCATTTATCGTTTAAAGGTACATAACTCTGTCACAGCTGTGTAACAGCAAAATAAAATTACCATGTTTTAGTAGGAGTAATGAATTACGATAAACTTGTGTACCATAAATATAATTTGTGGCTTTGCTTGCAGTCAATTTTTGTAAGCAAGCCAAGAATTCTATTTTGTATTTAAATTTCCGCCAAATAACGTGGCAGTTTATTTACTATTAATATGTATTAAATTAGCAAACATAATTTTTAAATGAAATGCATTCTATGAAGCCATTCTATTACATCCGCGATTGTAGTAGTTATTACAATAATACAAATGCATCTAGAATTCTAGAAAACTACAATTTAATAAAAGAAATCGTCCATAAAGGACGTCATCAAAACATTCCCATTTTAAGGACTGTCTGTCCCCTGTCCTGTCATCAGCTTAACCATAATTGACTATGTTTAACAATTGATGTAATTAGTAGGCAAATGGACCCATTGACACTACCAAAGGCGTCATTTGTGGACGATCCCTAATAAGTACAAGATACGGATGCCTTGTTAAAAGCCCGGTTTTACGACTCTATATTATTTCAAATGCATAAAAATACATTTCTTACAGATATATCACCACTTGAATCGAGTACATGACAAATTCTAGCTTGGCAGATGGATTTTTGGAATATGAATATATTTTAAAAATAAATGTAGTAAGTAGTTAAAAGTGGATTTTGTAGTTGGCGTAATATAATTCATTCAATTTAATTTGTAAAGAGAAGCTCCGCCAAAGGGCTACCATTGTTCCATTCGCTGTGCAAGTTAAATTCAACACCTGAAATCTGCACAGATTCCTGTTTTGGATTCTTCACCGTGTGCTGTGAAACGTTGTTTTCTCCCTGTTACATAATAAAAACAAACAAACTTTTACACCCAGACGGTTCTGCTAAATGAATCTATGCTTAGATAGCAAAACAAATAATTTTAACAGTTATTCATTTAAATTGTAATAACTTTACCGTCAAGCCGTAATCAACGTAGCATTTATTATTCCATCCGCTGTCGTATGCATTTGGTTCAATTGTGATGGGCTTGTCAAATAAAAAATGAAAGATTTTTCCTTTTTGAGCAAAATTATTTTTTTCCAACCTCCCGGTGTCAAATATTTGGAAGCCATTAACTATTCTAATAAATCGAATAGTGTCATCGTACTGTGTGTCCCCACCAATGGGGCCTAAGAAACCGACTCCATGCAACGATATCTTCTTATTCACCTGGAAGCTGAAATATGCCAATTTTATAAGTAATTTGTAAGATACAATTTGGAAAATTAAAGACGCTTGGATTAAATACTATAGTTACCCAGATGATGTTGATTTTGTAAAAGTTTTTGTTTCTTTCATCAGCAGTAATAAACAGCTAATGTAGATGCCAAAGCGTTACTTACTAATTACATACTAGGCCTCCTTTGCATACAAATGGCGGATTTGATGTAATTTTGAATTGTTTTGGTAAGCGGAGAACTGAGCAGCCAAATGAATTTTCGATGCATCTAGGCTCGGTTTTGAAAGGAAGTTGAGACCTGCTGTAGCTTGCTCTGAAAAATACATTTTAAATCAATAACCTATGATACTTTGTAACTTAAAAATTCTAAGACACTCTTACAATAGTAAAACGTGTGGCATTAAGGCATCATATAACAAAATACCAAAGAATTAACTTGTACTCACTTTTCCTCTTCGTCCAATGCAATGAACTCGTAAATTGCAACTTTTTCCTCCGCTGTAAACAAGTTCTTTTTAAAATTACTGGCGTTTTTAAAATCTTGCAAATTCATTGTAGGAAAGCGGATCTTAAACGTCAACACAGGAAAACAATCTTCTTCAGAACACAATTAAATACCACGATTTCAATAATAATTGTTAATTGTGAATTAAATAATCTGAACCTGCAAGCAGACTCAAATATTTCCTTTTCCTCTAGTGGGATTTCGTCACAAGAAAAAACTGACTCCAAGTTTTCTTGAGACAATTTTGAAAACTCGTTGCTGCCTTTGAATTCGTGAAAATTTCTAAATCAGTAAAAAAAATGTTTTCCTAATTCGAATTATTTTGTTACAAGTAGTGTAAAAGTTAGTTAGTAAAGTTTTAAAAAATTAAAGCTAAAAAGGGTGAGCCTACTGTATAAAATCTGCTACTGCCTTTTCCAAATTCTTAATTGCTTTCGTAACTTCGTAGCGTCGACAGAGTCCAAGTAAACCGAACACGTTATTTGGCGCCAAATTCAGACTGTTCAGAGCATCCATAGACCACGTGTCCATAATAATCAGCTTTAGAAAGAACAAGGAAATTGAATTTTCAATAAAATGTCAAATTATAAGTTTATTGATTTTTAAATGGCAAGTTTCATACAATTAAATTTTGTAATCTCGCGAAAGACACTAATTCACAGTTTAAGATTTTTATTTTTAAAACTTATCGTTTTGTATGAAAAATGAAAAGTATACGCACATGCACGAACAACTTGAAAATCATGGAATCATCTACATTGGGGAGGGGAATTCCCTCCCCTTCTTTGATTAAGCCAGTTTCCCAATGTTGTTCGAATTCTCTCTCAAAAACCGGTGAAGCGGCTTTGAGAAGAATCTTCACTGCCTCCACTTTGGTCTTCTCTGGACCAACACTGAAGGTGACGTCATAATTGTTCGGTTTTCTTAGCAGCAGGTCCGCCACCTGCTCCCCAATAGTTTTCTCAACTTGGTTGTTTTCCGTCATTTTCACACTAAAAATTTTGATTTTGAATAATGAACCTAAAGGTAATAATTTGGAATGTAATAATAAAGATTAATTACTTTGTCACCTTTAGTTTTGCAATTTAATGTTGTAATTCGTAAAGCTAATTCTATTTAAATTCACCTTGGAAAGTAGAAGATTTGAAACTGGATGTTAAATTACAGTCGAGTCACTTTGAATGTTGCAGTGAAATTGAAATGTAAAATTATCTATGTTCATAATCCAGCTTTACTGATTAGTATTAGCTTTATTTAATCTGTTTTGCACGGAATGGTACATAAATGATGGCACACAAATCTCTCTTTTAGGATCCCCAACTCCCTTGGTCATTACTTTAACATTGCGCGTGAACGGCTATATTTAACATGGCATGTCATTATTATTTCGCTAGAAGCACGGATCCTCTCCATAAAATCATTTATGCACGGCCTCTAATACAATCATGCACGTAATGGAACTCAAATAGTTACCTACCGTATATCTTCTAATACAACGCGGTCGTTGTATTAAAACTTGGATTTTTACCCCCCGCGTTGTATTAGAGACACGTAATGTTAAAGTATAGCAGACTCCCGTGTTATATAAGAGACCCGCGTTCTATTAAAGACCCGCGTAGTATTAGAAGATATACGGTACTTTACACGGAAATAGCTCACGTACTGTAAAGGCAGGCCAGCCTGTTACTTCTTCAATCAAGGACAGGTAAGTTATACCTGGGTGCTGCTATCGTGAGCCTAAAGCGAACTACCAACAAGTTTCAAGCATTCAAAATGTAATACAATTCAGCATTATAGTATGTACAGAAGTGGTACAGAAGTTTTAAATTTATTCTTGGGGAAAACCCGGGAACTTACGAAACATTACATTACAAGTTTTTACTTATTACCTTGGGTGAATTTAAATATACTATAATGTTGAGTTTGTATTACATTTTGAATGCTTGAAACTTCTTGGTAGTTCGCTTTAGGCTCACGATAGCAGCACTCTCGTCCAACTTACCTGTCCTTAATTGAAGAAGTAACAGGCTGGCCTGCCTTTACAGTATATATTTCTATTGCTGATATTTTCAATGTCAATTCGTAAGTACTTTCGTCATAGTACTTTCGTAATTTATGTTTGTCAGGAAAATAGGGGCCGTCTATAAATGACGTCAGGGGTAGTTTCAATGGGTTCCTTTGGGCATTGATGACATTCCATGTTAGAGATAGCCAATGGTTACGCTAATCACATGAGGTGGTCATTAAGTACTAGAAATGGAGATCTTTTGATGACACCATTTATGGACGATCCCTAACTTCCGTGAGCTTGTAATGCACGGGTATAGGCAGGTGACAAAGAGGTGACTCAATTTGCTAAATCCAGACTAGGTCAATATAAGCGTGATTATTTAATTATTTATGCCTAATATCTTTTTGCATATTTAAATTAAATACACATACATAGTTATAGTTGCTCCCTCCATAGTATATAAGGGAAAGTCCATACATGACGTCTTCAAATTATCTCAATTTTTATGACCCAATGACCATTTTGTCATCAGCTTTGCCATTTCATAAATTGCTATTCTTAACATGGAATTTCATCATTGCAAAGTGGACCAATAGAGGCCATCAATATCGTCATTAGTGGACTACCCTTAACGGAACTTGTACTGGTTCAAGTACACATTTTTTAGGCATTAGATAATAAATAGATAAAAAGTTATATTACATTTTGATTTGGCAGTATATCAAATCAAGTTTTTAATAATATTAATAAATTATCTGTATTGACGAGAATATTTAGAATTAATATAGCTGACTCTTTTCGTTTTTAGTGCACCGCGTTTTATCATACCTGTGCTGCTTGGTCTGTGTATATAGTGAATAAAAAACGGCATATCTATGCAGTAAACGTTGAGACCACTGAAAATTGATTTTGAAGGTCGGGTTGGACCTGGTCGGAACAGGTATGTACATACTTATGCACGTACCTATTTAACTTACTAAATCAATCACTGGTTTGTGGGGGTATTCTGTACTGTATTTTCTCTGCACATTTTTCTTCTTCCAGGCAATACTTACGTAAATTATTGCTTTACCTGTACTGGCTCAGATGTTATGATTTTATAAAGGGGTCTGGGATATAACGTCGCCGCCGAAACGTCGCCGTCCAAAACGTCGCCACCGAAACGTCGCCAGGCCAAAACGTCGCGCGCCCAAAACGTCGCCGACCAAAACATCGCCAGGGACATAACGTCGCCAGGCCTAAACATCGCCAGGCCAAAACGTCGCCGGCCAAAACATCGCCAGGGACATAATGTCGCCAGGTCAAAACGTCGCCAGCCCAAAACGTCGCCGACCAAAATATCGCCAATCTTAAATTGCAAAAATCGCTTAGTTAACTGTTGACTATGGAATTTTGGAAACTGAGGATTGCACAGTTATATACCTTTTTACGGAACCTTAACTATTTTCTAATTGGCTATTTTTAATGCAAAAATCAGCACCAAGGATAGTACTTGAAGTAATATGAATGTTTGTCTCTTCAGAAGAAAAATCCAGGGAAGCTTTAATTTCCGAAATATGTGGTATATCGTAGGCGACAAATCAAATCTTAGTATCTCCTTTTGGCGCTAAAAGCAAACCTGACTATTGCCATTTTTCGCTAAGAGCGAAAATGACTATCTCCATTTTTCTTAAAATACCATTAAAAGATGGCAAACAAACTATATGTGCCAATGCAGCATGTTATGAAGTGGACGTTTTTGTTTAGTTTTCGTCCGTAAAGGACATCACGAAAACTATTGATTTCTTAGAAAACACCTACTTCCTTTATCAAAAGCCCTACTTGTGCTTGACAAAGGTAAAATCAGAATCAAAATTTTTAATCCTAGATCCACGAGCGAAGTAATTTAGTAATTTGTAGTTATTTACCATCTCAAGGCAAGCTTACAAACTACACAATTTTTTCGATGAAAAAACTGCTTCGTAACTTGCTTCATTGTCAAATATAATTAATTGGTTTTTCTAACCTTCTATTTATGGTGTTTTGTGAAACATGGAGATAGTCAGGTTTGCTTTTAGTGAAAAATGGTTATAGTTAGTTTTGCTTTTAGCACTACAGGGAGATAGTCAGATTGTATTCTTTGCCCACGATATTTACAGCCACTTACCATTTTTGATAATTTTTACTCTATAAACAATTATGGGAAATGGGAAATCTTAAAGTTAGGATCTTCGTTCGCGATATTCAAGATCTTAATTGCTTTGTAATATAATTAAGTTTTAGAATTTAATCCAATTGTAATAAACTTCACACTAATTATAGCTGTTTTTCGCTTTATAGCAAATGTTTAGAAATTAATAATTAATAGTTAAAATTTTGAAATGTATAGAATTTTTTTACGAAAATCGTTATTAAATGTTGTTTTTCGGAAAATGTGGACATTCAGCTCCTAAATTATAGAAAATTGAGTGTGTCAGACATTTACCATGAGTCAATAACTGGTTTATTACATAAAAAGTCCCTGCCGTTCAGCCTTGGCACTTGGCCATATCTCTCACGAGGAAGTGTGCAGACATTTCCAACCCAGCATTTTCTGCTAAGGCATTACCCACCCGAACTTTACCTACCGTAACATTTAATATTAGACAGTTTGCGCAGTTCACGTAAAACGCAAAACGCTATACGTAAAAAATATTTTTACCTAAGCTCCTCTCACTTTACGTAAAATTCAAGTTTTACGTAAACATTTGAAATTGCGTAACACTATATCTTACGGTAGCGTTAACGTATAGCGTAATCAAAATATCACGTGAACGTAAAAATTTGAATTTCCGCGGATTTAATGAGAGCCTTGGTGGGTAACAAAGCGAATTATGTAAGGATTCTGGACGTGCCTGTCTTTTAAGGTCGTGGGTTCAATCCTTACTAAGGGCGAATGACTTTTATGTAAAAGTTGATCGTATACGACACGTGTGGTGAACCACTGTCCCAGATACACATTTCACGCCAACTTACACCTTATTTCTATATATTTAAAATTATTTTCAAAAAGTATTTTTTAAAATCTAATATTTCTATTCGTAATACATAGTTAGATGTAAGCAATTAGAAAGTTGTAGCGTCATGAAGGAAATAGTTTACTGAATGAAATAATGTATTTAAATATTCATTGTTTAAGTATATATGGTACAAATGGTACTTTTGATAAAAACGAGAAGAAAAACAAGCTTATAATCTACTTTTAAAAATTACTGAATAAAACGCGTAATTTTTTTTTGCGTTATATTATTGGAGTACGCAAACTGTGCAACGTTATTTTGTTCGTAGTTTTTCAATAACGTAAAATTTAAATTTTGCGTTTTACGTATAGCGTGAAAGCAATTTACGTCGGACTGCGCAAACTTTCTATTACCCAAGACAAAACGTAGAATATTTTAAACTCATGACTAATGTACAAAGAAATTCTTTGATTATGGTACAGGAAAGAAACTATGTACTTTCCTAGCAAGTTTATAATTATAATTTGGCGTTCTTATTAAAATAAAATACAGTAAACTAGGATGTCCTTTTGCAGGATACTTACTTACTTTGTTTTGGGTGGGAAATCTGCTTGGTTTGGTAGCAGGTACAAACTTTAATAGTAGAAAAAAACGTGTAAAGAAATTACCGGGTTATGATACAAACTCCAAGTGAAAACAACTTCAAAGTCTATTCCTATCGTCAGTTTACAAAATTCCATAGTCAACAGTTAACTAAGCGATTTTTTCAATTAACTCGCCAAACCAGTAGCGAGATTTTACATGAAATATTTTTTTTTCAAAAAGAGTTTGCAAAAAAACTTGGCTTACCAGCATGTTGCTCGTAATGAGTTTCGTTCTATGAAATATTTTTTCGAAAAAACTACAAAGGCCTTAAAATGATTTTTTAATCTCACTTTCTATTTAAAACAAAACATCCTAAGCACAATTTTTGAAATTTTTTTATGAAAAACCATTTTAAAATATTAGGAATTCAAAAACAATAAAAGTTTAAAATTTTGAAATGTTTTTACTTTTTTCACAATTTTGACGGAATAAGGGTAGGTGCCTGACAAATATTTTATAAAAAATCTCGCGTATCTTTTGGCGAGTTATGCCTATTGTTAGTATAAAATGTTGGCACTCATCTTTGTAAGAGATATATCAGAGGCTCAACGTCAGAAACTTTTTATATGATTAACAAGTTTTACTGAATGTTGGACTCACACAATTTTTTGTAAATCAACATTTAGCAGTGATTGCTATAAATTTTTATGCAACATAGAAAATTCTAACAAAAATAATTTTTGACTTACGGCACAAAATTAAGACTAATCCTTTGTTGTCAAGGCTAATTGACGTTTGCTGTCCATACAACGACATACAGCAATAATTAATGTGAAGTTCATAATTAGATTAAATTCCAAATATTGTTATTTAATTATTTAAGTCTTGACGAACGCCAACAAGTGTCTAAACTTCAAGATTTTCAATGAACTTTTATATAGTAAATATTATTGCAAATAGTCAGTGACTATAAATATGCCAAATAATGCAGAAACCAAATTTTCTTCACTGAATTTTACTTTGGTAGAGACATGCGTTTATATAACTTTATGTCCCAGCCTAGGTGCTGGTTTTTGAAAGTTATGATTTACTGTGTTTAAATTAGCCAATTAGGCAATGGTTTAGGTTAAGCAGACGTGCTTGGGTAAGCTATTAGGACTGCAGACTGTAACGAAATTTACAGTCTCAGACCTAGCTTCGATTCTCCGCCACTGCTAATCCTTTACGGCTCGGTGTTGTACAGTAAACGTCACTGGATGGTTAATTGAAACCGGATCTCCTTCGGTGCTCCTTAGTGACCACTACTTACTGTAGGGGCCTAGGGAATGAGACTCTTTTACTGTGGAGGAGGGGACGGGGATAGGTGAAACAGTACAAAAACCGAGACGATCTAACGCGGTAGCCTCCTATTTCCTCACCCACAGTCACTCGTTGAGTCTAGTTGTATGAACTTCTGTTAAACCGACCCAATGAATAAATTATTATTATTATAATGGTTTAGGTTCAGTCAGCATTTAAAAAGGGGCAAGGGAGTCAAATATTATAATCAATATGAGGAAGTGATAATTTTCTCCTTTATTGTCCACCCTTAGGAATTAGACTTTGGGTGGTATTTTAACGCTTCAGACAAAAAAAATGGTTTTGGCAGACGAAAAATTCAATGAATTTGCAGACAAATTTAATTTCATTTGCAGACAAAATTTGCGGCATAATAATAATTTTTCCAGCAGACAATTATTTAGGAACTTTACATTTTCTTAGCAGCTTAAAAAAAATACAAAACTAATTAAGCCTGAAGGTAAATATTGTCGAAAGGAAAAAGTATAAATAAACTTGGATGACGTCAGACTACGATGAGCTGAGCTGTTTCCTCTGCCTTTTGTTGTTTTCACTGTTTTCGTCATTCGTGTTGTAAAACTTAGCCTTACTAGTTTCTTGCTTAACTGTGGTCTGTGGATATCTGACGCTTCCAATATGAGCAAAGGTGTTGTTTTTGTGAAAATACGAAACATAACAGAAACAGAGGAAGAACTATTGTTGAAGAGCCACCGAATAAAAAACAAAATGTTGGTGGTTTTAGAGAAGCATTAAACTGGGTCTCGAAAGGAGAATTTGCGAGTAAAGCTGAAGCTGAAGAAATGGTTGGGAAGGACTGGAAGCTGCATTATTCGAAGGGTACCGTAGTAGCTGAAAAAATAACATACTGAGGCACTCAAATCCTACTACCAAGATGACATTACTGAAGATATTACACTTGTGTACGTGGGTGCTTCAGATCATCCGAATGTATCAACAGTTGCAGTACTTGCTGTAGAGGCTAAAGCTTACAGGCAGTTTAAAACATTCAAGGAAAACTTTTTCTCATTTCATAAGATAACTTTGAACGTGAAAAACTGGAAAGCATCGTCTTGCTCTTGTGTTAGTTTCAACGAAAAGTATGTGTGTAAACACATTTACGAACTTGCAGTTCACAATTGTCTGCCAAATAAATTATTTTTAAATGGCTGCCGCTGAAAGTGTCTGCAAAATCGTAAAAATTTGTCAGCAAAATAAATTTATTTTGTCTGCCAGTTAGATGTCTGTGTCTGCTCATTAGATTCACCTGTCTGCTCATAAAACATTATCCCTTAGACTTTCCGCGGCCACTGGTTTAGGTATGTGGTTTGACTTGGCTTGACTAGGCACCTATTTAAAAACGTAACTATTGATATGCAGTCATAGCCAGTCGGCCAAATCAAACTACACATTCAAGGCAATTTATACGTGCATTGCAATTTCCAATGCATTTTGGCACAGTACATTGTTCGTAAGTTTGAAATAAATGAATACCTTCGACTTATTAGTTTATATTACCTGCAGGTAAAAACAGCTTAAATTTCTAGCTGCGCAATTCTCAGCTTTCAAAATTCGATAGTTAATAGTTAACTGAGCTAGTTTTGCAGTTTAAGATTGGCGATATTTTGGTCGGCGACGTTTTGGCCTGGCGACGTTTTGTCCCAGGCGATGTTTTGGTCGGCGACGTTTTAGGCTGGCGACGTTTTGGCCTGGCGACATTTTGTCCCTGGCGATGTTTTGGCCGGCGACGTTTTGGCCTGGCGACGTTTTAGTCTGGCGTCGTTTTGTCCCTGGTGACGTTTTGGTCGACGACGTTTCGGTGGCGACGTTTTGGACGGCGACGTTTCGGCGGCGACGTTTTGAGCGGATACCTACTACCGCACTGATAAATCTTGAATTTAGATAAAGTACCCTTCAGTTATATAGTATAAGGAGTGTACCGGCAAAACACGTCCATCATTTCTGAAATTCAAACCATTTGCGCTGTATATTGACTAATTATTACCACATATAACCTGGAATTAGAGGTAACAAACTACAATTAAGTTAAATACAAAACAAACTAATTTATGTTTAAAAAACATGTAAGCCATACAAACTGGGTACAAAATACTCCAAATTGCCCAAAACCTCAATATTCAAATTCATGCTTAACAAAATAAAAATTATCCGTTAAAAAAACAGATACGCGTGTTTTATTTAAATAGTTAAAGAAAGTGCAAAATATGCTATTTTACATGTTTTTAAAGTGTATAATTTATTCTTTAGTTTTACACTTACTTAGAAATTAGCATGAACCATGAATCCAAAACAGTTTCTAGCAAACCACTATTTTTACACAAAGTTAAATACATTGCATTGGTGCTAAATATTTACAAGGTGAAGAAATTTAAGTTGTGAAGTATTTAAAATTTAAAAAACAATTACAGAATTTTAAATTATTTTTCTAAAATGCAGTTCTTAGCAAACTGCAAGATATTCATTGGTCGTGTTTTATCAGAACGTGGAACATTTATTTGTTGGGTTTTAACAAACCGCATTAGGACTTTTAAGACAAAAGAACTCAAAATTGTTTTGAACTGAGAAAAACGCTTAACGTTAGGATAAATAAAGTGTCCGTGAACGTCTAAACGCCAGCCACTAACAAATCAACAGTCATCTCCACAATAGTTTGTATTACAGTGAGCAGAAGTCCCTTGTCAACAAAATAAAAACTTCCTATCGTTACTCTTAGTGGTTTAAAGGACTCTATAATTTTGTTTTCATACTTTGACTCAACATTGAAGCGCCAAAACATCTGTAAGTTAGATGAGTACTCGTACACTTTCCCACAAATGTAAATGCAAACAAACAGAAACGTCATTACAGTCATCACACTATTGATAAAAAATAGTCGAAGGACGCCATCAATCCGTATTGCTCCGTACAAGTTGTAGGTGCAAAGAATAATAAATAACCATTTTGTTGAAACAAAGACCAAACGACAATGGCAGTAATTTAACTGCTTGTTGAGAATGCTGAGTTTCAAATAGTACTGTGAGCTACATTTTTCCGTAAAGAATTGATAGGAACTAATGTTTTGTAGACTTGTGCTGTAAAATAAAAGAAAACAAGCATTGCTGTTAATTTTAATTATGATGTTAAAATGATTTATTATGAATATAGCAAAGTCCTTTAGTAGCAAATATTTAAAACATGTTCTGCGGTTTAAAAACAATATTTATAGTTTAATACTTCATTTCCAGTAACAAAGAAATTGCATCAAAAAGATATGGTAGGCCAGTAAAAGCTCAAAGATACATCACAGCAAACCACGTTGTGTACATGTACAGTTGGCAAAGGACGTTGAAAGAAATTGTGAAAAGTATCCGAGGTGTAAGTTTGTCCCGAAAAACATTTAATCCAGGATCCAGCACAATAACATAACAAGGTAGTTGTGGAAATAGTATAGCAACCAAAAACACCAAAAACTGAATCGGAATTGTTGAATAGTAGAGCAGGCCACATATTATACCAGGTGTGTCGACACTTTTGAGCTGGCGTTTTGTAACATCAGCTGAAAAAAACAAACCATGTACTTTTGCCTGTTTTATAAAACATAATTTAAGTAATTCTGCACTAGTTAGTATAATTTGCAATTAGGTTACCTTTGAGCTCGTTAAAAAGTTTGACATATGCAATGACAAAAGCAGGTAGCTCGTCCTTTGCCATGAAAACCGCAATAGCTTGAAAAACCAATAAAATAAAGCTCAGCGTGAAAATGATCATGAAGGGTTTCAACCAAATTGGGTAGATCCCCTGTTCTGCCTGATGAACTTGGTACGTTCGGTATGCTAACATGGCTGAGTAAAGAATACTCACAACCAGATGAAAATACCAGCCAAGAAGTCGTCTGATTGATTTTGTAACTCGTGGGATATTCAACTTGGAGTCCCAAGTATAAGGCAAGCTGTTCATCTTAGCACCCCAAATGAATCCCTTACCCATCATATACTTTCCTATTGGTCCTACCATTTTGCTTGTTTTTAAATGTATGCCTTCACTGTAGTAAGAGTATAAGTATTCGTTTTTATAGTTTTGAATTGTTATTTCTGGTTATTGTGATTTGAATGTATTTACTGAGTTGAGGTATGAGCCAGGAATTAATTTGAGAATTGTTTTGGTGTTGATTTGGTTGTGCTTTGAAGTTTTAGTCAGAACATGCATTAAGCTTGCTGAAAAATACTCAACTGACATAATATATATTCAAGTCACTACAGATATCTGTTAGTAATAATGGTTTTAAGTTAAATTCGCAATACGATTGACTCGCTTAAAAGTAGATATACATTCCTTAGTGAACTATAACAACACTAATGCTTTATTTAAAGTATCAAACTATTGTTTCAAAACAAAGTTAAATAAAAACGTTATTTACTTTTCTTACCGATAATCAATAGTAGTGCTTTCTATACGACATTAGAAAATAGAAGCCTGTTTAATTTTTCATTTATTTAAAAGCTATTTTTTAATTAAATTGGTTAGCTTCTTGTAATCCTTAGATGTAAACTGTATAATTGAACCTAATATTATTTATGTAAATGAGTTTTGCCCCTAGAATCAAACAACTTGAAAAATTCTAATTTAAATTTGGAAGTAATTGTGTCGCTTCGCGGAATTATAACATTATGTCTTGACTAGAGCAGATCAATAGGACACTTTTCAATCAAATAAAGCTCTTTTATTACCTACATATAATTATAGCTAGTTTATATAAAAACATTTTGCAATAGTCTTTTTAGGTAGTTCTATAAAATAAACCGTCCACATCTGCAAGATATACAATACACTCGCTTTAAAGTAGGTAAACATTCCTAATTATATTTCTAGAGAGATGGATTTATTGAAATATTTTTAATCAACTTAAGTTTTGTTTTTATACATATAACACCAATTTATATAAACAAATTGTGCAATACAATTCCTTAATTAAATTTAAAGATTGTGTCGTGTATTAATTGAAATATTTTTAATCAACTGAAGCTCTCTTGCTTCCATATAATACCAATTTATATAGGAACATCATGCAATATACTGGATTTAGATAGTTGAATAAAATATAAAGCATGAAATAAAATATAATTAGATGACCGTAATTTAATATAGTAGTAGATTGCGTATATGTGATCATGCCTCAATGAGTCATTGTATGATCAGTGGCTGGTGCTAAAACACAAGCTGCATCAGAAATCCTTTACTAGCCGGTAATGATAGCTTGTACCACAGAGGTATATAGAACTAGAGACACTACTCCCCGGGAAAAAGGAAGGCAGCCAGGGGCAAAGCGCTGTCTGCATTTTTGGTGTACTTAGCATCAAGGCTGCAGCTCGCTTCCGTATAACTAGGTGTCTCTCAGATGTGCAAGTTAAGACTTGCACTAGCTACGAGAGTCTACGGTTGGTAATATTCGATTAGCCGTAAGTTGCAGTTGCAAGGATATCGATGGATGGTTTCTATCCTTAGAAATACTTGGCAGAGGCAATTGAGCAGGCAAATTTCAAAACACGCAGTTCAGAGGTTAAAATGCTGATGTCGCCACTACTGAGAACTTTTGGTGCAATGATAAAGTGTTACCTATAAGTTCATCCATAGTGCCGCATAAAAAACACATGCAAAGAGATTACAGTAGGGCATCTAGGTATTCTATATCTGTGGCTTGTACTCTTAACTAACGACAGTATAATTTAGGGTGCGCAACTTTGAAAACATGGGCAGAGTAAAATCTCTGAAATCCGAATATCAGAATAACTCATTTTCCAAATTTTTTTCCGAGTTTTCAAATTTCAAAATTTCTAGTGTTGTACATTTTAGAATTAAACAACGTGTGCAACGTGATTGACACATTCATTACTAACTAATTGAAGATACTGGTTGAAAAAAGGTGGTGGAAAAACATGGAGAGAATGGCTAAAGTTGTGAAAATGTATCAAAACACTTTGAAGTTGAAAACATAGCTATAGGATCAAAGTTTAATTCACATGAGCGTCGCTGTTTTATTAAATTATTGCTATGAGTTTACAGATTTGAAATGTATTATTTTATGAAAAATGTGTTACTGCATAAGTTAGAATAATTACTTTAATTACTGTACTCTGCTGGTAAAGGACCTGTATAATCGCAGTCAAAAAATTTATTTAGCGCATTCAGATATGTATATTATGTAACCTTTGTCAAGTTCCATAACACGCCGGGGAATTATGGGGTGTGCAAATATTTTGACAAACAAAAACAGTCTCTTAAAAACCTGATGAATTTCTTAATTGAATTTCTAGACTTGTGGATTTATTGAAATACTTTTAATCAACTGAAGCTTTGTTTTATACATATAACACCAATTTACCGTATTTTCTCTAATAGTACGCCCCGCGTACTATCAAAACTCGAGCTCCGACCCCCCGCGTACTACTAGAGACCCGCGCATTAATAGAGACCCGCGTACTACTCAATTTTCAAAAAATCAGGCCTAAATTTAGTTCCAAAATTTCAATGAAAAATCAGATTTATTGCCGGTTCCCAGAAAGTGTAAAGGTACATCGTACATGTATTACTGCAGACGATAAGCGATAAACTAAAAAAATATTTTGTGACAAGGGGGCGAAATCAGAATCAGCCTCACTATCAGTGAACACGCTCTTGCAATTCAAACTTTCTGCATCACTCTCTTCTTCGTCTTTATCACTCTTCTCTTCGTCTTCATCACTATTTTTTTCATCATTGCCCAAACTATGAACATCACATTCTTCATCCGATGCATCTGCTGAATCTTTAATCTCATACACAAACGTTTTGTTTTCGTCATCGCGGTAGTTTTGCAAAATACCCCAAGCTGCCCTGCAGGGTTCTCCAGGCTTAATAAAATGTATCAGATGATCCTCAGATCCTGATGTGGCTGTAGTTAGAGCGCAGTATTTAAACGAAAGCGCGCATGAAGGCTATCGATGATCTCTCGATGCCGTCGATGTTCTTCGAGTGTATGACGTCATACCCCGCGTACTATGAGAGACCCGCGTACTATGAGAGACTCGCGTACTATTAGAGACGACCCGCGTACTATTCAATCTAGAGCTCCGACCCCCCGCGTACTATTAAAGACCCGCGTACTATTAGAGCAAATACGGTATATAGAAACATTGTGCAATACAATTCCTTAATTAAATTGATCGATTGTGTCGTGTATTTAATGAAATATTTTCCATCAACTGAAGCTCTTTTGCTTTCGTTTAATACCAATTTGTATAGAAACATCATGCAACACACTCAATTTAGGTAGTTGAATAAAATATACTGTTCACCGTCTGCATTTAAAAAATATGCTTGGATGTATGTAATTTGATATACCAGATTTCCTGTATCTTGACATTTACAATCTGGACATTTCCTAACTGAATATTTCCTGCCCATTACCAAATTAGAAATTGTGTATTAATGACTGGTGTCACCAAAATATATCTAATATAAGCCATTTAAGTCGTTCATTGGGATGCGAAATGCTAGAAATGATGTTCAAAGTACTTCGTTTCTGATACTGCAAAGTAATCTGCAGCCTTTTCAGAGGCTAAGCTTAAGTACAATCAAAGTCAATACCTAACTTTTAAATACAATAACGTTACTATTGTTACAAGATATTGTGATCATAACATTCTCAGGAAATCTAATACCAGTAGGCTGAATTTTGACTTCAGTAACTGGCAGGCAGCACCTCTTCTGAAGTTCCGCACTTGGTGTGGGTACCGAAATAAGGTCATGGATAGGCCTCTGTCTGGCATTAGATTTACGAATAGTGTTGTAAAGGCAACGCAACTAGTACATAAGAAAACCCGTATGATCGTTAAAAACATTGAAGTGAAGCAAAGGTAACCCGATTTTAACGTAAGCGTATAATATGTAGATATCCATGGTTTTAATTACTAATCACTAATTATTGTAAATTGACAGAATATAGCTAGGATTGTTGTGAATCACTCAAAATGAATAAGTAAATTATTTTAATAAATGTTTTCTTCAAATATCAAACCTTAACCTTGATTACTGTTAAATATAGGTATAAAATGAATCAAATTATGTATACTCAAAATTAGTTTGTTCGTGATCATTCTGTTTGTAATTAGAAATAATTTTCCCCTTAGCTAAGGTGGTATCATATATTATCTGTTTATCAAAAACTCTGTAACCTCATTTAATCTGATTTATGTGTGGGCCATGGCCCGTATATGCAATAAATCTATACATACATACATACATACATTAAAAAAATATGCTTGGATGTATGTAATTTGATATACTAAATTTCCCGCATCCTAACATTTACAATCTGGACATTTTCTAACCGAATATTTCCTGCACATTACCAAATTATAAATTGTGTATCAATGACTGGTGTCACCAAAATATATCTATTATTAGCCATTTAAGTCGTTCATTGGGATGCGAAATGCTGGAAATTATGTTCAAAGTAATTCGTTTCTGATACTGCAAAGTAATCTGCAGCCTTTTCAGATGCTAAGCTCAAGTATCTATTGAAATGGTTATGTCCTAGCTAGAAGTGGCTAGCATTAAAAACTGGCATAAGTTGAAGGAGAGCGGGAGTAAGTGGGTGGTTCCTAAATGACGTCACAAAAAAAATATATCGATGGTCATTTCCGTCCGTCGATTTGTATCTCTGTTGGTCATGCTCCACAGTTGACAGTTTTTTACTGATTTTTTTTAAACAACTTTTAAACGACTGAAAATACAAATGTAAAGTGTCCTTATGTTTTTGGGGTTGATCGAACTAACCTGTTTCTTATAAATAACTGTTGAACGGGAAATGACTGTATCGTTAACAAGGTTTGTCATCAGTCTATAAGCAGATCCGTTGAACCTACTTGTATGACGTCATTTGTTGACGATACTTGATCTAAACTCAAAATAATAAAAATATCATCAGCAATACATTAGTTATAATTACTTTTACATTCGAAATCGAACACACGTACCCAGGGGCGTAGCTGGGGGGGATGCCCGAGTGCCCGGGCATCCCTCGAAATGTTTGAATTAACACTACGTATGTTCATTATTTTTCAATATAACGAATAAATTAACAACATAACAATCACGAAAGCATTTATTTCAAGGAATTTAATCTTTAGGGTTAAAACAAATATGTGGATTGTAGATAAATAAATTACAACTTATGGAATTTGGGGGGGGGGGGGGGCAATTTTTCCTGAAATGTCACTTCAGCTACCACTTGCACGTACCTGTACCGGTCCCGGCACATGACGGCATACAGCAGCTTATTTACCATGCAGGCAGGCAGCAGAAAGTCAACACTGTCAACTAATACAAATTGAATTTCCCGCCTTGACGCTGGATTGGTGAGTCAAAAGGAAATGTTGTGGTAGAAAACGATCGCGTAGGCAATGTGCAGGTAGGAAATCCTGTACAACCATCTAATTCTCATACATATGTGCACGTGCGCACATATGAAGTCCAGAGGACCTTGGAAAATAATTTTGAAGGTAATTTAAGTGTATTGACAAAACATGTGGAGAATCAACTTAAATAATATCAATAATTACTATATATTTACTTTATGTAATAAAAGACAACTTTATTCAAAAATAAACTTGACACTGTCCTCCAATGAGGATAGCCTAAAATATTCCTTTAAAAGCTACTTTTTGCTGAATTGGTTAACTCCGTGGAAATCCGTGTAGCAGCCGATTGCCCTTTTAATACTGCCTATTACCTTTATTCCGTAAATTGTTTCTGCACGCGTATATAAATTGATTGTTCATTTAAATGCATTATCTACAGGTAAAATAATCAATGGTTTTGAATACAACACATAAATTCAAATGTGGAGATGCCTTTAAAATTATTTGCAAAAGAAATGTTTTTACAGAAATTAATTTAATTTAAATTTTCTTAAAAAGAAGCTCAGCCAAAGGGTTTCCAGCATTCCAATCGCTGTTCAAGTTAAATTCAACACCTGAAATCTTTAACGATATGTTTTTTGGGATCTCCTCTTTGTACTGTGAAACGTTGTTGGCTCCCTGAAAATTTTCGAAAATAAAGAGGTTTGCGCACTTTTAAAGTTTTTGTAAATATTGTTACCATTGCAAACAGTTAACAGATGTTGTTGTTTTTGAATAATGTAACTAGTGTGTTACTTTTTACCTTTAAACTGTAAAATATGTAATAAAAATTATTCCAATTGATGTCGTACGAATTTGGTTCAATTATGATGGGCTCGTCAAATAAGAAATGAAACAAATTTCCTTTTCTTGCAAACATCTTTGCTTTCAAAGTCCCACTATCAAATGTGTAGGAAGGATAAACACATCTTTGAATTTGGACTGTGACATCAAACTCAGTGTCCCTCTCAATGGGTCCCAAGAAACCAACTCCAATCAACGAAATCTTTTCATTTACCTGAAACCTATATTTGAGAAATTCATAAATTTATTTTTAGCTTTTAACTAAAATCATAACGCAAAAACTGAAGTGTAAATATTTAAAAGTAATTCCTTGTTTTTATTTTACTGAAGTTTTAGTTAAGGGTTTGTGCACAAATGACTTCATCATTAGGATCAATGTGTCTATTGGACTACTCATGGCATCCGCTCATGCTAAAGATATAACCATTTACGCAATGGCTAAGCCGATGACAAGGTGGTCGTAGAGTAATAAAAATGGAGATTTTTTAATGACGTCATTTGTGGACGATCCCTTACGTGTTTTGTTAGTTTAACTTCCAACTTACATATTAAGCTGTCCATATGCATTACATGCAAACGATGGTCTCTGTACGATTTTAAAGTGTTTTCGTAAACGAAGAACCGAGCAGCCAAATGAATTTCTTGGGTTTGTTTTGAACAGAAGTTGGGATTTGTCGTACTTGGCTCTGAAAAAGTAATTCGGGGATTTAAATTATTTACTTAAAATATTTTGAACTGTTGACTGCAGTAAATGAAGTACGGATATTTGTTTTCGAATTTAAGTTTGATTCACTTTTCACAGTCGTCTGATCCTATGAATCGGAAGATGGCCAATCTCTCCTCAGCTGTAAACAGATTCTTTTTCAAAACACAGATTTTTGAAAAATCATCAAACTTTATTGTGGGGAAGCGGATTTCAAAAAAACTCGAGCCTAGAACTTCTCGGAAATTTTCACTTGTCGGCTCAACTTTGCTTTGTTGGCACTGGTCCTCCGCCCACCTTTGGAAATACATAGCAGAATTTAAGGAATCAACTAATTAGTACAAAGTAGGATGTGTTCATAAAGTATTAAAACTGCAAACATTTCGATGACAGCCTTTATGGACGACCCTTAATTAATAAAACTTTTTACATTCTATGCACCTCCAAACACACTCCAGGATTTCATATTCGTCCACCTGGATGTCGTCACTAGACAAAACTGTTTCTAGATTTTCTCGAGAGAGTTTTAAAAATTCGGCAGTGTCCTTAAATTCGTAGAAATTTCTAATAGAGAAAATGCAAAAACATTTAAATTCACTTCTTGGTCTATAGATTTAAGGTATTAAATAAGTTGATTTAATTTGGTTACATCTTTTATAGAAATTTAAGAATGGAATACTTACTGTATAAAAGCATTCGCTGCTGCTTCCAAGTTTTCTATGGCCTTTGAAATTTTGTACTGACGACAGAGTCCCAGTAGATTAAATACAGCGTTTGGCGGCAAATTTAAATTGTTCAGCGCATCCACTGACCACGTGTCTGAAATAATCAGCTAGGTATGGGAAAATAGACACAGACTTTAAAATTTTATGAAATTCGCGCCAAAACGATTACAAGTTTATAGTTAAATTGGTATACATATTTAACTGGAAGTTATGTAAAGTAAATGTAAAATTGTATTTGAAATTTACGGTAATTGATTTGTTAACTAATTTAAAGCTTATTTGATGTAGACCTAGAAGGAAACAAAAACTCAATGTGTGTACATACGTTGACAAACAACTGAAAAACCGTAGGTTCAATGTCCGGAAGCGGAATTCCCTCGTCTTGTGACATCACCGCGCTTTCCCAATTTTGATCGAATTCATTTTCAAAAACAGGTGATGCGGCTTTGAGAAGAATCTTGACTGCTTTCACTTTTGTTTTTTGCGGACCAACGCTGAAGGTGATGTCAAAGTTTCTAGAATTTCGTTGCACAAGGTCAGCTACCTGCTCTCCAATATTTTTCTCAAAATGCTTGTTTTCCGTCATATTAAGCCCGGTTTGTAGTATTTTTTAATTTTGAAATGTAATTCAAGATCGGGATAATATGCAATGATTAAAAAACTTAAACGGAAATATTCTAAAAGATCAATCTATGTACTATACACAAGTCATTTGCGTTTAAGTAATACCGAGAGGCCGACAGGATCGAAATGAAATGAAAGAATGAAAAAGTGATCGAAATTAAATCAAAGTTGGATCGCAGCCTGAACTTAACATTCAACTGAAGGTTAGATAATTAATTATTCTTGTGACTCAATGTTTCCGTTATTTATGCCGGTAAAGTATAATCCATTCTACGCACTGATGTACATTGTAGTGTCATATAAATGTATCTATACTGTATAAGTGCTCAACATATTCCTGCTTGCAGTTTAAAATTTGCTTCTGCTGACTTCATCCAACTCTCGAGGACCATGAACCCCGTCGTGTTGTTTGGTTCCGATAAAGGTACATATTGGTATATATCTAATTTTCTAACACTACTCAAGTCTCAAGTTACCGTTTGCCTTTTGTGATCTGAATATCACATAATAAATAATATGATGATATAAAGCCATAAAGTTTTATATTTCTTGGTAAGTGAAGTTTGTTATTTAATACCTAAAGCTATTACATATTGTGTAAATATATCGCAATTTGAGTGTGTTATATTCGCAGTCGGAAAAAGGAAGACGTGACTCTGCTTCTATATATTATACTCCGGTTGTCAGTTTTAATCTTCTTGTTTTATCTTTAGCCAAAGCTACAGTACTGTATACATAATAAACGTATTTATAACGTTTTACCATTTTGTATGTTATTTATTCCATTACTTTTGTAAAAAAATGTATTGTCACGTGAAATAAGGTAAGACTCGTCTATAAATGGTCTAGAAATTTTGTTAATTGCTTTTACCTATTTATTTCAAGTACGGTACTGTGACCCTTCGTTAATGGTTTATTAGTTGACGGATAATTTTGATTTTTATACTTGGGAAAATGAATATTTTTATGATAAAAGTTTTTGTCACGGAAGACTGAATGTGCATAAGCATGTTGGCCCTTATACAAAACTGCGGTCGATGACCTTCCTTCCTGTTGCTGTCGTTTCAATTTTGAACCTACGTTTACATCAATGTTTAGCTTCTCAAATACTTTGCCCAATTTAAACAAATGATTTGCATACGGTAACGAATTACGCGTCATATGTAAGAGTACAAATAGAGCCTTTTCATTTGCATGGAATTTGGTGCTATGGAATAACATGACTCAACTTTAGCTATTTAATTGTAAGTTTGCAAATATATAATAATTATGCTTTTTAAATTTTAAAATGTAGAAATAAAAATTACGTATAAAACACTGAATTAATTGCAATATATTTCTAGCTTTTATATTCGAAACTTCTTTAAAATTCAAACTACACAAATTGCTTTGTTTCCCACCGATGTAGAAAGCTGTACACATTTTTGTATACACTTTTTGTATCTTATCTTTCTATAAGTATAGCATTTAATTCGTGTGTTAGAAATATTTGTGTAAAGAAAAGTTTTCGATAAATTGATAAATATAATAGTGGTAAGATTCACACGTATAATGGACAGTTTGTAAACCCTATAAAATTTAGAATATAATTTATTGTAGGATAGATTTCATTGATTACAATTACAATCAGCTTTTAATTATGATAATAATTACCCGAATTGAAAATTATAGATGTTGGTGTAGATTTTTTAAGTCTTTTTAAACATTTAAACGTGAGCTTTATTCTGCTTTAATTAAAATTAATTAATTACACTCAATTTTTCTTGAAAAGAAGCCGTGCTAAGGGACTACCACTGTTCCACTCCTTATGAAACTTGAATTCAATATCGAAAATACGGACAGATTCTTCAATGGGGTTTTCGATTTTATACTGTGATACGCTTTTGTCTCCCTAAAACACAATACAAATCAATCTATGCATCTAAAAATTTTCAGTTTGGTAATGTCTAATATTGTAAATAGATTTTAGTGAATAATTACTCCAGCAATACCTTTAAGCTGTAGTAAATGTAATATTGACTACAATCCCATCGGCCGTATTGGTTGTATATTTTGGTATCAATATCAATGGTTATGGGGTGTCAAATAAAAAGTAAAATATTTTTCCCTTTTGAGTAAAAATATTTTTCCTGAACGTTCCACTGTCAAATTTCGAGGAACCATTAACCAATTGTTTAATTTGGACGGTGACGTCGAAACGAGTGTCGCTTTCAATGGGTCCCAAGAAACCAACTCCATACAACTGTATCTTCTTGTTCACCTTAAACCTGAATTATGTTGTTGTCAATTAATTAAATCAAAGGGACAAAAACTAATTTAGTATTTAGTATTAAATCTTTTTTGTTCAGGCATTGAAATAATAATTTAAGTTTGAGATTTTCTTACCCTTGATTGTGTTCCTTCCTATTATACATGCATATGCTGGATTATCCACAATTTTGAATTGTTTGGGTAAACGAAGAAATGAGTAGCCAACTGAATTTCGTAGATTTGTTTTGAACAAAAGCTGAGATTTGTTGTACTTGGCTCTGAAGGAGTAATTTCGAAAACATGTTATCAGAATATTTCGTATTTTTACTGTGATAAATTCAAGTAGGTAAGTGGTACTGTGATACTTTCATTAAACTGTGAATTCCACTCACTTTTCACTCTCCTCTGTTGCTATGAAGTCGTAGATTGCCAATCTCTCATCCGCTGTGAACAAATTCTTCTTAAAGAGGCTGACATTTTTAAAGTCTTGCATTCTCATGGTAGGAAATCGAACTTTAAAAAAACAGGAGCCGAGAACTTTACGAAAGTTTTCCCCTGTCGACTCTATCTCCTTTTGCTGGCATTGATTCTCCGCCCACCTTTAGATTGGAAACGATGGACCACAGATAAGCATATTTAAAAAAACGCAAACCACGTAAAAATATTTACGAATAGATTGGTAAGAATAAATATGTAGCTAAAACATATTCAATAATCTGCACCTGCAAACGCATTCAAAGAATTCAATTTCGTCCAAAGGGATTGTATCACATGACAAAATTGTTTCCAAATTTTCTCGAGACATTTCCAAAAATTCGGCAGTGTCTTTGAACTCGTGCAGATTTCTAATAAATTGGCAAACAATTTTTCTTATGAAAATACTTATAAATATTAAATGCATTTATTATACCGTGTCGATAGTTTTAAGACGACAAAAAATTAAATAGACCTTGGTTACGTACTGTATACAATCATCAGCTGCTTTTTCCAAATTCTTGACTGCTTTTGTAATTTTGTAGTGTTTGCAGAGTCCAAGTAAACTAAATACTGTGTTTGGTCGTAAATTCAAATTGTTCAGAGCATTCAGTGACCACGTGTCTGTAATAATTAGCTGTAGGAAATAAATAAAAGAATTATTGTCATTCACATTTTAAATTCGTTTTAAATTATCAGTGCAATTATCGGTGTTTTTCCTATTTTAACATAAATAATTATTTAAGCTTTTTTAGCAAAGACAACTAGAAAAATGAGTAGTGACACACACATTGACAAACAACTCAAAAACGGTTGGATCCAAATCCGGGAGTGGAATTCCGTCGCCTTCTTTCACAACCGCACTATCCCACTTGTCTTCAAACTCGCTTTCAAAAACAGGCGATGCGGCTTTCAAAATAATCTTCACTGGTTTCACTTTGACATTTTCTGGACCAACACTGAAGACGACATCGTAATGTTGAGGCTTTCGTTTCACAAGATCAGCTATCTGCTCTGCAAGAGTCTTCTCAGTTTGATTTACTCCCGTCATTTTTGTAGCTCCGAGGTAACTTGAATTTCTGCTTTGCTCCGACAGCAATTACTATAAAGTTTATTAATAATTAAAAACAAAATATTGCATTTTACTAGCTAACAGTTTGCAGTGCTCATGAGTGACCTAAGGTAGGAGAAAGGGATGCCTAGCAGCATATAATTACTTATTAGCGGAACAAAACGTATAATGAAAATGTATAAGAGTAATCGACAGTTAGCCACAGATGAGTTGCACAATGCATTTTTGGGAGAAAATAAATAATTAGTTTTATAGTGGCTCAAATAGCTTAACTCGTCACCTTTAAATGTTTTTAATTCTGTTTAGTTACTGTAAGGTGATCTTAGCTAAATAAACAGTAGTATAGGTACATTAATTTGTACATGTTTTAACATCTATCCTTATCGGCGATATCAATATTTGCCTTTGCTGAGTCTGCTGTTGGCTGTACATTGCTTAAAACAATCTGAACGACACTGACAGCAAAAGCAAAAGTACATATACTAGCGAGGTTGTGCAAACGCAAAACTGGCACTTTAACTTTAGCAATTGCAAAAGAATGTGCCCAGAAGAACGACGCCATGTTTTTACTATTTTCTGTTTTGAGAAACCTCTTCGCAACTTTTGCAGTATCCCTGCCCGTACTGCAAATGTACTTTAGCGATACGTTCCAGCTCGTGATTGACTTGTAATGTTTTTCCAATACATGTATCACTATACAGAAAATATAAAAAAACATGGCGTCGCGATTCTTTTGCATTTGCTAAAGTTAAAGTGCCACTTTTACGTTTGCACAACCTCCCTACTATTGAAAATGTCACTCTCATCAGCCCTCATTTTCAGTATGACTTAAAGCAACACGACTATTGGCACCAGTTGTTACAGGATTAAAAGATTTTCCACAACTTAATTAACATTTTAACCTGCAACCTGTGAAGACGTAATTATCGTAACATTCATATTTACGACAATTACGACTACGACTAATATACACTGCTATTTTCCATTATCGTAATTTCAAGACATAGCAACCCCTAAAAACTTGTGACTTGGTTTTCCGCTGCTTTAAATGATATATAATACAACAAAAAATAATACCACGAAGGGGTGGAACAGTAGTCAAAGTTCAGGGTTGACGGTCAACGGTAAATAAGGACGGTACTAATACTAATTAAGCTCACTCTCAACACTGGATTGATTAGGGGTATTTAGTTCAGCAAGCGAATGAAATGGAAACTTATCGAAAATAAATATCAAGTTATAATCATTGAGATAGATGCACTGCAAAGCAAACTGTTGACTGTATTTTAGAATATTCAAAGTAAAACAATTAATACCAAAATGTTGAATTTCCTTCACCCTACTGGCAACTGATTATTACAATGTAATTATAGAGAACTGAAAATATAATTATCTAATTTCATTTAACTGTTGACTGTCAACATTCCTAATTGCGGGATTTAAATGTTCTTCTCTGGATGGCTGACTTTAACGGATAAAACTGGTTGAGGTTGAAGACTGGCGACTGACTTCAGTTTGTTAGTATTTCCATGAATATCGTCCACAGTTTTAGTTTTTAGGCTTAAAATGTGTGTGAAGCAGAAGCTGTTGAAGAGTTAGTCTGATGTAATTACATAGCCGATCGTCCACAAATGACTTGATGGGTACGGGAAATGGGTTCATGTCGATGTTAATGACATCCCAAGTTAAGATTGCAATTTACTTTATGGTTAAGCTTATAATAGGGGGTTCATAGAAATAGGGAGATTTCAATGACATCTTTTACGGACGACCTCCAGACGTGGTTTAAATTACGAGCTAAATGAGCAAAAATTGACATGTGACTCAATCAGCGATTTGCATTCTTTAATCTATCAATTTCTCATGAAAGAAATCATCCGTAAACGATGTCACACTAACTACGACTCTTTTAGAAACACCCCTCTCCCTTGTGATCTCAATTTAACATTACGTAAACGACTATCTTCAACAAAGCATGTCGTCAATAACCGACTAGACCCACCCACCCTACCAACGACATCATTTACAGACAAATCCCTATCAAAAAATTTATGATGCAATACATAATTACAATGATTTACCTTGACGTTAGATTCGTAATCCACAAGATGGTGATAAGCTCGTATTCTCGCATTTACAAGCAGGATAATGCTACAAAACCGCTCATTACTAAGAATTAAGAACTCAACTAATTTGTTAACTAAAAATTAATTCTGTTGAAATCTGGCACTTGAAAGCTGGCACATTCCTAATCAAGTAAACTTATAATGCAAGTAAAAGGTGAAAAATCAGCCAAATAAAAGGTCAAGATTAGTAAGAAAAATACAAAAGTTAGACAAAAATATTTCCTTTCCTCCATCCTACCAACATCTCTATTAATTGCACTATTTATTAATTTTTCACAAACCTTGAGTTCAAATTCAGTTGTACAAGAAATATAAAATCATTGAGTGACTTGCCCCCAGTAATTTTTAGTGCATTTGCATGGAAAGCGTGTGTAATGTATTTAAACTACTAAATTATGTGGCAGTACCAAGTGCAACAGATTTACAAAAATGAGGCAATAAACTGGGGTAACGTGAAAAAAGAAACAGGTAAAAAGTGGAAAAAAAAGTAAGATTTTTTGTGTGTAAAGTAAGATGTACAGCAGAGGCAACCGAAAGTGATATCTGGCAAGGATAAATTTTCCATGCAATCAAATGGCAGCTTTATCCTTCCAGATACCACTTTTGGTTGTGCCACCAACAGGTAAAGAAATGTTTAGAAATACCGTATAAAGTAAGGTATTTTCACAGAGATAAAAGTAAGGTAAGTAGGTTGGTTACAAAATTCCTTTGCTACCTTTGAAGCTCGCCATTCTTACATTAAATAGAATCGCGAATGTATCCCCAAATCTCCACGCGTAAAAAAAATAAACGATATTTTTTGTAATTTAATTAATTTTTTAATTTGTTTTATTTTCCACAACACACTATTGAAACAAGACTAGCGATTTAAATCTTAGGAATAAAGCTAAATACCACGAGATCATCCTGCACACATATGTATAGAACTCCTATATGTATTGTTTAGATGGAAATAAAACTCCAAAAAGATTTTAATTTAGCTTTAATCACAATATTTGCTGTGGGGGTTTTTATATTTACAATTGCTTCAGATTACAAGAGATTTAGTTTTACATGGGATTTCCCCACATCAATTTCAGTTTGTAATAATTATACAAATATAATTTATGATTCTTATTTAAATTCTTGTATAAGGAAAATAAAGCGAAAAACCTTAGACTAGCAATAAAGTTAGGCAGTGACATGGATATATTGAATGCGCATTAAAGGATGTCCACAGAACTATTTACAAGTTAGCTTTATTTCGCTATTTAAATTAATTAATTTGGCTCATTTTTCTTGAAAAGAAGCTCCGCCAATGGCTTACCGCTGTTCCACAAGTAGCACAAGTTAAATTCAACACCTGAAATCTGCACAGATTCGGGATTTGGTTTTTCCGCTTTGAACTGTGACACGTTTTGTGCACCCTGAAATAGTGGAAAAATAAATCTATATGCACAATTCGTTCACGTTTAGTATAAATAACAGTGTAAATAATTGTGAGTGTGATTGAATGTTGAGTCAAACCTTACCGTTAAGCTGTAACATATGTAATACTTATTATCATTCCATGAGCTGTCGTACGTATTTGATTCAATTGCGATAGGAGCGTCGAATAAAAAATAAAATGTTTTTCCTTTTTGAGCAAAAATATTTTTTTTCAGCGTCCCACTGTTAATATTCGTCATGGAAGGCTTAACATATCTTTGAATTCGCACAGTAACATCAAACTGAGTGTCTCCGCTTATTGGACCCAAGAAACCGATTCCATGCAACGATACCTTCTGATTCACTTGAAACCTAAATGTTTTTAGAACTATTTAAGTTTCTAACCGAATACAAAAGACGAACAATGATTGTGGGGAGGGTCAAAATATCTAAACACCATTTTGTTTTCAATAATATTGTGTTAGTTAATTATACACACCTGTTGCATTGTTCACTTCCATTACATACGAAAGACGGATTATTCATGATTCTGTATTGTTTGGGAAAACGAAGAACTGAGCAGCCAAACTGATTTCTGGGCTTTGCATTGAACAAAAGTTGAGTCTTGCCAAACTTGGCTCTGAAAAAGTAATTTGCAAATTATTTAATTAATTATTTACGGATTGTCTAAAAATGACATCATCGAAAAATCTCCTTTTTGGGACCCTATTACCCACACCCACACCCTTGTCACCAGCTTAGCCATTACAAATTGCGTAAATAAGAATATTCAGCATGGGATCAATGAGATGTCATCAACTGTAAAGTAGACTCGTTGACACTACGTCATTTGTATACGATCCCTTACAGTGTTTCAAAATGCTTGAACTGTAATAAATTCAAGTTTCAGGTACTAATAAATAGTTTTGATTAAACTTTGAACTCCACTCACTTTTCATCTTCATCCATTCCTATGAAATGAAAGATTGTCACAATCTCCTCCATTGTTAGTAAATTCTTCTTTAAAGCACTCACTTTTGCAAAAGTCTCCAATTCCATTGTTGGGAAACGGATTTCAAAAATACTGGATCCGAGAACTTCCCGCCAGTTGTTTCCTGTCTGCTCAAATTTCTTTTGTTTGCACTGATGTTCGGCCCACCTTTGGAAAAATAATTAGAGGAGCAGTTAAATAAATTACAATAAATGTAGGAAATCCATACTCCAAAAAACGAAAGGTAATGCGAAAATGGATCTTTGTAAAAGAATGTGCATTGGTAAACGAAACTGTAAGTTAAATGATCCTCACCTGCATGCACTTTTGAAGATTTCCTTTTCGTCCAATGGGATGCGTTCACAAGAAAAAATTGTCTCCAAACTTTCTTGAGACATTTCCAAAAATTCGGCAGTGTCTTTGAAACAGTTGAAATTTCTAATGAAGTAAAAATATGTTTTACTATGTGATGAATGTAGTAAATAAATTATTGCAAAATAAATATAACGTATTGAATATTTCATGTTTTTAAAATAACACTAAAAGTACTTATAGACCTAAGTAAGCGTACTTACTGTATAAAATCATCAGCTGCCTTTTCCAAGTTTTTTATTGCTTTCGTAATTTTGTAGCGTCGACAGAGTTCAAGTAAATTCAGTACAGTTTTAGGAGGTAAACTCAATTTGTCGAGAGCTTCCAATGACCACGTGTCTGAAACAAGCAGCTGGAACAGGAGTCAATGAAAAAATAAATGTAAAATTAACTTCGTGTCAGTAATAAATATTTAGATACATGCATCCAATTAAAATGACCTACTAATCGAATTAAAGTAGATAACGGAGTTATTAGATCGCGTATTTAAACTTTATTTAGACAATTAATTCATCAATTATTAAGTATTTATTTTCTAAAAAACTATAAAAACGGTAGTTAAAATATACATACGTTAACAAACAATTTGAAAGATATGGCCTCTAAATGGGGAAGTGGAATTCCTTCCCCTTCCCTTACAACTGCATTATCCCAATTCTGGTCGAATTCTCTCTCAAAAACTGGAGAAGCGGCCTTCAGAAGAATCTTTACAGCTTCGACTTTGACCTTCTCTGGGCCAATGCTAAAAAGGACGTCATAATTTTGAGGTTTTCGCTGAAGTAGGTCAGCCAACTGCTCTCCAATACTTTTCTCAACTTGGTTGCTTTCACTCATTTTTATTGAGGCAGCGATTTCTATAAAGTTTAATAAAAATAAGTAAACTGTAAACTTCACTTTGTACATATTATGTCACATCTATTCTCATCGGCGATTTCAATATTTGATTTTCCATAATATGATGAGCATTGCATAAAAAATTTCTGAACGACTTTGATAGTAAAAGTATAATGAGGCTCGCTCTAATGGTGATTAGTTCCTTAATGGTGATCAGTTGGCGCTATTCAAATACTACCAGCTTTATTAACATGTATTACTGAGTTCAGTATAGGCAGATGAGATTATAAGCTACACTTCAGTATCAAAAAAACATATTTTTAAGGGCAGTAGCATTTGAACGTCGGCTAAGGATCTCTATTAGGGAACCGATCACCGTTTGGGTAACCCCTACCATCAAAAATGTCACTCGTCAGTCCTCATTCATCATTGTTAGTATGTTTTACAACATTTACCAACTGCTGTTGACTGTTGACGCCCGTTGTTATAGGATAAAGTGATTTTTCACAACTAAAACAGCATTTTACGATGCGTATTGGTTGAAATAGAGACTAGCAGCGAAATAAATACAAAAGCAATTACCGTGATAGCGTCGCAAACAATTAAGACTGACAACTGAAAAATAGCAGGAAGTCTTTATTATCGTGACATTCATATTCACGACAAATACGACTAATTCCATTGTGGTAATTTTACCACATAGCAACCGCTAAATATTTGGTTTTCCGCTGCTTTAAATGATATACATTACGGCAATGAATAATACCCCTTCAACTTCAATCCCATTCAAATGACAATGAATGAGATAGATGCACTGCAAAGCTGCAAACTGTGATTTAGAATATTTAAAGTAATACAAATACAATTAATGCCAAAATGTTGAATTCCCTTCACCCTACTGCGGCAAATGGTACATTATTACCGTATTTCCTCTAATAGTGCGCGGGTCTCTAATAGTACGCGGGGGGTAGCCGCCTCAGTTTGGATAGTACGCGGGTCTATTTAACACACTATTAAATGCCATTGCGCGGGTCTCTATTAATGCGCGGGTCTCTAATTATACGCGGGGGGTCAAGGCTCGAGTTTGAATAGTACGCGGGGCGTACTATCAGAGTAGTGCCGTAATACTGTGAAACTATTGTAAGAAAAATATTGTATTGTATTGTAAATTATTATTGTATTGTAGTTGTAATTGTAAATTACAATACAATTACAATATACAATTACAATTCGCACTTTTGGAACCTTTATTAGACCCCTAATCAGAATAAAATTACTGACTTGATATTTACCATTACCATGATAACTATTATGTAGATACACGATTTTAGCGTACAAAGGCTCAGAACACAATGCAGAAAATAAATTTGATATTGTATTGTAATTGTATTTACAATTACAATTGTAAATGTAATTTTTATGAAAATACAATTACAATTTACAATATTACGGCACTATATCAGAGGAAATACGGTCAACGGTATATGTATTTGTCGACTACATAACACTTTTAAAATTAACATTTGACATTGCAACACAAATTACCTTGACCTTATTACCAGTCAGTTAGTTTGTGGCAACAGTTCACCAATAATTCCCGGGTGACGGTGTTTTTTCGGTCTGCAATCTGCAAGCGAGTTGCAAATTGTTAGTTGAGTGTTAATATAAAGTTTAGTTGTTAGTCACAACACAACAATTATTGGGGATAGAAACTAGCACTTGCTGTTAACTCACAACTGGTCACTCTTAAGTCTAGTATGCTTGCTTGCTACAATAATAATTACGCGATGAATTGTACCAATTATTACAATGTAATTATAGGGAATTGAAAATATTATTTTCTTATTTTATTTAACTGTTGACTGTCCGCATTCCTAACTGCAGGATTTAAATGTTCTTCTCGCTGACTTTAAACGACTAAACTGGTTGAGGTTAAAGACTGGCAACTGACTTCAGTTTACAGTTTTCTGATTCTGGCTTGAAATGTGTGTGTGTGAAGTACTGTGAAGATGAAGCTGTTGAATTTGAAGTGTTAGTGATGTAAATGACGTCATG
This sequence comes from Dicyrtomina minuta, assembly GCA_949802685.1. NCBI lineage: Eukaryota > Metazoa > Arthropoda > Collembola > Symphypleona > Dicyrtomidae > Dicyrtomina > Dicyrtomina minuta. The sequence goes on along the minus strand of OX461808.1, from coordinate 147,060,439 downwards.
GTTACGGACAATGGGTTTATTTCGATGTTGGTCACAACCTATGTCAAAGATAGCCGTTTACGCAATGGTTAAGCTGATGACAGGGGGATCATAGAAATAAGGATATTTCAATGGCATCATTTACGGACGATCTCCAGATATGGTTTAAATTACGAGCTAAATGAGCAAAAAATGACATGTGACTCAATCGGCGAATTACATTCTTTAATCTATCAATTTCTCCTGCAAGGAATCATCCGTAAGCGATGTCACACAAACTACGACTCTTTTAGGAACACCCCTCCCCCATACGATCAATTTAACATTAAGGAAACGACTATCTTTAACATAGCATGTCATCAATAACCGACTAGACTCACCCATCCTCGCAATGACATCATTTACAGACCTATCAAGAAATGTATGATGCAATACACACAATTATTCACCTTCTTGACGTTAGCTTCGTAATCCAGAAGATGGTGATTAGCTCGTATTCTCGCATTAACAAGCAGGCGAAGGCTACATAACCGCTCATTATTACGAATGAATGAATAACCTTATGGCTTATCATCGGTCGAGTTGAATCGGATACAGATCGAGTCGAGTCGAGTTCGAGTCGGATCGAGTCAATGGTAAACTCGACTCGAAGGGATTTTATCGGTTTCGAGTCGAGTCGGATTATAGCCACAAAAACTTCGAGTCGAGTCGGATGTCGGTGACGGAAATTTTGAGTCGAGTCAAACGCCCATAAAAAATTTAAAACTCCAAAACAAGGCAAAAAATGGGATGTTTTGTAAAATTTGTGTAATTTACTCGGAAAATTTGATCGTATAAATCAACATTGTCTGTTAGTTTTTTTACCTTCAAATATTTATTTACTTTAAAAATGCGTCAATAGTTGCCTGTAAATAGTTAACCATTTTCGAGTCGAGTTTAACGCCATCCGACTCGATTGTATTCGGTTCGAGTCGGGTTCGAGTTGCGTAATTTTGTTATCGGTTTCGAGTCGAGTTTAGTATTTTCATCCGGTACATATCGAGTCGGTTCGAGTTTCGAGTCGAGTTCACCCAAACTCGACCGATGACAAGCCATAAATAACCTAATTTAATTTGTTAAGTAAACATTAATTCTTATGAAAGCTAGTTAAACGTGGTGCGTTACGATGTTACGAATATACATTGTAAGCTTATAAATGCAAGTAAGGGGTGGAAAAGCAAGGTACGGGTAATTAAGGAAAATATTAAAGTAAGGCAACAACATTTCCGTACCTCAATCCTATCACCATCTCTATTAATTGCATGTTGTATTAATTTTTCACAAACCTAGTGTTCAAATTCAGTTGTACAAGAAATATAAAACCATTCAGTGACTTGTCCCCAGTAATTTTTATTGTATTTGCATGGAAAGCGTGTGAAATGTATTTAAACTACATACTAAATTTTTTGACAGTACCAAGTGCAGACTTTCAAAAATTAGAAAATTAGCTGGGGTAAAGTGAAAAAAGTTAAGGTAAAAGGTAAAAACGGGCAAGATTCGCAAGATAATTTTTTAAAAGAAAGATGTACCAAGTAAAAAGCTTGGAAATACCATATAAAGTAAGTTATTTTCCCAGTGGAAAAAGTAAGGTAAGAAGTTGGTTAGGAGAATATTTTGCTACCTCTAAAACTAGTCATTCTTAGATTAACTAGAATCGCAAATTCATCTCTACGTGTAAGAAAAATAACCGATACTTTTTGAAATCCAATTAATTTTTAAACTTATTTTATTTTCCTCAACATACTATTAAAAAATGATAAGATCTTTAAAACTTAAGGACAAAGCTAAATACTACTTGAGATCACCCTGGACACACATGTAGAACTCTTATAATTATGTATTGCGTGTGAAGAAATAAAAACTCCAAAAACATTTCGATTTAACTTTAATCACAATATTTGCTGTGGGGGTTTTTATATTTACAATTGCTTCAGATTACAAGAGATTTAGTTTTACATGGGATTTTCCCACATCAATTTCAGTTTGTTAAAATTATACAAATTGAATTTGTGATACTTATTTAGTTTCTTGCATGAGAAAAATAAAGCGAAACAAAATTAGCCTATAACTAAAGTTAGGCAGTGTATACAGTGTGTTACACAATAAATAAATATTGCGTCAGTATTAAACTTGCAACCACATACAAAATAATGTTTCAAATTAACCAGTGAAAATACAAACGGTCAATCCTTTCGTAATTATTTTAATTTGATTTAAATCAATGTCAAAATGTATGTGAAGTAGTAAGTGTCAGTAGTATTTATTACATAAGTTGATCTAAACGTTTAGAAGATTAAACAGAGTTGTAGTCGGATTTTATTTTATTAGTTTTAATAAAAATATAATTTATATTATTGACACGGATTCAACGCTCATATTGAGTAAGGATTTGAGAATGTCCCCAGAACTATTTACAAGTCACCTTTATTTCGCTAGTTAAATTAATTAATTTGGCTCATTTTTCTTAAAAAGAAGCTCCGCCATAGGACTTCCGCTGTTCCAAAACATGCACAAGTTGAATTCAACACCTGAAATCTGCACAGATTCGTGATTTTGCTTTTCTGCATTGAACTGTGACACGTTTTTTGCACCCTGAAACAGTTAAAAAATAAATCTACATACACATTTCGTTTAAACTTCGTATAATTAACATTGTACATAAACGATTTTGTGACTGTGATTAAATAATAAGTTCAACTTTACCGTTAAGCTGTAATTTATGTAATAAGTATTATTCCATGAGCTGTCGTACGTATTTGATTCAATTGCGATGGGAGCGTCGAATAAAAAATGAAATATTTTTCCTTTTGGAGCAAAAATGTTTTTTTTAACGTCCCAGTGTCAAATTTCACAGAAGGACTAACAAATCTCCTAATTTGTACGGTGACATCAAACTGAACGTCTCCGTCCATTGGACCCAAGAAGCCGATCCCATGCAACAATATCTTCTGGGACACCTGAAACCTAATTTTTTTAGAACTCAGTATTTTTGAAGCATTTAACTAGAGACAAAAGCCATAACCAAATTTCAGTGCGAGTTAAAATATCCTAAAATTATTTTGTTTCCAATAATAATGTGAGTGCAGGTTATGTCGTTATGTGGACTTACCTGTTGAAATAAAAAGTTCCCATATTACATGCGAACGATGGATTTTCCATAATTTTATATTGTTTGGGTAAACGGAGAACTGAGCAGCCAAATTGTCCAAATGGATTTCTGGGTTTTGTATTGAACGAAAGTTGAGTTTTGTCGAACTTGGCTCTGAAGAAGTAAGTTACGAATTATTTAAATACTTAGGGATCGTCGATAAATGACGTCATTAAAAACTCTCATTTTTTAGTTCGCTTTGACCCCCTACACACTCCTGTAATTAGCTTAACCATTGCGTAAACAGCTATCTTTAGCATTTGACGTTAACAGGTGTCAACTAGACTACTGGACACATTAACACTAACGATGAATCCATCTTTCGAAGATTCCTTACGGCGCACCAATATGCTTTAATTGTAGTAAAATCAAGTATACTAAATAACTTTCATTAAACTTTAAATTCCACTCACTTTTCATCTTCATCCAGTCCCATGAAATGGAAGATGGCCACTATTTCCTTCATCGTGAGTAGATTCTTTTTAAAAGCACTCACTTTTGCAAACATCTCAAATCCCATTGTTGGGAAACGGATTTCAGAAAAACTGGAGCCGAGAACTTCCCGCCAGTTTTCACCTGTCTGCTCAAATCTCTTCTGTGTGCATTGATGTTCCGCCCATCTTTCAAAATAATTAAAAATAAAAATTAGATACTTTAAAATAACTTGAAATTCTGGGAAAGCTACACAGTATCAAAAATAAGTTTCTTATTAAATGAAACCGTACACTAAATACTACTAACCTGCATGCGCATTCAAAGATTTCCTTTTCGTCCATTGGGATGCGTTCACAAGACAAAACTGTTTCCAAATTTTCTAGAGACATTTCTAAATATTCAGTCGTATCTTTCAATTCGTTCAAATTTCTAATGTAGTCACAAAATATTAAATACATTTATTACATACATTTATTAAATTCATTTATTGTTCTTTTGCCTAGTTTTAACCTAATAAACTAATTTAACCTAACTACATACTGTATCAAGTCATCAGCTGCTTCTTCCAAATTCTTAATTGCTTTCGTAATTTTGTAGTGCCGACAGAGTCCAAGCAAACTCAACACAGTATTCGGGGACAAATTCAAATTTTGCAGAGCTCCCAATGACCACGTGTCTGAAATAATTAGCTATAGTAAACAAAAGTATTATTAATTATCATCAGTCACATAAACCTTTTACCATTCGCTTTCATTTACATTTTTAGTAAAGACAAATTCAAAAATGAATCCTGACACTCACATTGACAAACAGCTCAAAAACAGTTGGATCAAAATCCGGAAGTGGAATCCCATCGCCTTCTTTCATCACCGCACTTTCCCAATTTTCCTCGAATTCAGTTTCAAAAACAGGCGATGCAGCTTTCATAACAATCTTGACTGCTTTTACTTTCACATTTTTTGGACCAACGCTGAAGACGACGTCGTAATGTTGAGGTTTTCGTTGAACAAGATCAGCAATCTGCTCTGCAAGGGACTTCTCAGCTTTATTTACTTCCGTCATTTTTTTATTGTTCTGAGGATAAAATCAATTACCAACAAAATATGGACCCTCCACCCTACTGGCAAATTAATATAGTTATATTATTATTATTATTTTTATTATTGGGGTTGGCAAGGGATTGCCTATATAGTGATACATGTTCCCACTCCGCAATGTCAACTCAAGCACAGTGCTAATGTCGACGGGTAGAGGGTCCAAAGATACACAGCAAACCATGAAGAGGAAGGAAAGTGGTAATGATAGGATAGAGTGAGAGCCAGAGCAAATTCAAATGCGAGCAACGAGCAAGATCCAGAGCACTAGCAAGGCAGCACCCGAGCACGCATATCAACAACAGCCATACAGCCGTCGGACGCGAGGCTCGAAGTACTTAGGGAAAGGAAAGGGGTATTAGAACTACATAGGAAAGACTATTGTTTACACGATGGTATAAGGTTAAGGTATGGATCAAGGAAGGATAGTGGGAAATTCAAACTATCGAAACAAGCTTCCAGGGAGTCTTATCCGACAGTTCTTCATTCCACACTCTTTCTCTGTCTACCTATGGGTAGCTCCAGAGAGTGTAGACACTATGTGCAATGTATCTACAGCCCAACCCGTACAACTACAGAGCCGATCAGGACTAGCCTACCAGAGCTGGCGATCGAACTCAGGGCCTGAGACTGGAAGTCGTAAATTCCAGACTGCAGTCCCCTAGCCTCACAACCAACCTGGCAGGGTTAATAATATGTGGTGATTGAAACAGGATCTTCAAGTTAATATTGCAACACAAGTTACCTTAGCAGTTAGTTTTTGCCAACAGTTCAGTATTAATTTAAGGTATATCGGTTTGCGTTCAGCGAGGGAACACAAAATTGTTAAATTAAAGTTAATCAGGTCACAATTCGATAACTGTCAACTGTTGCTGTATATATCTACTGCAGACAGGAATTAAAATTGACACTTGATGCTATCTCAGAACAGAAATCTAGTAGTTCAATATGTTTGAAATTACGAGTTAACGGATCAAATTTTGGCATGTGTCACACCAGCTAATTTGCATTCTTTTTTAATCTATGAATCTATGCATTCCTGCGGTCCAGGGTGGTCCTTAACTAATGTAAGCCAAACCGCGGCTCTTTTCAGGTTGCCCCTATGTCATCAATTTAGCATTAAGTAAACAGTTATCTTTAACAAGGCATGTCATCAATACCGCTCTCAATCAATGACATCATTTACGGACAATTCCTAATAAGAAATTTATGATGAAATGAATTACTCACCTTTATTTTACGATGAATTCGTGATCCACAAGATGGTGGTTGGCTCGTATTCTCGCGTTTATAAGCAGGCTACAATATTACTTATTATGATTGCATTATTGTTTTTAACTCTTTTGAGACTCTTGACGCAAATTACGCACCTGTTCTATTTAAGTAAAACTTTTTTTTACGTTTAGTATACGTGAGGATATGTTAAATAAACCTTGTCTGTTTCAAGTTCAAATAAATAAATATAAAAGCGTTTTTCAAGCTAGAAATTAATGAAGTTGAGTCTATCCGAGAATTGAAAATTGTTACGTTGAATTATTTGCAGCCGTATCTCATTAGACTTTGTATTATTTAGAGGAATCTTTTTTCATTATCAGCGTTTCGTCAGTTAAATTCAGTTTAAATGTTCTACAATGTTTAAAGAAGAGCGAAATATATGTAAAACATTGCAGTTACATAGACATCGTATTTGTACCAGTATCTTACTCTTAGTATCTACCGTAAATCCTCTAATATAACGCGGGTCTCCAATACAATGCGGGTATCTAATATAACGCAGGGGTTTCGCTATGCTTTAACATTGCGCATGTGTGGTTGGAAATGCAAAGTTTTCGATTCAACGCGGGTCTCTAATATAACGCGGGGGGTACAAGTCGGAGTTTTAATACAACGCGGGTCGTTGTATTAGAGGATTTACGGTACGTATTTAATGCAAAAATTTCTAATTGATATAGAGTACTAGTGCTAAATTTTCGCTTGTATTATATCAAGTGGTTAATTCATGGACAAGGAAGTTAACGGAGAGCAATCCCAACGAGTGGATATTGACAAGATTAATTAGTTTACTGTGTGCGTGTGAAGTCATTTCCACATTAACATTAGTTTGGGGCAAGTTAGGACCTCAGGAGATTTATAAATTTTTGCTTTCCAAAAAAATCTTACATCTTTGCATCAACGCAGTTTTATATGATATGACAGAGTGATAGAATGATGGAATTTCAGAACTAATTGTTTCTTTTTATTGGACTTTCACCGTAAAGATCCACGAGTCAGAACCCTGTTAAACATGATAGTGCACAATAATGAATTGTTTGGGTAATTGTTCAAAGCGCCAGGCGGGATTTTATTATAGGTGGTATTTTAGTGCTTCAGTGAAATACTCGAAAATGGAATGGAAATATCTAATTTGACTTTACTTTTATATCCAGTCATAATTTAATTTACATCCAGTGATAAATACTTCACGTACATAATTTTTCCTACAGTCATATATTTAGAGACAATACTATACTTGTTTTATCTGACAAACCCACAAATTAGAATAATGTAAATATTGAGAGTTTAGGGTCGGAGTTGGTTAAATGAAAACTATTTATATTTTTGAATGACGTCACGAGCTGATAAGCTCTATCTATCTTCCTCTGTCTTCGTTACTTTTTTTCCCTCTTAGTTCTTTCCTTGTTTGAGTTGTGACTGTTGGGTGTTGTTGCTTTTAACTGTGTTAGCTAAAATAATTTAAAATATGAGTAGCGGTGTGGTATGTATGAAAAAACGGGCCTTGCCAGACCTGCAAAAGTCAGTGCCGCAAGGTCAAAGACACTATCACAGGCGAGCAGTTCTCAAGCAACAAAACCATGATTGCTGGATATTTATTGCAAATTGTAAAAAAATGTAGATTTATGTACATCTGTCTGCTTTATACGCTTCAACATTATTTCACTGGATCATGCAGTATTATATTTTAAAATTTAATTCATTGATAATTAAAATCATAACATGTGAAGTAATATCACTGGAAAATAAAAGAATTCGTATGTAAGTCACTGAAGACCTTAACTGGAGAATAAAATAATTGCTAATACGAGTACTTATATAACAATTAATTGCACTGGAGGTTTAAAATAATTTCACTGGAGTTAAAAGTCATATCATTGAGCGAAAAAGATTATCCCATTTATTATGAACAGTCTACAAGCTTTGCTTTTGACGTACGGGCAATTAAATTAAATGCAATCACATAACAAAACTAATTATTAAATTAAAATAATGATGATGAAAAAAATTCCTCTGATGCTAAGTCTAATGGGATACGGCTGCAAATAATTCAACGTAACAATATTCAATTTTTGATTATCGAATAGACCCAACTTCTTTAATTTCTACTTTGAAAATGTTTTCAAGTCATCCCGTTGTGCCAAAAAGCTCTTCAATCTATATTTCAATTTAGATTTGAATTATGAATTCTCAAATCAATTTCAGTTTGTATTGTCCAAATAAAATTTGTGAATGTTGCTTTTGGCTATTTAAATTAAGAAAATAAAGCAAAAAAAACTTGGGCAAGAACTAAAGTTAGGCAGTATACAGTGCGTAAAACAGCAAATATAAAGAATGTCAACTCTAAAAATTCAACTAAATAAAAACAATTTAGTAAGAATTTTTGTTAAAAATTTCAATGGAATAATTTTAACGTGAATAAAATTTATAAAAAGTGGCTTCTCATATAAATAAGGTCCTTAAAGTTATATGATTCAACCTGTCCAACTTGATCACTATTTGAATCAAGGTAATTTAAACATTTTTACAAGACATTATATTCTAAAAGTTACGCATTGAGTAAATAAAATGCTATCATCTATAAATATTTGCAATTGCTTTAAATCAATGCTGAAAGGTATGTGAACCCAGTAGAATTTATTACAAAATAGAACTTGAAGTGAAGAAGATTAAAAGGATTTATAGTCAGATTACAATTTATTACATTTAACAAAACTGTAATATTTTTATTAATGAAACTAATTCAAAGCCTAATATATTTGATTGGAATTTCCTCAGAAATATTTCCAACTCAGTTTTATTTTATTATTCAAAGCAATTAATTTGACTCAGTTTTCTTGAAAAGAAGCTCCACCACACAAAGGGGTATTTTTTGAATATTTCTGCCATATGACCTGGTGGTCGGAAATATGAAAAAGTTTTCAAACTTTTCAAAATAATTTTTTTATGCACTAGAATGATCAAGCAGATATAGTGACAAAATTTTTTTCAACTTTGCCAAGTATGTCTAGAGCAAGAATAATTTAATGCTTTTTATTACCATTGCTGATATAGGCAAACATGATAAATGTCACTAAATAGTTCTCCGCTGTTTTTTGAAATTTAGAACAACTGAACACGGTTTTGTATGTAGAATTGTATGGCGGTTTTTTCTATCATGCGCATTTTTTATTAAATTATTTGTTTGTTCAAACAATTGAGGAGGTAATGCATATGAAAATTTTATATGATCAGACTATTTAGGCTGTTTGTAGATATCACTGAAACCAGCGCCAAAAAATGAATCTTTTGAATCTACTGAAAAGGAGTTACTTTACTTTTGGCTGTTTAAATCAACATTGCACAGTAACATCCGCTTTGTGTGCATCTCGTTTTCTCAAGTCTGATGATATTTCAGTTATAATATTACACTGATATTAATGTATACACCTACGAATTTTGTCGCATAGCTTCTAGTTACATTTTGCGTTTTTAAAGCGAATTAATTTTAATTTTTTTGGTTGTTATTGATGCCTAAAATGAAGTGTACTCAACATTTTAAAGGCTATTTATGAACTAACCAACGGTAAGAAACAATTAACTTAACATGTTGCTTTTAATTCGTAATAAAATATAATTCATTAGTAATCTAGATGCATAATAAATAATAAATGTAAGCATTTATGAAGTTGCTACGGTGTCTACGTTACCCACGGGTCAGGGATTTATCAGACAATATTATCTGCAGTTTGTATGCCTGATCAAGAATTGTGATAGAGAATCATAGTAGTATTTGCATATGTAAAAGTTATTCGAAGAATATTGGTATGCTATTATTTTAGGATGCAGCTAAACTGATGGATATCAGCAATGTCAGTTTCTAAATTAAAGGATTACTACAATACAAGCATTGCCAAATCAACTCTAGTGAATTGTTTTCTAAACCATCATAGCATCTTCAAGAAAAGTACAGCAGGAATTAAGGAAGCCACGCAATTAATTGTTCAGAGCTTATTTATAACAATTCATAAAAATGACGTTCAGGAGGTTGAAAAAATTGTGCGCGTGTTGTTCTGTCAGTTTTCAAAGAAGTTTCAAAAATGCAACCGTCACCTGGAGCGTTTTAAACAAAATAACAAGGCTTGGCTTCAAGGAAAATTTCGACTACCTTCAAAATTTAAGCTAGCATCTGAAATTCCTAGCACATCAATTAAGCCAGCAAAAGCACCTAAAAGCTTAAAACCATTTGCAAAAATGTCCATTCGGCAGAAGCATCGCACCGTAGCAGCTCTTACTCAAATACAAGCAAAACACTTAACTAATGAGATTGTTTTAGCTGCTAGCAGATCTGCTAAAATCCAAAAACAATGTGATTTGTCTGCGTTGTTGAAAAAAGCCATAGAAAGTCCAACTCGTCCATACAAAATATTAAAAAAAATGCAGCAACCGGAACTTATTAAAGTGACACCTGATGAGGCTTTAAGTCTCATTTTAGACAGAGGACTCGGCCGAGACACCTATGAAGAAATTCAGAAAAATTCAAAAGCTCATGGTAGTAACATTTATCCTTATTACAAGAAGGTTGCTGCATCAAAATTAAAATGTCGACCTCCAGAATCAAGCATTTATATTGATGAAACTTGCGCCTATGTTGAACTACAGCATCTATTAGAGCATACTGCTGAGCGGTTAGTTAACCTTCAAAAAGATGTCTTTCTACACATATTTACGTTGAAAGAAGACAAAGAAATTTGTGTTAATTTGCTTTGCTCCTGGGGGTTTGATGGATCATCCGGTCAATCTCATTACAAGCAACATTCTAAAAACAAAGACAGCATTGGAAATGATTCTCATCTTCTAGTTACGACTATGACCCCATTGCGCATGGTTACTGCATCTAATCCTTCACAAGTTATTTGGAATAACTCAACGCCGCAATCAATTCGCTCTTGCCGACCAGTAAAGATTGAATTTAAAAAGGAATCTAAGGAAGCTATTTTGGACGAAATGAATAGAGTTAACACGGAAATTAGTAACTTAGAAGATTTGACGTACTCGTTTATGGGTCGCATTGTTAAAGTAACATTCCAACTTCAAATGACTGTAATAGATGGAAAGGTTCTTTCTGTCATAACTGGAACAACGTCGTGTCAGCTGTGTCCTATATGTGGAGCTAAACCCTCAGAATTTAATGATTTTGAAAGGATTAAAAATGGAAATTTTGTGCCAAATAATCTTTTTCTGTTACATGGGATATGCCCTTTGCACTCTAGAATTCGTTTCCTTGAGTTCGTTTTACACATTGCTTATCGACTAAACGTGAAGGTTTGGAAAGCAACAAAGCAGTACAAACTATTAGTAGCTACCAGAAAATCAGAAATTCAAACGCGTCTTAAAAACGAACTAAACGTGCTGGTGGATTTTCCGAAATCTGGAGGTGGCAGCACTAACGATGGAAACACATCTCGGAGATGTTTTGAAAATTACAAGTTGTTTTCCTCAATACTAGGATTAAACGAAGATCTTATATTTAAGTTTAAAAATATTCTGACTGCAATTAATTGCACTCTTCCACTGAATCCAGACACTTTTCAAGAGGTTTGTTTTAGTGCTGCTAAATTGTGCATTGAATTGTATCCCTGGTACCCGTTGTCATCTAGTGTCCACAAGGTGCTTGTTCATGGACATCAAATTATTCGTGCTACTGTACTACCGCTTGGGATGCTCAGCGAAGAAGGGGCAGAATCTCGAAATAAAATATATAGGTACAGACTAAAAAATTAAAATACTGAAGCTGTTAATTTACTAAAACTTTTGAATTTTACTACAAGGATTTCATAGTTTAATATTTATCCTTGCAAGTGAATCAATTTATTTTAAATTCTAATTTCTCAGATCGGATCGTCTTCATCACTCCAGGAAAACGAGCAGGGTGAACTCGCTAAACGACGTTTTTAATAGAGCGATGGATACCTCAGATCCTGTTATATCTGCAATTTCCCTTAACCGAAGACAGAACAAAACCTCAAAACTGCCATTGCCAAGTGAGGTCATTTACATGCTTCAAGCTTACAAGTATGAAAATCAGCAATCTATTTCTAGTCAATCTTCTGATGACAGCATGCCTGATTCACACGGTAACGAAGACGAAGATTTAGATGAGCTAGATAGCTTTTCATTAGAGTCAGTGCCCTACTAGTTACTATTATTTGTGAAAATGGCTACATATAATACATTTTATTTTAATATAATTATAATTATCATTGGCATTTTTTGAATTAATGCAAGTGGTGCCAGATGGTGCTTTAAAGCTTCAGTAGATTTAGAAATGTGAGTCGTAATAACGGATTCTTATTGTTTTAATAAAAAATGCGCATGATAGAAAAAACCGCCATACAATTCTACATACAAAACCGTGTTCAATTGTTCTAAATTTTAAAAAACAGCGGAGAACTATTTAGTGACATTTACCATGTTTGCCTATATCAGCAATAGTAATAAAAAGCATTAAATTATTCTTGCTCTAGACATACTTGGCAAAGTTGAAAAAAATTTTGTCACTATATCTGCTTGATCATTCTAGTGCATAAAAAAATTATTTTGAAAAGTTTGAAAACTTTTTCATATTTCCGACCACCAGGTCATATGGCAGAAATTTTCAAAAAATACCCCTTTGTGCACCAAAGGTCTACCGCTGTTCCAGTTATGAGCAAAGTAAAATTCAACACCTGAAATCTGCACAGATTCGTGTTCTGGTTTCTCCACTTTGAACTGTGACAAGTTTTGTGGACCCTGAAATCGTTGAAAACTAAATTTATATGCACATTTCGTTGAAGTCTTTAATGTCGCGCATAGTTATCATTTTAGTTAATTAATTCGTCCTTGTATATAAATAAAGAGTCCCAATTTACCTTTAAACTGTAATCAATGTCATAACAATAATCCCATGAGATGTCGTATGGATTCGATTCAATTGTGATGGGAGCGTCAAATAAAACATAAAACATTTTTCCTTTTTGAGCAAAAACAGTTTTTTTTACCGTCCCAATGGCAATTTCAAAGTAAGGATATTTACTAATTCGCAAAGTGACATCAAACTGAGAGTCTCCGTCAATTGGACCCAAGAAACCGACTCCATGCAACAATATCTTCTTAGTCACTTGAAACCTAAATATTTTGAGAATCCTTTACCAATTAGAACCAATTTTCGATGAGGGTTACAATATTTAAAATTAATTCTTGATTTCCAATAATTGTAAATGTTGGTTACACTTACCAGTTGATAAATACAGTCCCATCACATACAAACGGTGGATTCTCCATTATTTTGAACTTTTGGGGTACACGGAGAACTGAGCAGTGTAACAGATTTCTTGGTCTTGTATTAAACGAAAGTTCAGTGCTTTCGTACTTGGTTCTAAAGAAGTAATTTATGGATTATTACTTACAGATCGTCTACAAATGAAGTCATCGAATTTTTAAATTGTCTAGTGACATTTCCAAATATTCTGCCGTGTATTTGAATTCGTTCAAATTTCTAATTTATTCAGAAAATATGTTCTTACATAAATATATTAAATGCATTTATTGGTATTTTCCCAAGATTTAAACTAATAAACTAATTCAATTTAATTACATACTGTATAAATTCATCAGCTGCTTCTTCCAAATTTTTAACCGCTTTTGTAATTTTGTAGTGTCGACAGAGTCCAAGTAAGCTCAACACAGTGTTCGGAGACAAATCAAATTTTTCAGAGCTTTCACTGACCACGTGTCTGAAACAATCAGCTGTGGTAAAAAAACTGTAAGTAGACTTTTTACCATTCGTATCCAATCATAAGTTTAAATTTATGGAAGGGTTTTTTTTCTATTTCACAAAAATATTTAGTTTAAGTTTTAGTAACGACAAATAAAGAAATGAATAGTGACATACATTGACAAACAGCTCAAAAACAGTTGCATCCAAATCCGGGAGTGGAATCACGTCACTTTCTTTCATAACCGCACTTTCCCAATTGTCCTCAAATTCACTTTCAAAAATCGGCGATGCGGCTTTTAAAATAATTTTCACTGCTTTCATTGTAATTTTGCTTAACTGCAACAACAGGAATTACTATAAAATTCAATAATTATGTCAAACTAAAAAATTTCATCAAATTTTACGTGTCCTTTATTCTGTATGTCGTATTCTCATGCTGCATTTAACCAACCATGCATAGCATCCACCAAAATTTAAATGTACCATGCAACTTTTACTATGTACTACTACATCTATCATTGGCTAATCTACACTTCCTGCACCATTCCCTCCCCCTCCCCCCAAACGTATCCAGCCCCCCTCCCCCCCACCCGCAACATGTGACGTAGCGATAGAGGGGGAGGAGACACTGTTGGATAATTATAGTTACGACAGTTTTCTCGGTTTCCTACAGTCACACATGCTACAGGCAGTAGAGGCAACAGGAGCTACCGGTGCTTTAGCTGCGTCTCTAAAACATGTTATACCTATACTTCCACTAAATATTATGTACTTCACCAGACTTCACCTATATACCTTATAGGAAATGAGTGCCTCGGCGAACTCTACTACTTTGGGACTGTGTGTTTTATGCGCCTTACTATTAGCATCATAAAGGAGCGTGCACAAACGATCTCACACTATTCCACTTACGAGTTATTCTCTTTTCGGCAGGGTGGTCTGGGGGCGTAGCCTCCCCCCCCCCCCAGTAGGAATTTGTACGTACTGCCACATAAAGAAGCGTGCACAAATGATCTCATACTATCCCACTCACGAGTTATACTGTTTTCGGCAGGGGGGTCTGGGGGGGGGGGGGCGCAGCCCCCCAGTAGGATTTTCTACGTACTGCCCACCGTCTACTTTACTTGCTCCATCGCGTGCATTGCTTTACGGGTTGGTGCAGATCTTTTTCTTTCCGCCCTAATCCTTGCCCTATACCCAAAGACCTTATCTTTCCCCCGTTCCCACAAAATTGTAAGTAACTACTAAATCTGCTCTAACACTATATTTCTATTATACATTGGTGCAGGAAGTGTAATACAGTAATAACTACGTTGGTGCAGAAACCAGAAACCGTAGAATCCCCTTTTCATTTGCCATCAGGGTTGCAACTACTAATAAAGCTTTTGGTTTACCGCTGCTATAAACGGTATTTAATACAGTAATGAATAATTATAATACCTTTGCCTTAAAGGGTTATTGGAATAGCAGTCACAGTCAACAGTTGAAGAGTTTTTTGGCAAAACGGGATAAGTCCATCAAAGCAAATTTTACAGGAACAACGAAAAACGCATAAGTGGTGAAAGGTTGAGTTTTTGTAACTCAATTTTTTTCTACAGGTACTGCGCCAAACGAAGCGTAATTACACGTAGTTTCATAATAATAGGCCGACTTTTGAATATTTTAGAACATTTCCAAAAATTTAAATTTGTGGACTTATCCCGTTTTGCCAAAAACTCAATAACTTAACATGGGATAAAAATTCCGTGGTATGAAATTTTAATCGTTTTGTGTGAAACCAAACTTTTTCTTAACTTTTTATCTTTCTTCGCATAAAAACATTAACGCACAGCAATTGTCTTCTACAAACTACGAAAACACTCAAAAACCAAATTTAAATCAAAAATGCGTGTTTTAGGTGGACTTATCCTATTTTACCAAAAATTATTTATTGGACTTATCCCGTTTTGCCAAAAAACGAAATTTGGGCTATTTTTTAAAATTGCTTTAGTTGAACTTTGACCTTTACCATTCAACACAGTAATGTATCTAGTCGAATATAACAAATAACACAAATAATCTCATTTTTGAAAAAAATGGACTTATCCCGTTTTGCCAACAAACTCTTCAGTTCCAGGTTAATTGTTAATAGATAGATCAATAAATTAAACGGTTGACAGACAACAGTGGATTGCGGTATTAATTCAACAAGCGAATGGAATGGAAGATAGAACTTGAATATCAAATTACAATTTGGTTGCACTACCAACTGCACTCTAGAATATTTAAATTACATTAATTAACGCTAAGATGTTGGCTCTCCACTAAATTGATAAATTATATTTGTTGACTGAAACAGAAATTTCAAATTAATATTGCAACTCAACGTACCTTAGCAGTAAGCTTTTGCCAACAGTTCACCATTAATTCACGGAGACAGAATTTTTTGGTTTGCGTTCAGTGAGGGAATAGAAAACTGTTAGTTGAGTGTTAATTTAAAGTTATGTCACAATGCGATAATTAACACTCGCTGTCGCTGTTATTTCACAGAAATCTAGTAATTGTATACCTTAGCACAGAATAAATCGTACCAATACTCAATACAAACAATGTAAATAAAGGGAACTGAACACACGATTTTACTCTTTATTATTTTCAACTGCTGGCTGTTAAACTTCTTAATTGCAGAATAAATAGGGAGGTTGTGCAAACTTAAAACTGGCACTTTAACTTAAGCAATTGCAAAAGAATCGCGACGCCATGTTTTTACTATTTTCTGTTTTGAGAAACCTATCCGCCACTTTCGCATTATCCCTGCCTAGGGATGTCAAATATTTGGGGTAAAAAATTACTTGTACAAAACCAAGACTCTTGGGTACCCAAGACTTGCATTCTTTGGGTACCCAAATAGTCTTGGTAGGGATGTCAAATATTTGGGGTAAAAAATTACTTGTACAAAACCAAGACTCTTGGGTACCCAAATAGTCTTGGTAGGGATGTCAAATATTTGGGGTAAAAAATTACTTGTACAAAACCAAGACTCTTGGGTACCCAAGACTTGCATTCTTTGGGTACCCAAATAGTCTTGGGTACCCAAATACTCAAAATCTTTGGGTACCCCAAAAGTATTGGGTACCCAAATACTCAAAATCTTTGGGTACCCCAAAAGTATTGGGTACCCAAATACTCAAAATCTTTGGGTACCCCAAAAGTATTGGGTACCCAAATACTCAAATTCTTTGGGTACCCCAAAACTCTTGGGTACCCAAATACTCAAATTCTTTGGGTACCCCAAAACTCTTGGGTACCCAAATACTCAAATTCTTTGGGTACCCCAAAACTCTTGGGTACCCAAATACTCAAATTCTTTGGGTACCCCAAAACTCTTGCCCAAGTAAAGCTGTATTACATTCTAAAACGTATTAATAACAACAAAATACCCCAAAAATCGTAAGTTAAAATTTTTTGACAACCCAAGACTCTTGGGTTACTCTTAGGTAAGATGGCGGAAATTCTTGGGTTTTGGGTTTTGGGTGCTGACATCCCTATCCCTGCCCATACTGCACATGTACTTTAGCGATACGCTCCAGCTCGTGCTTGATTTGTAATGTTTTTACATATGCATGTAGCACTAAACAGAAAATAGAAAAAACATGGCGTCGCGATTCTTTTGCAATTGCTAAAGTTAAAGTGCCAGTTTTACGTTTGCACAACCTCCCTAATAATGTTCGTCTCCGCAGGCTGCTGCATTCCTGACTTTAACGGACCAAAGACTGACGACGACGACTGATTCCAATTCGCCCACAGTCCGGATTTGCAGCAGTTGAAGTCAGTTGAAGTGTACAAGAGGGATCTTCTGTAAATCACGTCATGGGTAGGGTCAATAGGTATGCTTGGATATTCACAGCACGATATGTTTATTCATGCTGAAGATTGCATTTACCCAATGGTTAAGCTGATGACGTGATGGCATGGGGTATTAGAAACAGGGATATGTCAATTACAACATTTATGGACGACCTCCGCATATATTTTAAATTACGAGCTAAAAGAACGAAATTGATACATGATACAACCCGCGATTTGTTTTCTTTGATCTATGTCTGATCTATGAATTTCTCAATTTCTCATATAAGAAAGATCGTGCGTAAATAATGCCACCCATAGAAATCTATAGAACATGTACGAAGCTCAGAAAAGTGCCTACGAGCGGAGAACTGCGCCATCTAAATGAGTGCGCAACTTGCATGTTGTGAAATGGTAAGGAGCTGTTGCAAGCAGTTCCGCCCTACAGCTGGAGAGGCGCTGGTGTGCACAGTCCCTATGCAAATGTAATGCTGAGGAGCTGTTCCTTCCCCACACGTATAGACGGCGCGAGTGTACGCCAAGATTTTTCCTATGTATCAGGCCAAACTGGAAAAACGTCCTTGCATGGGAGTTTCATTACAATGCTGAGTGCCTATCGCGGATGTTCTCTACCCAAACTAGAATTATTGTTTTAGGACCGCCCCACCCCCATATGTCATCAATTTAACATTACGTAAACGACTATTTAACATGGGGTGTCTTCCATAATCCGTAACCCACTAAACCCGACCACCGTACCAATTTAACATTATTTACGGACGATTCCTAACTAGAAATTTATGGTAAATTCAATTGCCCACCATGCGCTAGCTGACGTTAGATTCCTGATCCGCAAGATAGTGATTTGAACTTGTCGAAATTTCTAATTGAGGCACAAAATAGTTTACTAATGTGATTTAATTAGAGCCTAGTTTCATTAAAAATTATGTGGTAAATTCTTTTGAAAACCACTATAGAGAAATCAATATTAATAAATTAAGAAGACCTATTAATTAGTATACTAAGTGAGTCTTTAGGCTATCCTCATTGGAGGACAGTGTCAAGTTTATTTTTGAATAAAGTTGTCTATAATTATATACATACTGTATAAAACCATAAGCTGTCTTTTCCAAGATTTCAATTGTTTTTTCCAATATTGGATATTTAAGCTTGTTTTCCGTACAACTATAAACCAAAAAAATCAAACAACATAAGTTGACAAATAATTTTAAAACAGTAGGCTCTAAATAGGGAAGTGGAATTCCTTCCCCTTCTCTATCGACCTCATTTTCTCAATTATGACCGAATTCTCTCTCAAAAACCGGAGAAGAATCTTGACAGCTTCGACGGCATAAAGGCAATGGGCAGTAGTAAAAAGGCTATAAGCAGTAAGCTGGCAGTTACTCAAAAAAACACGTATTGGCAGTAGAGGTCAATATTGTAATAAAATTGTATAAAATCGCTCTTTTTTTCCCGACTATTGGCAGTAGTAAAAATAATTTTACTAATCACATATTTTGCATAAGTTAAGCATTAAATTCATTTAAATTTGTAATGTAAGAAGTTTGCATAGTAGTTAGGGTCCTAGGGTCTGGAGGTATTTTATATCAGTCAGTACCTGCGCTGGTCAACCGAAACATGTCTGAACAAGCTTCTTCAAGTATTGTGCCTCAGAAGAGAGTATAAGAGTATTTAATAAGTGGAAACTAGTGAATTCCTTTAAATCATTGAAACAAGCAGAGGCATTTATTGCAGATAAATGGAAGAAAAGATATTCAAACACGACAAAAATTGGTGATTTTTCAGTGACTACATCAGTATATTATTGTTTTGTTCATGGGAAGAATTGTAAGGCAAAGGTACAACTAGTGTTTCCTGAAGTTAATGGTGATACATCGTACTATGAATTGGAAGTAATGGACCATGGAGATTTGCCGGAGAAGACAAAATCAGGACTATGGCTGATGGCCTTTAAATCCAAATGTAATTTATATATTACAGCAATGTTCTTGCCAACATTGATGTCAATGGCTGAGAAATACTCTCGTGAACGCTGTCCAGGGTATGTCAACCAGATTCCTTTTGTGCTATGGGGGTATCAGCCTTACTCGCTCGCTATCCAGAAGTCAGCATACCAGTGGCTGCAGATGCGACCGACTACAGTGGATCTTCCAGTTGAAAATAACATAGAAGTTTCCTACGTTCAGCCATCAACCAAGGGTATCATCAACCATTCCATCGTAACTCAGATGAAACGTCAATTTAGATCATTTTCAAACTTCGAGAAGCTCATCTACTTTGCGGCATATATTGTAACTTTTGATCACTCAGAATGGAAGAAATCGACCTGCACTTGCCCTTCCTTTCTAAAAAGATATGTATGCAAACATATTTTTGGACTAGCTGTAAAAAAAAACTTCATAGAATTTCCTCTTGCAGCCAAAGCTGTGCGAATCAACTTCCAACGGCTGAAAAGAGGAAGACCTACGAACGCCAGTCGAAACCCGCTCAGTCGACAGTAGAGCCATAATAATTTCAGTATTTTTTAATTGTAATTAATAAAATTAATGACTTGGCCTCAGCCAATACAACTTTTAATTTTAATTTTAAATCTTACCAATTTTTTGTAACTCCATCATTTTGAAAATTAAACTTTTTTTGGTAAAAATGAAACTGCCAATTTGTACCACTTTGTGTCTACTGCCAATTGATTCAAAACCATCTACTGCCAATAGCCTAATGGGTTATAACCTGCCTATTGTCCCCCCCCCTTACTGCCGATAGACCTGCAGCCAGCTTCGACTATGACCTTCTCTGGGCCAACGCTAAAAATGACATCATAATTTTGAGGTTTTCGCTGAAGAAGGTCAGCCACCTGCTCTTCCATACTTTTCTCAACTTGATTGCTTTCGCTCATTTTTACAGATTTACTCTTGAAACAATTACAAAGTTAATCTTTTAAAATATTTTATTTTCCTTTTGGTACATGTAGATGTAAATGTTTTATAGGGTTGACATGTTCCAGGTCCTAAAAGGTAATTTTAAAATAAATTTTGTATAGCAGAAATTAACGAAGTTCGTCGAGTCAATCCGCGAATTGGAAATTCAGTTATGTTACGTTGCATTATTTGCAATCGTATCCCATTGAACTTTGCATAACAAATAATCTTTGCTAATTGTCAGCGTTTTGTCTGTCCAATTCAGCTCATATAAAAATGTTCTAGAATTTTCATCGATGAATGCAAATTATGTATTGTGTAATTATATAGAATCTTTGTTGGTACACATTGAAAAAATGCCTATTTTTGCAATTCATGCTTTATTTTCGTCGTCATTAAATCACAAGGTTAGGTTATGTACGCGGCTAATAATGGAGAGAGCAAACTCAGCCAACGAATATTGATAAGATTAATTAGTTTACTGATTTACTGCATTTGGTTTCACTTGCAAATTAACATTAGTTAAGGGGCAAGTTGGGACCTCAGCAGGTGACATATCGCCTGTGAATAATCAAAATGACCATATCCAGGTTTAACTAAATACAAAATGTACTATCGACAAACAATATATGAATATCGTGTAATCCCAAAGGCATGTAAATATAGAACTTTTCAAACACGTGTAATTAGAACAGTTTACACTTTGCAAAAACGTGTGATTGTGATTAGAAATAGTTTAAACTTTTCCAAAACGTGTAATTAGAACGGTTTACACTTTTCCAAGACGTGTAATTAGAACAATTACACTTTTCAAAAACGTGTAAATGCAGCACATTGCACTTTTTAAAAACTCATACTTACCATTTAATGAGTCCAAATAATTTACTAGTTAGTATTTATTTTTATTGAGTGGCTCATTTTAATTCTAGCGTAAATTGGATAAGGGTCATTTTGGTTCTTCACTCACGATATGTAGTTCCAATTAAGGCTTGTATTGTATTAGATTTCCAGCTCTACATATTTTTAAAAATATGTATGCTTTATTAAAACCAAACCCTATACGCTATTACTATTGTGTGATCATGATCATATTATATGGTATTGCAAAATGTAACCTAAATCGCCCAAAAAAGTAGAACCATAAATCACAGTAATCTTATCGATTGACAGCCGCACTTATTCAGGCGCCACTATATGTTCATTATGCGGTCCTGATATTGTCACGTGATTTTATGTTGAACTAATTTAGCAACTGCAAATATTAAAAATCTATATTTCAGTAACAGAAACGAACTATGGACTATGGGACAATATATTAAAAATGCCTACAGGTACAATGTGAGATTAACTGAGAGTGGCAGCTTGCAGGAATAAAGTTGCAATTTGTTGCCACTTTCGGCCGCCTAAATAGTACACTATATGCGGATTTATTTAATGATTTTAATTTTCAATATGCTACTTATTCATTTGCACTATTAACAATGAAAAGGGTAAAAAAATTAGGCAATGCAACGCGTGATATGAATTTGAATATGATGAATGTGCATATCGACTGTGAAGAAGCAAAATGATCCATATCCAATTTAAGCTACAATCAAAATGAGCTACGTCATACAAACAAAATGAGAAACATGTGTCAAATGCTAATTAGGAGTTTTTTAAAGGTATAAAATGTTCCATTTGCATGGTTTTGAAAATTTCTAAATGTTCTATTTACAAGTTTTTAAATAGCCTTAAGTTTTATATTTGCATGTTTTTCGAAAAGGTGCAACATTTTCCATTTAAAAGTTTTGGAAAAGTTCAAAATGTTCAATTTACATGTTTTTGAAAGGTGCAAAATGTTCTGTTTACGTGTTTTGTAAAAGTACAAAATATTCTATTTAAATGCTGTCAAGACATATTTTAATATTTTTGTAGACAGTTGACAGTGGATATTGCTTTTAGCTACAAATGAATATGGGCCATTTTGGTTCTTCACAGACGATATCAGAGTGAGTAAAGAAGTCGCAAATGGGAATATCGGCAATAGGAACACATACGAGATACATTATTTTTATTTAATTTGAAATGCGTTCTTATTTACACATACCAAAGCATTGAAGTACATAGTTGAAGTAGAATTGGACTGACGAATGTCGTTTAATGCTTAAAAAGATTAAATTGAATAATGAGCTTTTAACTGTAATTTAAGTCTTTGATTTCACGACGAAAGTTAGCCTTAAGGATCCGGCAGTCAGATTTAACACTTGTTAAAGCTGAAAGCGAGAATCTTAAGGCTAACAGTTGTTAACTTTTCCATTGAAATCATCAAGCTCAAGCATCACTCACTCTCCCACTTTACCAACTATTATTTTTCATTTTAAATTTTAACCAAAATCAATCTTAACATAAAACAAGTATATAATTCAATCAATATTCAAAGCACAAAAAAAAACGTGAGCAAAACCCACTAATTGTAAGTTAAAAAAAATTTTGGGGAGCAAGTAGATGACCTTATTTAGCAAAAACTTTTGAATTAAAACGTCATCTTCAGCTGTGGACCACAAAAATTCAAAGTGGAAGCTGTGAAGATCCAATTAAAAGCCGCGTCACCTGTGATTTTAAGAGAGAATTTGATCAAAACTGAGAACATGCAGTGGAAGGAATTCCACAAAGCAAAAATAGCTGTGTAATTGCCATATGGAGTGAAAATATTTAAAAATTACAAAAATAACACTACCTACGTAATCGTACAATAATACTGCATTACACTCAAAACAGTGTATTTCCTGGCACATTTAACGCCTTCAGAAAGGGTCCATGCATCACGGTTCCGGTCCTGCAAAATTATTAGCTGCAAGAATTTAAACACAAATAATTATTAAAAAATCTGGTGAATTTGTACTCCATGCCGTAAATAATCTTATTCGTCTAGAATGTCATTGTAACTGAATGAAATAACCTTGTGGCATTATCAGTTTGCAATTTTATTGCATTACTTAAAAATTGTAACTAAATTTTCAATTAAAATACTACAACTGTATTTTCTGTACAGTTTTAGTTTTAGAAAAAATATACGTGTACATACTTTGGCAAACAGTGTAAAAGCAGTGACGTCAAAGTCTGGGAGTGGAATTCTTTCGCTTCTTCTAAACCCGTTTTTTCCCAATTTTGTTTAAACTCTCTATCTTGAAAGCAGGTGATGCTTCTTTAAGAAAAATCTTCACAGCTCACAATTTGATTTTTTGTGGACCGAAGCTGAAGGTGGCGTCTTGGTTTTTAGAATTTCGTTTTGCACAAGATTAGCCACCTGCTCCCCAAGATTTACATCTCAACGTAATTACTTGTTTCAGCTCATTTTTCTTTCAACTTTAAATGTTGACTGAATAATGCACCAGTTTTATTTTAAGGTTGTGGTAGAAGTAAAAAATAAAAACTAACAGTAGTTGGCAAAGTGGGAGTGTGAGTAGTGAGTGTTAAATGTTAAATTCCATGCAGAGTCATGCCACGTGGAACTTTGGATCCGAATAAAAGTTATCTTTTTAGAGTATTACATTTTTATCAGCTGAATTGGGATGATGTAAATTCAGTGGTATGTTTAAATAAGAAGGTTATTCAAACATACTAAAATACTAAAGTACCCAGTATTTTTCCCAATGCAGATATTTCTATTTGCGACTTCATCGGGATGCTCATATACACATTAAATATACATAGTACAAATAGTTTGCACCTGCGTCTTGGAACGACTGGCGACGGTGACACGTTGAGTGACTGTGTGGTGATAAGATTATTTCTACATTACTTGGATCAGTATAGCTATAAAAATACCTGTCAGCTCCTCTCAATTTTGTTGTCAATCAGTATGTAGTATATAGACAAGCACTGAATCTTTTGCCACTTGAGCCTCAAATAAAAAGCGCATATTTTTAATGTATTTAAATTATTATGCATATCAAAGAAATCACAAATGGAAATATCTGCATATGAAAAAAGTACGCGATACACTGTAGTTTTTATTTAATTTGATTTACACGTTTTTATTTACACATTCCAAAGCATTTAATTTCAGAGTTAAAGTGGAATTGGACTGACATAACATTAATGCAGAAAAAAGTTAATTTAAATGGCGAGCTCAACTGTAATTTAAGTTTTTGATTTCACGACCAAAGTTAGCCTTAAGGGTCCCGCAGTCAGATTTAACAGTTGTTAAAGCTGAAAGCGAGAATCTTAAGGCTAACAGTTGTTAACTGTTCAAGTGAAATCAAACTCAAGCATCAATCACAGTCCCACGTAAAATGATATTTTAAATTGCAATCAAACTATAATAAAAATTTAAATTAAAACAGGTGCATAGCTCAGTCATAATTTAAAGCACAAAAATTATTAGAAAAACCATAACGTCAAGTTGAAAAAATTCTTGGGGAGCAAGTCGCAGATCTTCTGCGACGAAAGTAGAAAAGCCACGACGTCGTCTTCAGCGTTGGTCCAGAAAAGATAAAAGTAGAAGCTGTGAAATTTATTCTGAAGGCAGCTCCACGTGTTTTCAAAAGAGTATTTGGCCAAAATTGGAAAAACAGGTTGC
This sequence comes from Dicyrtomina minuta, assembly GCA_949802685.1. Classification (NCBI taxonomy): domain Eukaryota; kingdom Metazoa; phylum Arthropoda; class Collembola; order Symphypleona; family Dicyrtomidae; genus Dicyrtomina; species Dicyrtomina minuta. Next base: position 147,035,406 of record OX461808.1, on the reverse strand, counting down.
TTAAAGAAGGAGAAGAATTCCTCTCCCGAATTTGGATCCCACTGTTTTCAAGCTGTTCGTGAAAATACGTTTCCAGTTATGCAGGACATTATTTTACACTGCAGTGATTAAGTTTCTGACGACTGCATATTAGAACCCGACTCCAGTCTCATTTTCCTATTTATTTGAAACCTGAAATTTAAAAAAATATTATTACTATTTTAGTTTTTAGCTAAACCGTCTAATTTTTATATAGATTAAGAACACATGAAATAAAAATGAGTTATTACTGATTATTAAATTACTTTATTCTTCTGTACGGTTAAAAAATAAAAACAATATGAAATCAGACCCAACATACTTTGACGAACAATTTAAAAGCAATAGCGTCAATGTCCGGGAGTGGAATAAATTCCTTCGCTTGTACCCGCTTCTTTTGTACCCGCTTTTTCCAAATTTTGATCAAATAGTGACTCCATCAAAAGCAGGCGATGCGGCTTTAAGAAAAAAGTTCACAGCTTCCACTTTTATTTTTTGTGGACGAACGCTGAAGGTGACGTCTTGATTTTTGGAGATGAGTTGCACAAGTTCAGCCACCTGCTCCCCAAGATTTACATTTCAACTTAACTACCTACTTGCTTTAGCTCATTTTTTCACACTTTATATGTTGACTGAATAATGTACCTGTTTCGTTTCATTTTAGGGTTTTTGGTAGAAGTAGAAAATGAAAACGAACAGTTGGCAAAGTAGACGAGTAAGTAGTGAGTGGTAAATTGCATGTCGAGTCATGCCACGTGGAACTTTCCCGGATAAGACTTATCTTTTTAGAGTATTACATTTTGATCAGCTAAATTAGGGTTATGTAAACTTTGTCAAATATTTGATCAGAATGGTTATTCAAATAAACCAAAGTAGATCGTTCTACTTTCCTATATGCAGATATTTCTATTTACAACTTCATCGTTTGCCCCTACCTACGCAGTAAATAAGGTAAAACAAATAGTATATCGTCTGTGAAGAACCAAACTGACCTATATCCATTTTTAGCTAAAAACAATATCAACTATCTACACAAATATTAAAATATTTCTTGAGAGCATTTAAATAGAACATTTTGCACTTTTTAAACTATGAAAATACAACAGTTTACACTTTTCAAAAACATAGAATTAGAACATTTTGCACCTTTTCAAAAACAGTTGAATAGAACATTTTACACTTTTTAATAGTATGTAAATAGAACATTTTACGTTTTTTAAAAACTCCTAATTAACATTATACGCATGTTTCCCATTTTGTTTTTACGACATAGCTCATTTTGATTGTAGCTTAAATTGAATATGGGCCATTTTGGTTCTTCACCAACGCTTACACATTGTGACCCAATCGAGTGGCAACAGAATGAAATATTTTTTATTTTGAATTTCATCCCTAGTGAAATGACCCATATTGTTTCATGTTTAGCTAAAAAATGTTCTATCCACAACAAAATTAAAAGTTCATGACGTAACTCTGACTCTACAGCCAATCACCATTGGCCATTCCTATACCTTATCCTTAGCTTATCAAAATCAACGCTAATACTCTTTAGCCAATCAATGACGTGACGGTTCACGCTTGTGTCCACACCCAAATTACATAACTAATGGATTTGCACTAACTTAAAACCTCGTAATTTTATTAGCACAACATCACTACAAATTATTTGTATTTTGCAATAATTTTGAATAATTAGTTGATTAGTGTACGAGCTAATTCAGGTACTTAAGGGATCCACTACATCCGTATGTAATTATTGTCGTTTAGTTTGAATTTCAATTTGAAATTTGCATCTTAAATTTTTAAAAGCTAAACATGCCAATCTTCGCTCATATATACATATGATCTATTGCCTCTTAATGTGGGTTTGATTGAGGATTGAGACGTTGAGAACCGTAGTGAGATTCAGTGTTGTTGGAGGAAGTAATACAGTGACAGAGCGACCAAGATGTAAGGGAAGGAGGGGGAGTGGTCCCCACAGGCTGAGCGACGGCCGCCTTCAACTTTGTAAATGCGATGCCTGAGAATAATTGATCCTTTGCCTTGGTCCCCGAAACAGAAATAATCCTCCTTAATAAAGTCAGTGCTAACCTTATAATTACTAGCGGAGGCGAGTTCGTTCACGTCGACTGAAAAACTCCCCAAGAAATCGTCTGGACTAGGAAAATCCTTGTGCCACACTTCAACTTTTAAAGACTGTAATAATAAATACATTCAAAAAAAGAAACATGCATTATATATAGTTCGCTATATGTACTAAAATGACCCTATGATTTGACATATCGTTTGGAAAGAACCAAAATGACCCATTCCCATTCTTAGGTAAAAACAAAAATTGTAAAAATGTATATTTTACTATCTACAAAAATAATAAAACATGTCTTGAAAACATTTAAATAGATCATTTTGTACTTTTTAAAAATAGGTAAATAGAACATTTTGCACTTTTCAAAAACATGTAAACAGAACATTTTACAGTTTTCAAAAACATGTGAATAGAACACTTTTCATTTTTCAAAAACATGTAAGTAGAACAATTTGTACTTTTCAAAACCATGTAAGTAGAACAATCTGCAATTTAAAAAAAAACGTAAATAGAACATTTGACAGTTTTTAAAAACATGTAAATAGTCATTAAATAGAGCATTTCACGCTTTTAAAAAACATGTAAATAGAACATTTTACACTTTTCAAAAACTATTAATAAGCATTTTACGCATGTTTCTCATTTTGTTTTTATGACATAGCTCATTTTGATACTAGTTTAAATTGGACATGGGTCATTTTGGTTCTTCATAGACGATATGGCCTTCAACGCAATCGTAAACGTAAGCGTAATGTCTATAATGTTTAGCGTGTAACGATTAATTACTGCTTTTATTAGGTGAAAGACTTAGCGTACCTTATAGTCACCTAGTTCGTAATCAACCCTAAACATCTCCGACCAAATAGGATTATAGCTTGATTTAATGATTGATGTCCGTCCTATCTCATTATACTGGCCGCTGCCCAATCTCAGCTTTACTAAGCAGTACGCATCAGGCGGAGTAGTAGTGTATGGCAGGTCACTGTTTTGAAATTAAAAAGCAATATAAAAGTATGAAACTTCTATTGCTCCTATACTATGCCACAGAAACATCTATTTTTTATTATAAGTTTTATCATTATAGCGAAAGACCCAATTTTTTGAAATTTGTTTTTTCATATATTTTGCTAAAACTAAAATTTTCTGTTATGTATAACTAAACATTGCATTTCATAACATGATTAGAATTTTATTAAAAGCAAAAACAAGTAAACGTTTTTAATTTTTGAAAATATGTACCTACATAAAATAATTTACGATTTTTAAATAATATAGGTGGGTCAATACATTAATTTGCACTAATTAAAAACTCATAATTTTATTAACATTTTATGAATGTCCGATTTGGTGTCAAAATATGTAATGCTTTGCTTACTAATGTAATACAATAAGACAATAATATCGTCTATGAAGAACCAAAATGACCCATTTCCAATTTATGCTAGAATTAAAATGAACTATTATGTCAAAAAATAAAAAAGTAAAAATAGGAAACATGCTTAAAATTCTAATCACGAGTTTCTTAAATGAGCAAATTGTTCTATTCACGTAGTTTAAAAAAGGTCAAAATGTTCTATTTATGTGTTTTTTAGAAGTGTAAAATGCCCTATTTACATATTTTTGGAAAGGTCAAAATTTTGTATTCACATGTTTCTTAAAGTGCAAAATATTGTATTTACATGTTTTTTAAAAAGGTCAAAATGTCTTACTTAAGTGTGTTTTGAGAAGTTCAAAATATTTAATTTACTTGTTTTTTGAAAACTGCACAAAGTTCTATTTACATGCTTTGGTGAACATGTAAATTTTCATTTTTTTTCTGTAGATAGTGCATTTTGTTTGAAACTAAAACTGGATATGGGTCATTTTGGTTCTTTACCGACTGACCATATGTAGGTACACTTGCAAAAAACAAAGTATAATTTATTGTGTGACTCATGCTTATAAGTTATTAGATTTCAATGGGCTTACGCTCCTTGCAGGTTAAATTCAATGAAATAATTCCCAGTGTAGGAAGATACCACTGCACTTTGTATCAAGGTTAGAACAAACATCAAAATTGGAAAATACATTTTAAATTCTGATTCTGTTTTTTGTTGTTAATAATTCTGATTTTGGAACTCTGGATTATTGGTGTGAGGAGAAGATCGAGAGGAGTGAAAAAAGTATTACATAATATATTATGTAATTAATTATTTATTTAAAAAAGAGACAAAAGTGCGTCTGGATTTGGATTTGGAGCTTTCGTCGACGAAACTAAAAGACACTAAATATATTGATGATGTATTCAATACTAATCTTGCATTACAAATTTTAGCAATCTTTTTTTTACTGGTAATATGCCCACGGCATTTAAATGCTGCACTGCACTGGTACAAACGACTAAAAAACTGTTTTTTTTTGTTTTCAGAAAATTAAATTTTAAAATAATTCTAAAACTTGTTTTTTATTTATAAAATAAAAATGTAATTGAACCAAACAACTATGTACTAGAAAGAATAAAGTTGTAAACTACTCTGCAACATGCAGGTAACCATATGGGCTATATTTTCATTGACATCTTGGACTTAACGTGTTTTGCCAAAAAACCCATACGAGGCAATGCTAAAAATAATAATCGTTTTGAATTACATTTAATTGTATGCCTATTTCTGATTGTAAAATTAAATTACGAATTGTACATTTCAATAACATGTAAATATAGAAAATTCTGCATTTTTAAAAACATATATACCGTATTGTCTCAAATAACTCCCCCCGGGAGTTAGCTCAAACTTTGCCTCAAACCCCGGGAGTTACAAGGGGCCCGGGAGTTAATAGGGTCCCGGGAGTTACATGAAAGTTTTATGCAGATTAAAGTAAAATCATTGTAGTACCTAGTGGACAATAGAGGGCAGCACTTACAATAGTGCTGTACTATATAAAAAGACCCCGGGAGTTACTAGAGGCCCCGGGAGTTGATAGAGGCCCCGGGAGTTACGTGAAACTATGTCCCAAACCCCGGGAGTTACAAGGGGCCCGGGAGTTGATAGGGGCCCGGGAGTTATTTGAGACAATACGTACCTATATACATACAACATTCTGCACTTTCAAAACCATGTGTAAATAAAACAGTCTGCAATTTTCAAAACCCATTTAAATGCAACATTTTCACGTTTTTAATAACCATTAAAGCTTAATTCTATAGGCGCCTATTTGATGCGCGATTTTCAAATACATAATGCTTTTAAGTGATACTTAATTCTAATTGATGAAAAGATTAAATTTATATTACAGCAGTTAATTGTACTATGGCAAAATATATTGTCTATGAAAAACTAAAATGACCTATTTCCATTTTTAGCTAAAAACAATACCCAATATCTACAAAAAAATATTGAAACATGTCTTTAAAAATTTAAATATAATATTTTGCGCTTTTAAAAAATATGAAAATAAAACATTTCACACTTTTCAAAAGTATGCGTATAGAACATTTTACACTTTTCAAAAACATGTAAATAGAACAATTTTAAACTTTTCAAAAACTCGGAATAAACATTTTACGCATGTTTCTCATTTTGTTTTTATGACATAGCTCATTTCGATTGTATGTAGCTTAAATTAGAAATGGGTCATTTTGGTTCTTAAAAGTCGATATGCTGTGATGTGATTAGGAATGTGAGGTGTGGTAAAGTCAATTTCACATTTCATAGCAAGTGACACAGGATGAACCGTTAAAATAATCTTATCATCAGTAAACATATAGTCACTTACTCTGTCGCCGTTGCGTTGGTGCCACTGTGTACGTGCCTATAATATTTGTTCCTTATTTTTTAATGTGCTTAAGTATAGGTGAGCAATCGAAGAAAAAATATCAAATAGGAATATCTGAAGTGGGAAACAAATATTAGATAAATTATTATGTTTGAATCATCGCGTTCACGTTCTTATTTAAACATTGGACAGTATCTATAAATATAGCCTGAATTCAACCAATGAGAAACTAATGCGGTAAAAAACAAGATAACTTTAATCTAAAGTCCAACATGCCAACGCGCGCACTGCCGACGTGGCATAGTACTCCAAATCAGGATAATTTCACACTTTGCCAACTGTTTCATTCTTTTTATTTCATACTTTAATCAGACTTCAACTCAATAAGCTACTAAAATAAAACAGGGGAGCAAAATAATTCAGTAAAAATTTAAAGTGTAGCAAAAATGAGTTGAAACAAAAGTAATTAATCAAGTTCAGAAAAATTTTGGGGAGCAGGTTGCTCATCATGTGGAACGAAAGCCAAAAACGATGACGTCCCACTTCAGCGTCAGTCCACAAAAAATGAAAGTAAAAGCAGTAAAGATTCTTCCAATTAAGCCGCTTCGCCTGTTTTTTTAAGAGGGAATTTGATTGCAGCTGGGAAAATACGGTTGGAAAAAAAAAGCGAAGAAATTCAGCTCCCGTGAAAATTGATACCAGTGCTTTTAAGCTACCGTTTATTAGCGTAAGTATATTGACTGATTTTTTTGTGATTATAAGAAATAGATTTATAAATTCAATTCGAATAAATTCTAAATAAGGGGTCATCCATAAATTATGTCATTCAAATTCGCAAGATTTTGTAATTTGAATTTCTATTTGATTTCTTGCAGCTAATTATTTGCAGCAGAATAAACTTCACAGCCTTCACTTTTATTTTTTGTGGACTGTCGCTGAAGATGACGCCATAACTTTTAGTCTTACGTTGGACCAGATCAGCCATCTGCTCCCCAAGCGTTTTCTCTACTTGATGATTGTTTTCATCCAATTTTTTACGCCACTTTCATTTTGACTAAATTATTATTACGCTGTTTTATTTTAGTTTTTACTTGGGTTAAATTTTGATTAAAATATTAAATTATACAATACATACAGTTTGCTACAAGAAGTTGGTTTCACAAGAAATGTTAACGACTGTTAGCCTTAAGTGTCTTGCTGTCAAGTTTAACAAATGTTAAAGCTGACTGCGGGATCCTTAAAGCTAACGTTTCTCTTGTGAAATCAAGGTTTGTTTATCAAAAGTGATTGATGTTAAATTACATTTTTTAGAGTTGTATATATCACATTAAAATTGTTTTTGCAGCATAAGATGTTGATTATAGTTTAATTCGGTTTATATAAATCCTGTTGAATGTGTAGCTAATACGAGAACGTAATTCAAATAAACTGTAATGTTCTCCTTAATAATAAATAAAATTACTAAAAACTTTTGAATATGAATTTTTTACAAACCAAATAGCGTTACAATTACATTTAATGAAAAATTCAAAATCAACTTAGGTACATAAAATTCATATACTATGGTACTGAAATTCGAAGAGTATGATAAGCATATACACATACTTTATTGAACTTAAACTTACATTTGAATTTCAAAGGAACTTCACGCTTCCGTATCTACTCATAGATTTTTAAAATATCGCCGCATAGTTCCCAGTTTAAGTATAATATTTTGTTTATGTATTTTTCAAAACTTTTGCTACTAAAACTTAAGACAATAAACATATATTTCTATTTACCTATCTACTACAATACAAACTCTTCCATGAGACAGCATGAATATGCGCTCAAAGCATATTAAATTTATGTTAAAACGAATGCTATGCTACATTAGTTATATGGTGTCAGGTGCAGTATGGTGACGGTAATTTTGAATTAGACTGCAAGTGACACACATGATGAATCAACGATGAAAATAATCTTATCATCAGGAGACCAAGCCACTTATTCTGTCGCCTTTGGTGCTGCCAGTATGTATATAAAAGAGCATAATATCGTCTGTGAAGAACCAAAATGACCCATATCCATTTGTAGCTAAGCTAAAAACTATATCCACTATCTACAAAAATATGTAAATAGAACATTTTAAGTTTTTCGAAAACATGAACATAAATACAAATAGAATATTTTGCACTTTTCAAAAACATGTACATAAATAGAATATTTTGTACTTTTCAAAAACATGCAATTAGAATATTTTGCAATTTAAAAAGGGTGTGAATAGAACATCTTGTACTTTTAAAAAACATGTAAATAGAACATTTTGAAATTTTTAAAAATAAGTAAATAGAACATATTACACTTTTCAAAAATATTTATCTAGAACAATTTACACTTTGCAAAAACATTCAAATAGAACACTTCGCACTTTTCAAAATCTCTTAATTACCATTTTACGCAAGTTTTTCATTTTGTTTTTATGACATAGCTCATTTTTTGGTTCTAGCCTTAATTGTATATGAGTCATTTTGGTTCTTCACAAACGATATCTATACATATTTTATTTATATTGCGCATAGGAGCAAACGAATAAATCGCAAATAGAAATATCTGCATTGGGACCAAATACAAGATACATTATTTAATACCAATCACGTTTCCTATGTAAACATTCGGCAGCAGATACAGAATTTCATACTTTAATCAGACTTGATGACCCGAGCCTCTAAAATAAAACAGTGGATAATTCAGTCAATATTTAAAGTGTAGGAAAAAAAGAACTGAAACAAGTAATTTTAATCAAGTTAAGAAAAATTTTGGGGAGGAGGTTGCTCATCTTGTGCAACAAAAGCCTCAAAATAGGATGTCACCATCAGCGTTGGCTCACAAAAAATAAAATTGAAAGCAGTCTCAAGTTTCTTCTTAAAGACGCTTCACCCGTTTTTAGGAGAGAATTTGATCGCAATTACGAACATACGGGTGGAAAAGAATGTTTTTTGTTTCATGTTCATGTTTTTTGAAAATTCAAGCAGCCTGCGCTGGACGCATTATCCGGCCCTGAATATTGTCTAGTTGTTGTTGTAAGTAAAAGAATAAGTTTAAAAGTTTAGTATAAATTTAATTGAAGATAAAATTTGTCGTTTTTGAATATATTCACTCCATATAGAAGGTGTATATATATATAGCATAGAAATATGCTAATTAATAATTCTATGCTAAAATCTATAGCTAAATAGAATCGTCATTTCTTTACTAAACAGGATGCAAGGGCACATTTCGTACTTTCAATTAATTATATTAAAATCCTAATTTAATTGAAGTGAGGTAACTGATTGTCAGGGATTAAAATAGGCGAATAGCGTTATGAAGTTCTGATCAGAATTCAATGCAAAAAAAACGTTGAGTCTACAATAGTCGACGACACATATTTTATTTAATTTGTGTAACGTAGCTCCGCCAAAGTATATTCAATAAGAAGAACTGTGAAGATTTCATGGATTTCAATCAACATTTACCACTTTGTACAGTAGACATTGTGTAAATGACTTTAGAGCTATTTACAACGGAAATATTTATAAATTAGAAATGTTAATCAAAGTTTCTTAAAGAGCAGCTCCGCCAACGCGTTGCCATCGTTCCAGATTTGGTGCAAGTTAAATTCAACGCCTGAAATCTGCACAGATTCGTCTTTTGGGGTCTTTGCTTTGTACTGTGGAACGTTATTGGATCCCTGAAACAAAAGTAAAATGTACCTGCAATGTAATTAATGTGCCCAGCATATTACAGTACATGTATCTCATTTTGGCTAGTATTTACAATGGAAAAAGGAGTAGGAAAATCAAGAACGCTACTTTACCTTTAAACTGTAAAAAACATAATCGTGATTAGAATTCCACGAGTTGTGGGATACATTCGGTTCAATTGTGATGGGCTCGTCCAACATGAAATAAAAGGTTTTCCCTTTTCGCGCAAAAATATTTTTTTTGAACGTACCACTGTCAAATGTGTAGGAACCTGTGCCATATTTCTTAATTTGGACCGTGACATCATAGTGAGTGTCTCCGTCAATGGGTCCCAAGAAACCAACTCCATGCAACGATATCTTCTGATTCACCATAAACCTAAATTGGTAAATGACTTTTTAGATTTTGAACGACCAGTCATCCAAGAGAATTTTACACCCTGTATGCTATTTAAAATAATTTCATTAAAGGATTCGTAAAAATTCTTAAGAGGTCGTTGATAAATGATGTGATAGAAATATCTCCATTTCTAAGACCCTATGAACCCTCACTCACCAGCTTAGCCATTTTACTTAGAAGTCTATTTTTAGCATTAGGTGCCATTCAGTATCCACGCAAACCTAATGACGCTACTTTTGACGTTATTTATCCACGATCCCTTATCTTCTAGTGCGCATGTGGCTTGGACATTTCTATATTTTCTGGAATAACTGACAAGTAGTAACATAGCCTAACTTACGGTCTATTGTGTACAGCTCCATTGCACACATATAGCGGATTTCTTGTAACTTTAAATTGATTTGGCAAGCGTAGAACTAAGCAGCCATATCCGTTCAGGGTGTTTCGTAGGTTTGTTTTGAAAGGTAGTCGCATCTTGTCGAACTTGGCCCTGAAAAATTAATTTTTTATAATTTTATATAAATTATTTATTTTTAGACATTTTAAAACGCTTAAATTGTAGTTTATTCAATTCCAGAAAGTATATTATATGTTAAAAAATCACTTTTCATCTTCATCGACGCCAATAAATTCGTAAATTGCCAATTTCTCACTGTCAGTTAAAATATTCTTTTTCAACATACTGACTTTGGTAAAAGTTTCATATTTCATCGTGGGGAATCGGATTTCAAAAAAACAAGAGCCAAGAACTTCTCGAAAGTTTTCGCCTGTCAACTCCATATTTTTCAGTTTGCAGTTATGCTCCGCCCACCTGTAAAAAAACGGCATGGATTTTTTTTTCGTTTTAAGACATTAAAAATTTAGAAAAAGATCACACCACCATGTAAATTACCCAAGTCTGTGAAAGGATAGTGTGTAGTAATATTTAAATAAACTTATTAAATAAACCTTACCTGCATGCGCATTCGAAGATTTCTTTTTCGTCCAATGGAATTGAATCACAAGACAAAACTGTTTCCAAATTTTCTAGTGACATTTCCAAATATTCGGCCGTGTCTTTGAATTCCTTCAAATTCCTAATTTAGTCAGAAAATATTTTCCTTACATAAATAGGCTAAGCGCATTAATTCTCCTTTTGCCCAGTTTTAAACTATGTAATAAACGAATTCAACCTAATGAAGTACATACTGTATAAATTCATCAGCTGCTTCTTCCAAATTCTTAACCGCTTTCGTAATTTTGTAGCGTCGACAGAGTCTAAGCAAACTCAACACAGTGTTCGGAGGCAAATTCAAATAATTCAGAGCTTTCACTGACCACGTGTCTGATATAACCAGCTGTTGGAAATAAATAAAAAATTACAATCAGTAACATAAACTTAATCACATTTGTTTTCTATCATAAGATTTTATTTTATTATTATTATCATTATTCATTTAAGAAAGGGCGTTTTTCCCACATTCACAAAAATATTCAGTTTAATTTTTTAGTGAGGACCAATACAAAAATGAATTGACACACATTGACAAACAGCTCAAAAACAGTTGGATCGAAATCCGGAAGTGGAATCCCATCCCCTTCTTTCATTACAGCACTTTCCCACTTTTCCTCGAATTCACTTTCAAAAACAGACGATGCGGCTTTCAAAATAATCTTGACTGCTTTCACTTTGACATTTTCTGGACCAACGCTGAAGACGACGTCGTAATGTTGAGGTTTTCGTTTCACAAGATCAGCTATCTGCTCTGCAAGAGTCTTCTCAGTTTGATTTTCTTCCGTCATTTTCGGATGTTCTTAGATATCTTGAATATTTGGTTTACTGCGACAGCAATTTGCTACAAAATTTAGTAATTATTACAAACAGGAAAGACTGAGACTCTGATACTGCGTCTAAACAGCAAACACTTCCCAGTTCTTAAGAGTTAAATTAATAAAGGTTTGTTCAGCCAGCTCTCCAGCATATAATTACTTATTAGAGGAACGAAAAATAAAATGATAAAATGTAAAAGTGATCAACAATAAATAAGTTGTGTTATATATTATTATATATAAAGTGGATTGATTTTTGGAATGTAATTATTAGTATTAGTTGAGCAGGCGAATGGAATGAAAAGTATCGAACTTGAATATCAACTTAGCAACTGACTGAGCTGCAATAAAAACTGCTTGTACTCTAGAATAATCAAAGAAAAATACGACCTCCTGCATAGGTGACTTTTTCTTTAACGCCTGGACTAACGAGTAACACAAGGTGTTTATTAACGGATTACTAATTTAGCACACCTACACAGCGATACAAATGCTTGCACAGATTTGATGTAAATAAATTAGCTGCAGAAAATTTAGTTCAGCTTTTTTCCCTAAGCACACAGCAGTTAAATGAAGCTGCCTCACAAAAGACAAACCTTTACCTATAAACCTGTCAAAGTTAACACCTAAACCTGTGCCTGTTATAGCATGATCTTACAAAACTTGAGTTAAGATTTGTTCTACGCGTGTACGATAGTAAAAATATCTGTAATGTCCTAATTATCGTAATATTCTTTATGTTAGGACCAAACATGGTCGGAATTACATCATTGATGCGTATGCATTACACTGCATATACATACGCTAACGAATCACTTATTGCGGGGTCTGTGAAAGTGACTGAGGGGGTAAACGAAATCCTATTGGACCGAGATATGTTTAATTGACTTGTTTGATATTACCTGTGTGCATTTGGTGTCAACTGACGGTCACCTAAATGAGGTCACACGGGAGCCTTACACCTATAAATTGAACCTATAAATGCGACGTCTAATACACAAATATCGAATATGGATGAAACATGAAACCACGACTAAATAACTTCACAGAGGTGATGACGCTCCCACCTGAAAATACTGGGGGAAAAAATTTGGTCTTGGAATTTCGTATTTTGCCTTAACAATTTTGACGCCTGAATTTTGCTCATTTTTTTGTTTTGATTTTTTTTTGAAAATGTAAATCCAAAATTTTGACGCCAGGATGTTTGCTTATAGAAACAAAATTAAATTCTCTACGCAATAGTATATAGACGTTAGCAACCAAGATGCAACTTGATACTTAAATTTACATTAGAATCTGAGAACAGGGGGTGCCCGAACACTTTTGACTGTAAGTGTATTTTCCATTTATCGTAATTTCCCCACGCTCGGCCCTAACTGCCAAATATTAAAGGTTTTCAGCTGCTTTAAATGATCTTTATTAAATCAACGAGTAATACCTTTAATTTTGATTCGAACAGCAGTCCCAAATCACGGTCGGTTGACAGTTCACGGTTGACGGTCTATAAAGGTCAGTAACCAGTTGAAGTTGATAGACGATAATCAATAGTTGATTGATTATTGATTTGGGGTGTTAGTTCAGCAAGCGAATTGAATGGAAAAGTATCGGACTTGAATCTTAAATTACAGCTGAGTTGCACTATAAATATTTAAATAACAACAATAATTGATACGAAAGTGCTGAACTCCCTACGCCCCATGCCCTACTGGCCACTGGCACTGGTAAACTATTACATTCAATATTTGTCCATTAAAATATGCCTTTCAAATTAACATTACAACAAAACTTACCTTAAGAAGAGTTAGTTTGTGACAACAGTCCACCAAATTGAAGGTTGACGGTATTTTTCGGTTTACTTTCAGTGACGGAGTGGAGAATGGTTAGCTGAGTGTTAATTTAAATTTAAGTCACAATACAGTAACAATCAATGGTAACTATAGAAGGGAATTTACACTTGCTGTTAACTCATTAGTCAGGAGACGGGAAGAATTGTACCGATTATTACACAATGCAAATGAAGTGAACTGAAAATTTAATTATTCTCTGATTTCATTAAACTGTTGACTATCAACTATCAAAATTCTTGATACTTGATTGCAGACTAAATGTTTGCCTCTGTCATCTGTGTTGCTGACTCTAATAAAAGGACTTAAAGGACTGAGCTGAAAGTCACCTGACGAGATTGAATACTGACAACTGATTTCAGTTTCCCAGTATTTCGCCCACAGATTTATTACCGGCTTGAGCTGTGTGCAAGTGCGAAGCGTGAAGTTAGTTCAAGCTGTTGAACAATGTTGAAGTTTAGGTATATGCATCGGGGGTCGCCCGTAAATGACGGTATGGGTAGGGTCTGTTTGGATATTGATAGCATCCTATGATTAAATGATAAAGATAGCCATTCACACAATGGTTAAGCCCCTGACAGGGGGGAGGGGGTGTCACAGAGTCCTAGAATTATGGAACTTTAAATTACATCATTTACGGACGACCTCTACACATTTTTTTAAATTACGAGCTAAATGAGCAGAAATTCACATGTGACACAATCAGCGATTTGCATTCTTTTATCTATTTAAATTTACCCTGTAAGGCATCGCCTTTAAATGATGTGAAGCACGCTACCATTCTTTTAGGATCACCCCACCCCCATGTCGTCAATTTAACATTATGTTTTTAATTGCAAACTGCTACCTGTAACATGCCACCAATAACCGACAAGCCCCTCCCACCTTAATGACATCATTTACTCCTTAAGGAGTTTGGGAAGAAATCAATTTCTCAACCAGATATTAGATTCGTGATCCACAAGATGGTGATTAGCTCGTATTCTCGTATTTATATAAGCAGGCTAAGGAAACATAACCACTCATTCTCTATTTACCGTATATTTTTCTCACGTGATTTAATGTTGAATTAATGTATAGGGAATTAGTAATCAAGTAAGCAACTGATTATATGTAATTATTATTAAACTATAAAATAAAAATACTCAGCTAGCTGGAGGAATAACGAATAACCGAAGGTGGCAGCTGACAAGGATGTTGGCATTTTGTACATGAAAAATTTATTCTTGCTTGGCAGATGCTACTCTCGGTTGCCTAAATAAGACGCTTTGCTTTACCGGATTTTAGTAGTAAATTGTTTTCTTGGTTTGCATTAATCAAAATAAAGACGTTAACAAAAACGTTTATGGCAATGCCCAATATGCAGATGAATAAGATTCGACTTTAACATAATTTTACAAACTGTGCTTCAAATATTTTAATACCTTTTTTTATTACTTTCACCACTGCCCCTACAATAATAAAGAGACCATGGACTTCTAGACATAAACGGAGAAATATAATTAGGTAGGCAGGTATACTAATGAACTGACGTCAAAACGCAAGGTACAGGTTGCGCCACGGTTTAATTAGAATACTAGCCTTTTAATTAATATATTTTAATTTTACAGCATAAATGTGTGCAAAATAGAATAACGTGTCTATATATACCTATTTCTCTACATTAGCTTAAGGGATCGTCCATAAATGATGTCATCGGTATAGGTTAACAGGGTCTAGTCTAGTATTATTGGCACTCAATTTCAAAAATAGTCGTTTTTACGTAAAGTTAGAGTGAAAGTGGGTGAGTGCTAAAACAGGGGCAATGTGGATGACATTAATGGAATATCTGCATTTGAAAAACATACGAAATACACTGGCTTTTATCCAATTTGAATTACATTCTTATTTACACATTCAAAAGCATTTAATTACATAGTTACAGTAGAATTGGACTGACGAACATTTAATACTCAAAAAGGTTAAATTCAATTGTGAGCTCAACTGTAACTTAAGCCTTTGATTTCACGACGAAAGTTAGCCTTAAGGATCCCGCAGTCAGATTCAACACTTGTTAAAGTTGAAAGCGAGAACCTGAAAGCTAACAGTTGTTAACTTTTCCAGTGAATTCAAGCTCAAGCATCACTCACTGTCCCTCGTATGATATTTTACATTTTAAATTGCAATCACATATTAACCAAAAAACAATCCTAAAATAAAACAGGTTCATAGCTCAGTCAAAATTTAAAGCATAAAAATAACGTGCAAAACACGTCAAGTTGAGAAAATTTTTGGAGAGCAAGTCGCTGATCTTCTGCGACGAAAGTCGAAAAACTATGACGTCGTCTTTAGCGTTGGCCACAAAAGATAAAAGTGAAAGCTGTAAAATTTAATCTGAAGTCAGTTTCACCTATTTGCGAGAGAGTATTTAGCCAAAATTGGAAAAATACGGTGCTGAAAGGAGTGGAAAGAATTTCACTCCCCAATTTGGATCCCACTGTTTTCAAACTGTTCGTGAAAGTATGTGAATTGAATTCTTTGCGGTTTAAGTTGTGCATAAAATCATTAAATATTGTAGTAATTAGGTAACTGTAAATTGCACCATAGAACCCGACTTAAGGCAATGAAATCTTCGTAACTAAGTACTTGGTACCTGAGGTTTTGAAAATCATTTTCGTTTTAGTTTTCAACTAAAAGCTAAAACGGCTATTTGCCGTATGGAGTGGAAATACTTGAAATTAAAATTGGCACTATGTAGTCTTACTAGTAATTTTATATTAAACTCAATACAGTATATATTTACAGGTACATTTGAATTCTTCAGAAAGTCCAGGGTCCAAGGTTCTGCTTTAATTAACTGCAAAAATTCAAACAAAAATGGAAATTAAAAAATATGTTAAATACCCTCAATCTCAATTCATAAACTAGTATTGCAGCAAGAGTCTCATATAAATAAAATTGATTAACCCCTTAGGAGTTATCGGGTGCAATTTCGTTATTTAAAATTTCGTTTCATTTTTTTAACTGGTATTTTGATTAAATATTACACGCTATAGTTTTTTGTACGGTTAGAAAATAAATTAAATATGGAATCAGATAACATACTTTGACAAACAACTCAAAAGCAGTGGTGTTAGTGTCCGGAAGTGGAATTCCTTTGCCTTCTTTTATACATGTTTTTTCCCAGTTTTTATCAAATTCTCGCTCACACGCAGGCGATGCGGATTTCAGAAAAATATTCACTGCTCCATTTTTATTTCTTGTGGACGAACGCTAAAGGTGACGTCTTGATTTTAAGAATTCCGTTGCGCAAGTTCAGCCACCTGCTCCCAAAGATTTACATCTCAACCTAATTACTTGTTTCAGCTCATTTTGTACACTTTAAATGTTGACTGAATAATGCACCTGATTTATTTTAGGGTTTTGGTAGAAGTAGAAAATAAAAACTAACAGTTGGCAAATTGCGAAAGTCAGTAGTATTAAATTACATTTATAGTAGTGCCACGTTGAACCCCGGACCCGGATAAAAATTATCCTTTTAGAGTGTTAAAATTTTATCAGCTGAATTTGAGTTATGCAAATGCTGTCGATTATTTTAATAAAAAACTTATTCAAATAGGCCAAAGTAGCTTGTTCTTATTTCTAATACAGATATTCCTACTTGAGATTTGATCGTTTGCTCCTATATACACAGACAGTAAAAGAAGGTAAACATAGTAAGCGCTTATGCATTGTGACTAGAGTTGCGACAGATTGAGTGGCTATCTGGTGTTAAGATTATTTTTACAAAGGTTCACGCTTTCATTTGCAGTGTTATACTTTTACAACTAAATCATACGACATAATTTTTAATCTGAATACGTTGAACACGTGGAAAGTTTTGAACAAATAATATCATGCAAAGCGAATTAATTAAAGTAGGTACATCGTACAAAAATATATGTTGCTATTTCGTTCATTTTAATATTATTACACTGCACAAGTAATCCAATAAAATATTATGCGTATAGACAGTTTAGTTGGCGGTATTTTAATTTACTCTGTAGATACACAAGTTTGATGCTTCATGAAAATTGGAATGTAAAATGTAAATTAGGTTCCTATTTGGTAAAGTACCTTCTAACATTGAAGAGATAGGTAGGAGGCCATTTATGAATATGGCAGTTTAGCATTGTTGCCCCCTCCCCAGGCTGTCATTTGCCTCCTCCATACAAGATGTCTAGATCCGTCGTTGATTACTACTACCTATTCTTTCCTTAAATTGAATGATCTGCAATTCTTTGTTTGGGAAAATTGCAAAATTTCTAATAATTTGCAATTAGGTATCGTCCACAAACAACGTCATCAAAAAATCCTCATTTTAGGACAACACCACCATAGCTTGACATTAGCTTAACCAACCACTAAGTAAGTGTCTATCTATAAGTTGGGATGTCATCAGTGGCCAAGAAGACCCATTGACCCTATGACGTCATTTCTGGACGATCTCTTATCGCAAAATGGATTTTTAAAAACTTTAGTGTAGTGAGGCTTGTTTATGGAATTCTTTGATGAAGGTATGTTCCGCCCGCAGGACGGGCTGCTTTACTTATTCTCTATCATAATACCGACAAGAAGCTACTACCATATATATAATAGTGCTCAATGTTAAACTAGTAAAATCGTTATATTTCTTTACTGAACAAGAAACTTAAATGAACATTTCGTACTTTCAATTAATTATACTGAAATCCCAATTTTATTAAAGTGTGTATTGTATGTCAGGGATTAAACTCTACGAATGGAGTTAAAAAGATCTCACCAAAATCAAATATAAAAGAGCTCACTGTGTCTACAATAGTGGACCACATATATTTTATTCAATTTAATTTGTATTACGAAGCTCCACCAAAGCAAATTCAATATAAATGTGAATATTCATGGATTTGAATCAGTAATTACCGCTTCGTACAGTAGACATGGTGGAAATGACTTAAGAGCTATTTGCAACCGATTTATTTCGTGTATTAGACATGTTAATCAAAGTTTCTTAAAGAGAAGCTCCGCCAAAGGGTTGTTAAAGTTCCAATGTCTGTTCAAGTTAAATTCGACGCCTGAAACTTGCACAGATTCGTCTATTGGGCTCTCTGCTTTGCACTGTGGAACGTTGTGGGCTCCCTAAAAAAATTAAAATGTTTCTGCAATGTACTTACATGCATACAGCATATTATATTGCTTGTATCTACTTTGTACTTGCTTGTACTTTTGATTAGTAAATAAAAGAAAAAAATAGTAGGAAAAGCAAGTATGCTCCGTTACCTTTAAACTGTAAAACACATAATCGTGATCAGATTTCCAAGAGTTGTGGTTTACATTCGGTTCAATTGTGATGGGCTCGTCCAACATGAAATAAAAGGTTTTCCCTTTTCGCGCAAAAATATTTTTTTTGAACGTACCACTGTCAAATGTGTAGGAACCTGTGCCATATTTCTTAATTTGGACCGTGACATCATAGTGAGTGTCTCCGTCAATGGGTCCCAAGAAACCAACTCCATGCAAAGATATCTTTTGATTCACTACAAACCTGAAATTTTACATGAATTTTTAGTTTTTAAACGATAAGTCATACAAGAGAATTTCAGTATGTAGTTTGAAATCATTTTTAACTCAAACATTAGTAAAAATTCTTAAGAGGTCGTCCATAGATGAAGTCATCGAAATATTTATATTTCTAGGACCATGTCACCCGCTTAGTCTTTGCGTAAACGACTATCTTTAATATTACTTGTCATCAATATCCAAGCCGACCTAATGACCCTACCTGTGAAGTTATTTATGCACGTTCAATAATCTTGTAGTGCTTACATATGTGCCTTGTAAAGTGTACTTTCTACTTTCTGGAATAACTGGCAAGCAGTGTATCATGGTCTAACTTACGCTCTACCGGTAACACTTCCATTACACACAAATGGTGGATTTGCTGTAATCTTAAATTGTTTTGGCAAGCAAAGAATTGAACAGCCGCTGAATTTGTTTCTTAGCTTTGTTTTGAAAAGAAGTTGAGTCTTGTCGACCTTGGCCCTGGAAAACATTGTTTTATTTTATTAATTATACATTTGCAGACCTTTTGAAACGATTTAGTTAAATAAATGAAATTGCAGAAAATATATAAAAGTTTATAAATCACTTACTTTTCATCTTCATCTAATCCAATAAATTCGTAAATTGCCACTTTTTCACTGTCAGTTAAAATATTTTTTTTAAATGTACTGACTTTGATGAAAGTTTCAAATTTCATTGTGGGAAACCGAATTTCAAAAAAACAAGAGCCAAGAACTTTTCGAAAGTTTTCCCCTGTCAGCTCCAAATTTTTCAGTTTGCAATGATGCTCCGCCCACCTTTAAAAACGAGACATAGGCATGTACAGTTTAGGAAATTAAATATTTAGACAAAAATCATGCGAGCAAGTAAATGAGTCAATTATTTCAAAAGATAATGCGTAGTAATACATTTAAAATCGTAAATAAAATATTTTGCACACCTGCAGGCACATTCGAAGATTTCTTTTTCGTCCAATGGGATTGAATCACAAGACAAAATTCTTTCCAAATTTTCTAGAGACATTTCCAAATATTCGGCCGTGTCTTTGAATTCGTTCAAATTTCTAATTCCGTCAAAAAACAATTTTGTTACATAAATTTATTAGCTAAATTTATAGTTCTGTTGCACCTTTTTAATAAAATAATTTAAACTAATACTAACTACATACGACATACTGTATAAAATCATCAGCTGCTTCTTCTAAATTATTAATTGCTTTCGTGATTTCGAAATGCCGACAGAGTCCAAGTAAATTCAATACAGTGTTCGGAGGCAAATTCAAATTTTTCAGAGCTTTCACTGACCACGTGTCTGAAATAATCAGCTGTAGGAAATAAATAAAAGTATTACCATTAGTCACTTAACTTTAATAACATTCGTTTCTAACCATCAGTTTAAACTTATAGAAAGGTGTTTTTTCCATGGGCACGAAAATAATCAGTTTAAGTTTTCAGTAATGACAAATTCAAAAATGAATAGTGACACACACATTGACAAACAGCTCAAAAATAGCTGGATCAAAATCCGGAAGTGGAATCCCGTCGCCTTCTTTCACAACCGCACTTTCCCAATTGTCCTCGAATTCACTTTCAAAAACAGGCGATGCGGCTTTTAAAATAATCTTCACTGCTTTCACTTTGACATTTTCTGGACCAACGCTGAAGACTACGTCGTAATGTTGAGGTTTTCGTTTCACAAGATCAGCAATTTGCTCTGCAAGAGGCTTTTCAGCTTGATTTTCTTCCGTCATTTTGAGCTGTTTGTTTCTAGGTCACTTGATTTTTTGATTTACTACAACAACAAAATGCAACAAAATAATTCAATAATTACTAAATACAAACTAAAGGCTGAAACTCTGAGACTGCATCTTAACAACAAACAGTTCGCGGTTCTCATGAGTTAAATTAATAGAGGTTGGGTTAGCAGCATATAATTACTTCTTAGTGGAACGAAAAGGAA
Organism: Dicyrtomina minuta; assembly: GCA_949802685.1. Classification (NCBI taxonomy): domain Eukaryota; kingdom Metazoa; phylum Arthropoda; class Collembola; order Symphypleona; family Dicyrtomidae; genus Dicyrtomina; species Dicyrtomina minuta. The sequence continues at coordinate 147,014,254 of OX461808.1, read as the reverse complement.
AACGAAAAAGTGTAAAATTGATCAACAATAAATCCCGGTTGTATTGTTGTATAGGACATTGCATTTTTGGATGATCATAAATAAGTTTTCTTGTGGCTCAAAAAGTTTGTCAAGTATTATCTTTCATAAGATTGTAGGACATTTTCCTCCTGGACAGTTTCCATCCATGTTTTTGTTTATACTACACGTCAATAAATTAACTAAATTAATTGCAGTTACCTTATATTGTAATTCAGTTTATGAATTTTGGATATTTTTAAGATTGTATACGCGAGCATAAATTGTCTAAACAGGAAGTCTAGTTTATTTTCGTTGTGTGGCTTTGATACAGGAAGGAAAATGTCCGCGAGGAAAATGTCCGTACCTCCATCCCCTTTTATTCTGTATACTCTATGAGCATACGCTACACTTAACTATAACGTCAAATAATAGGCGCACCTCTCCACTTTGTAATGGTTGTTGAACATTTGCTACCCCGACATTTCCTATCCCTACCCACGACCAAATCTGTTTAAATTTTCAAATGCAGAAATAATTGCTGTAGTAGCGTAGCAAACAATTAAGATAGCGGAAAATAGCTGTGAAGTCGTAATAATCGTTACATTCAAATTTATGACAATTAAGTTTTAGGACACAGGCTATTTTCCACCATCGCAATTTCACTACAGCCATCAATTAAATATTTGAGTTTCCGCTGCTATAAAATAAATGACTTAATACATCAATGAATAATGCCTTAAAGAGGTGGAACGGAACAGCAGTCGCAGTCAACCAACAACCGTTGCCTGTATAAAAACAGGCAGACAGTTGACAGACAAAAAGGATTGATTTTTGGTATGTAGTTATTAGTATTAGTTGAGCAGGCAAATGGAAAATGAAATGGAAAAGTATCGAACTTAACAACTGAGTTGCAATACAAACTGCTTGTACACTAGAATAATCGAAGAAAAATACAGCCATCTGCATAGGTGACTTTCTCTTTACCTGAACTGACCAGTGAGATAACACGTTTATTAACGGATTAATACTAATTTGGCACACCGGCACACCTATACAGTTATACAAATGCTTTAGCAGATTTGCTGAAAGTAAATTGGCTACAGAAAAACCAGTTAGGCATTTCTCCTTAAGCACAGGTGTTAAATGAAGCTGACTGATCAAAATTTACCTATAAACCTGTCAAAGTTAACACCTAAACCTGTTATCGCGATCTTACAAGGCTGTAGTTAAGATATGTTCTAAGCATGTACGATAGTAAAAAATACCTGTTATGTCCTAATTATTGTAATATTCAAATTTACGTCAACTACGACCAGGACTAAGGACACAGCTATTTTCCAATGTCGTAATTTCCCACAACTCGACAACAATCGCCACAACTACCAAATAAAATGTTGAATATTTTGGGGTTTTAGCTACTTCAAATGATATTAATTTAATGCATCAACGAATAATACCTTAAATTTGGATTCGGACAGCACTAACAGCAGTCCCAATTCACGGTCGGTTGACAGTTGACTGTATGTAAGTTTCAGTGAACAGTTTAAGTTGATAGACGATAGTCAATAGTTGATTGTTTTGCGGTATTAGTTCAGAAAGCGAATGGAATGGAAACGTATCGAACTTGAATCTTAAATAACAGTCAACAGTTGAGCTGCACTACAATATTAGAATAACAACCATTAATACCAAAATGCTGAATTCCTTTCCACCCTGCTGGCACTGGCATTTAAACTATTATATTTGTCCAATAAAATATACTTTTCAAATTAACATACATTGCAACACAGCTTACCTTAAATCCAGTTAGTTTGTGACAACAGTCCACCATTAATTGACGGTTGACGGTCGGTATTTTGCGGTTTGCTTTCAGTGACGGAGTAGAAAAGTGTTAGCAGAGTGTTAATTTAAATTTAAGGCACAATGCAGTAACAATACAATAGTATCTATAGAAGGGAATTTAAAAACTTGCTGTTAACTCAATTAGTCAGGAGACGGACCAAAGAGTTGTATTGTACTTACCGATTATTACAATGTAAATGAAGTGAACTGAAATTTTAATTATTATCTGATTTCATTCAACTGTTGACTATCAACATTCTTGATTGCAGAATAAATGTTTGCTTCTGTGTAACTGACTTTGAAGGACTGAATTGAATGACAACTGAAGAGATTTTGAAGACTGACGACTGACTTCAGTTTCCCAGTCAGTATGTATTTCTTTCGCCCGCAGATTTATTTTTACTACCGGCTTGAATTGAATGTGTGCAAGTACTGCAGACTGCAAGTAAGTGCGAAACTTGAAGTAAAGCTGTTGAAGTTTAGGTATTTTTTTTTGTATGTGCATGGGGGATCGTCCGTAAATGACGGTGTGGATACGGCCAAGCCAATGGGTCTGCTTAGATATTATTGAAGATATTCTATGATTAGATTATTATGGTGAAGATAGCACCATTCACACAATGCAATGGTTAAGCTCCTGAAATGTTGGGGGGTCACAGAGTCAAACAAATTGGAACATTTATATACCATCATTCATGGACGACCTCTACATGTTTTTTGAATTACGAGCTAAATGAACAGAAATTGGCATGTGACACAATTAGCAATTTGCATTTCTTTATCTAAAAATCTATCCTGTACGAAACCGTCGGTAAATAATGTCAAGCACACTACTATTTTATTAGGATTACCCCACCCCCGTGTCGTTAATTTACCCTTAACGGATATCTTTAACCACAGCCGACTAGATATATATATCTAGTCGGCTGTGCTTTAACATAATATGTCATCAATAACAATAACCAACTAGACCCACCCACCTTATTAATGACATCATTTACTTTCAAATGAGTTTCTGATAAAATCAATTACTCAACCATATGTTAATTAGATTCATGATCCACAATCCACGAAATGGTGATTAGCTCGTATTCTCGCATTTGTAACATGTAAGAAGGCTAAGACTACATAACCACTCATTGTTATGAATGCATTACTTTCCGTATATTTTTCTCACGTGATTTATTGCTGAATTAATTTAGGGAATCAAATATTGAGCAACTGATTATCTGTAATTAGTATGAAACATGAAACTATAAAGTAAAAATACTTAGCTACCTGAAGGAATAACCGATGAGCTGACCGGGATGTCAGCATTTTTTACATGAAAACTGTATCCTTGATTGACAGCTGCCTTTTCCTGTGATGTAAATAATAGCTATAATATATTGCGCTTTACCGGATTTTAGTTTTAAATTGTTGTCTTCGTTTGAATTAATGAAAATAAAGACGTCACCGAAAGCTTTTATTGCATTGGCCAATATGAATATGGATAAGACTCGACTGTAACATAATTTTACAAACTTTGTTTTAAATATTTTAGTATCTTTTTTTGTTATTATTTTCGCCACTGCCCCTACAATGCTACAGCCACCATGAACTTTTTTTTAGACATAAAAGGTGAAATAAAATTAGGTAGGTATACATCCCTAATAAACTGACATCAAAACGCAGGGTACAGTTAGCGCCACGGTTTAATTAGAACACTAACCTTAATTAACATTATTTAATTTTTTGGCAGTCCAACAAAAACCCCACGATTTTTATCTACACATTTTCTTAAAATTGCGCCCATTTTTAATTCCTGTGATATATTTTATTAAATTAGCTGTGCGGTTTTTACAGCATGGAGGTGAAGGGTTTTTTGGCAAAACGGGATAAGTCTATTAACGCAAATATTTTACAGGAACAACGAAAAATGAATAAATAGTCACAGGTTGAGTGCTTGTAACTCAATTTTTTTCCACAGGTACTGCATCAGACGAAGCGTAATTACAAGCAGTTTCATAATTCTAGATGGACTTCAACAGATTTTAGAAAATTTTCAAAACTTTTGATTTGTGGACTAATCCCGTTTTGCCAAAAAATTAATAACTTAACATGGGGTAAAAAGCCCGTGACATGACATGAGCGTTTAAACGTTTTGAATGAAACCAAACTTTTTCTTAACTTTTTATCTTTCTCTGCGTAAAAACATTAAGGCACGGCAATTGTCTTCTACAATCTACGAAAACACTCAAAAACCAAATTAAAATCAGAAGAGCATGTTTTAGGGTAGACTTATTCCATTTAAATAATTTAATGGACTTAACCCGTTTTGCCAAAAAACGAAATATTTACGAAAAAACTACTTTGTTTGAACTTTTACCTTTACCATTCAACACAGTAAATGTATCTAGTTGAGTTGAACAAATAACACAAATAATCTTATTTTTGAAAAAAACGGACTTATCCCGTTTTTTCAAAAAAACTCTTCAAGTGTACAAAATAGAATAACTTATCCCCGTACCTACTTCTACTTCACCACATTAGCTTTAAGGATCGTCCATATGTGATGTCATTGGTATAGACTAAGTGGGTCTAGTCTGTGAACAATGACAGTAATGACACTACATATTAAAAATAACCATTTTTACGTAACGACACAGTGATTACGTGGGAGTGGGTGGGTACTAAGAAAGTGGAAATTTGGGTGACATCATTTATGGACCACCCCTTACGGTGACATAAAGTTCTCTAATTCTAAACTTGTAATTCTAATTAAATCTAATGCTATTGTGTAGTGAAGTGAATTTACAATTAAATTGCAAATAAATGGCAAAGCCGTTAAAAGCAACTTATATAGGTATATCAGTATTGACAACCACTAAATCTGTCGCCTCTTGAGCCTCAATATATAAGTGCATAATGTTTTCAATTTATTTAAATTAATATGCATATCGAGGAAATCTCAAGTGAGAATATCTGCATTTGAAAAAGCACGAAATAACCTAGCTTTTATTTAATTTGAATTACGTTCTTATTTATACATACCAAAGCATTTAATTACATAGTTAAAGTAGAATTTGACTGACGAAAATTTAATGCTGGAAAGAATAATTTAAATTGTCAGCTCAACTGTAATTTAAACCTTTGATTGTATAACCAAAGTTAGCATTAAGGATCCCGCAGTCAGATTTAGCCATTGTTAAAGTTGAAAGCGAGAACCTTAAGGCTAACAGCTGTTAAATTTTCAAGTAAAATCAAGCTCATGCATCACTCACTGTCCCACTTTAACAAAATATGTTATTTTTCATTTTAAAACTGAACCAAAATAAATCTTTAAATAAAACAGGTGCATAGTACAGTCAAAATTCAAATTTAACAAAAATTATGTCCGATTCGAAACCCTTCAAGTGAAACAAATTCTTGGGGAGAAAGTTGCTGATCTTCTGAGACGGAATTCGAGAAACCGTGACGTAGTGTTCAGCGTTGGTCAACAAAAGATAAAAGTAGAAGCTGTAAAATTTATTCTGAAGGCAGTTTCACCTATTTGCGAGAGAGTATTTGGCCGAAATTGAAAATAATACGGCGCTGAAAGAAGGAGAAGGGATTCCACTCCTCAATTTGGATCCCACTGGTTTCAAGTTTCAAATTGTTCGTGACATTATTTAGTTTGAATTCTTTGTTTTTAGTTGTGCAAAACATGCCAAAAACTTTTAGTGATTGTGTCACTGTAAATTGCACCATAGAACTCGACTCCAGGTAATGAGATATTCTTAACTACTTGGTATCTTAAGTTTTGAAAATAATTTTCATGTTTATTTTTACCTCAAAGCTAAAACGGCTATTTCCCATTTGGAGGGAAACTACCTGAAATTAAAATTGGCAATAATTAATTTCACCAGTAGTTTTATATCAAACTCAATATAGTAAATTTGCCGGTGCATTTAAATTCCCCAGAAAATCCAGGGTCCCATGTTCTGGTTTATTTAGCTGCAAGAATTCAAACAAAAACAGATTCTAAAAATATTGTTAAATGTAATTTCAAGTCAGTTTTAGGATAGAAATTTCGTTACATTAAATTTCATTTTTTTTAACTGGAACTTTGATTAAATATTATAGCTTTAATTTTCGGTACGGTTAGAAAGTTAAAAAAATATAGAACCATATAACATACTTTGACAAACAACTTAAAAGCAGTAGCGTCAATGTCCGGGAGTGGAATTTCATCGCCTTCTTTTATATCCATCGTTTCCCATTTTTGATCAATCGCTCACAAGCAGGCAATGCTGCTTATAGAAAAAATTACACCGCTTCCACTTTTATTTTTTGTGGACGAACGCTGAAAGTGACGTCGGTTATGTAAACGCTGTCGATTATTTGAATAAAAAGGTTATTCAAATAATAAACCAAAGTAGCTCGTTTTTCTTTCATATGTAGATATTCCTTTTTGCAATTTCATCGTTTGCTCCTACTCACCGTAAATAAGGTAATAGGCGCGTATGCATTGTGGCCCTAGTGGCGTCAGATTAAGTGGCTGTCTGATGATTAGATTATTTTTACAACGTTTTATACTTTTATGTGCAAAGTAATCAAGTGTGTAGTGTAATCACATGGCATAAGGTTTAGTTTGAATCATGAATACTTTGAATAAGTGTAAATTTTTGAATGCAGGACTTCATGCAAATCATAATAAATAAATTAAAGTACATAGGTGCTTCACACAATATATATGTATCAATTTACCCTACAAATAATGTAATAAAATACTATTTAGAATGGCAATTAGTTGGGGGTATTTTAATTTACTTTGTAGATACACAAGTTGATGTTTTATTAAAATGGGAACCTAAATGTAAATAATGTTCCGTCATATTATGTTCTATAGTACTTTTAGTCAGCCATTGCAATTTGCAAGCAGTTATTAGCCGTCTTTGCTAATGGCGCATGCATTCGGGAGCGTCCACAAATGAAGTCATCAAAAAAGCACACTGTAAGATCCTATGTATTTTTGAAAACTTAAGTGCAGGAAGCCTTATCTATGGAATTATATGATGAAGGTATGGTACGTCCGCACGGCGGGCTGCTTTACTACTTCTATCATAATACTGACAAGCTATACCTGTATAATATATTATGTTTGCTTTTTAACTCGTAAAATTGTCATTTCTTTACTATATAAACAATATGTAGAATGTAGAGGCACATATCGTACTTTCAATTTTAATAAAATCCCAATTTTAATGAAGTGTGTGTATTGTTGGTCACTTTTTAGGGAGTGAACTCGGCGAATGGAATTATTAAAATCTCATCAGAATCCAACACAAAAAACCTTGCTTAGTCGACTTTATGTTAGTCATATTTTATTCAATTTAATTTGTATAACGAAGCTTAGCATTCAATATGACTTTAAAGATTTTAAGGATTTCAACCAGCATTTACGACTTTGTATAGTGGACATTGTGGAAATAACTTAAGAGCTATTTGCACGGGAAGTATTTGATTAGACAAAAATGGTAATCAAAGTTTCTTAAAAAGAAGCTCCGCCAACGCGTTACCATTGTTCCAATATCTGTACAAGTTAAATTCAACGCCTGCAATATTTCCTAATTTGGACCGCAACGTCGTACTGAGTGTCTTCGTCAATGGGACGTAAGAAACAGACTCCATGCAACGATATCTTTTGATTCGCCACAAAGCTGAAATTTTACATGAATTTTTAGTTTTTAAACGATTAGTAATCTAAGAGAATTTCAGTATGTAGTTTGAAATCATTTAAATCAAACATTAGTAAACATTCTTAAGAGGTAAATATAAATGCTGTCATCGAAATATTCATATTTCTAGGACCCTGTCACCCGCACTATCTTTAATATTACCTGTCATCAATATCCAAGCCGATTCAGTTTTTGAACGATGATTCACGCAAGATTTCAAGAGAATTTTACACTGTATGCAATTTGAAATAATTTAACACAAACATTAGTAAAAATGCTTAGGATGTCGTGCATAAATGATGTGATCGAAATATAATCATTTCTAGGTCCTTATGATCCTACTGTTACTAGCTTTTGCCAGGTGAGCCATTACGTAAATGGCTAACTTTAACACTACGTGTCATCATCAGTACCCAAGCGACCGAACGACCCTACTCGTGACGTTATTTCTGCACGATTCCTAATCTTGTAGTGGGAATGTGACTTGGACATTTTTATGTTTTTGAAATAATTGGCAAATAGTATCATAGTCTAGCTTACGCTCTACTGATAACAGTTCCATTACAAACAAACGGCGGATTTGCAGTAATTTTAAATTGCTGCGGCAGGCGAAGCCGAAGAACTGAGCAGCCTAATGTGTTTCTTAACTTTGTTCTAAAAAGTAGTTGAGTCTTATCGTATTTATTCCTGGAAAATTAATGTTGCAAGAAATTAATTACTTAAGATGTATTGTAATGTTTATATGCAACATTCTGTAATGAAAACACTCCGATTTAAAATTATGTTTCCACTTACTTTTCATCTTCATCTGTTCCAATGAAATCATAGATTGCTAATCTCTCCTCCATCGTAAACAAATTATTTTTGAAACCACTGACTTTTGTAAAATCTTCAAATTTCATTGTGGGAAATCGAATTTCAAAAAACAAGATCCAAGAACTTCTCGAAAGTTTTCCCCAGTCAGTTCCAATTTTTTCAGTTTGCAGTGATGCTCCGCCCACCTTTGAAAACACGACATAGTTAGGTGTGAGCATTTTAAGAAATTAAAAATTTAGAGAAAAATCATGCAAGCAAGTTCATAGGTCAATTATGACAAAGGATATACTGCGTATATAGTAAGAAATAAAATTGTCAATAGAATAATTTACACACCGGCAACAACAATCGAAGATTTCCTTCTCGTCCAATGGGAGTGTATCGCAAGACAGGATTGTTTCCACATTTTCTCGAGGCATTTCTAAAAATTCGGTGGTGTCTTTAAATGTGTAGAAATTTCTAATTAAGACAAACCAAAACATGCATAAATTAATCTAGATTAAATTATGTAAAACTAAACTAAAACTAAATAGTTTGCAAAGTCAAAAATATTAAATAGAGCGCTTATGTTTATAACACATTAAGTACATATATTTGGTATTCACTTATTTTAAATTAACAAATTAAGTAGGCAAAGTTACTGTATGAAATCATCAGCTGCCTATTCCAAGTTTTCAAATGCTTTTGTGATTTTGTAGCGTCTACAGAGTCCAAGTAAATTCATTAAAGTGCATGGCGGCAAATTTAAATTGTTCAGGGCGTCCAATGACCATCTATCTGAAATAATTAGCTGTAGGAATTCAACGAATAATAGAAATTAGCAAAAATGTTTTTAATAACTTAAAACTAGGCATTAATGGCTATATTTTCAAAATATGTAATTAAACCAGTGTACCATATGTAATTATTGAATCATTAAAAATTAGTTTCTGTATAACTAGAAACGATAACATGCACTATCTTACTTACGTTAATAAACAATTTGAAAACAGTAGGGCCAATTTCCGGGAGCGGTAATCCCTCCCCTTCCCTTACAACCGCATTTTCCCAATTATGATCGAATTCTCGCTCAAAAACCGGTGACGCGGCTTTTAGAATAATCTTCACTGCCTCAACTTTGACCTTGTCTGGGCTGTTACAAGAGAAACGAGGGAAGAATTATTCAACATTTATTGTTGAATTTGAATAATTTAAAATCAACAAGTTATTGATTAAATTATTGAGGAGTAGTGAATTTAATGTACAATTTAATGGACTGTAATGATGAAGCATAGGAAAGGAGGAAAAAGCAATGACGTCTGTCATTCTCCAAGCCTCAGTCAGATCTGTCAATATTTTCTGTCGTTCAGTCAATCGTTCATTGCTATTTCCTCCTTTCCTATGCTTCATCATTACAGTTCATTAAATTGTACATTAAATTCACTACTCCTCAATAATTTAATCAATAACTTGTTGATTTTAAATTATTCAAATTCAACAATAAATGTTGAATAATTCTTCCCTCGTTTCTCTTGTAACATGGGCCAACGCTAAAAAGGACGTCATAATTTTGAGGTTTTCGCTGAACAAGGTCAGCCACCTGCTCCCCAATGCTTTTCTCAACTTGATTGCTTTCGCTCATTTTCACAGTTTTACTCTTGACGAAATTACGCACCTGTTCTATTGAAAACTATTTTTACGTTTGATGTACGTGTGAATGGTTAATAAATCTGTTGATTTGTTCGAGGTGGAAATAATTATTTTTAAATAATTTTTTAATGCAGAAACTAATTAACTTGAGCCTGACCGAGAATTGGGAAGTGAATAATGTTACGTTGCAGTCGTATCCTATTGAACTTTGCATAATAAATAATCTTTTTTCAGTATCAGAATTTTGTCCGTTAAATACAGCTCATACAAAAATGTTCTAGAATTTTCAACGATGGGCGCAATGTATGTAAAATACTGTAACTATTACATATTGCATTTGTTTGTCTTCGTACATATTGCAAAAGTTTCTATTTGAAATTCATGCTTCAGTTTGCGTCTACAGTAATTATATCATATGTTATGTGTTATGTACACGGATATTAACGGAGAGCAAACTTAACAAGTGGATGTTGATAAGATTAATTATTTTGCTGATTTTAATGTATTTGATTCCACTTGCAAATTAAAATTAGTTCAGGGTGAAGTTAGGAGGACCACATCAGGTGACACAAGTAGTCCTAATTAATTATCGAATAAATCTAATGCGGCAGCAAATACGCATCTAAAATGTATAGAATGGAAAGAAATTATCACTAAAAATAAAAGAGAGATAACGCCGAAATCACGTAAATATCAGAGAATTGGTTGAGATATTAGCATGTATTAACTATACTATGGTCTATAGCAGTATGTATGACTGTTCTATTTTGGAAAATATGTATTTTCGTGTTAAGTAATTATAATTACTCGACGTATGTAGTATATAATGGTGCATGCTTTTTATCTTTTGTATTATACATATCCTGAACCAATCGTACATAAATTTTGCATTTGCATTGAAATCATACCAAACGGAGCTACACATCTACTTAAACGCTATTGTGTTCGTAGTATACGGCAAAGTAGCTTGAATCGATAACAAAAACAGCCACTTGTTTGGTCACCATTTTGTGTCTATTATTCGGTCCGGATATTGTCACGGGATTTGATGCTGAATTTATATTCCAATCTTAAATATTTCCCCTTAATACTTATAGCTTATAACATGTACATATAGGTACGAAAGAATAAATTATAAATATAAATATCTGCATTATTAACTCAAATACGAGATACATTAAAGTTTATTAGAATTCATTTCTTATTTAAACATTTAACAGGATATTTACATAAACCGCATTACACTGATCAACATTTAATGCTAAAATTTTGTTTTTAATGTGATATACAATTATTTTATATGTAATTAAACAATAAATTCAATTTCCAATTTAAACCTTGACTTCACAAGAAACGTTATTAGCCTTAGGAATCTTCCTACCAGCTTTAACCTTCGTTAAACTTGACAGCGAGTCCCTTAAGGCTAACAGTAGTTAACTTTTCTTGTCAAATCAACGTTTTATAGTTGACTGCCAAGTTGGCAGTGTTGGCATGTTGCACTTTATATTAAAGTTATCTTTTTTACAGCATTAGTTTCTCATTGGTTGAATTCAGCCTACATTTATAAATGCTGCGAGTCGAATTGTTAAATATTACGTCATTATTCAAACAAAATCACGTATCTACTATTGATTCTCAATTCAGATATTCCAGATATTTGAGATTACGTCTTCGATTGCTCCTATACTTATGCACATTAAAAAATATGGTATAAATTATAAATAGTATGCACTTATATAGTGTGGCACCAAAGGAAGCATAGTAGGTGTCTATGTCTACTAATGACAAGATTATTTGTGACGGTTAATCATGTGTCACTTGCAAATTTAATGTAAAATTGCTTCCGTATAACACCTGCCACCATAACCATTTAGCATACTACCTTCTAACTAACATCACATGAGTTTATGGTTTCCAATGCATGACGTCCTGTAAAAATTAATGCAAGTAAGTAGTTATAGTTACGTTTGTATTTTTTTATTATTAATATGTACCAATATTTTTAGAAAATAATATAAGCATTAAAAACTGATGATATTTTTCATGAACTGTACAAATACAAAAGTGTGAGGCTCCGTTGGTTGAATAGCCAATGTAAATATAAGTTACAAATTCATTATAGTATGTATGTATGTACATTCTAATTATTATACTCTATAGAATGCTACTTGTGTATGTGCTTCGATTTCGAAGTGTATTACAAATCGTTTATGAACAGCTAAACTGACCCATTTCCAATTTTTGTCAGAATTAAAATGAGCTATGTAAAAAAACAGTAAATAGGATGAATGCTTACAATGCTAATCACAAGTTTCTAAAGTGAACAAATTGTTCTATGTACCTACATATTTTCAAAAAGGTCGAAATGCTCTATTGAAGTATTTTTTAAAAGTGTAAAATATTCTTTTTACATGCTTTTTGAAAAGTGCAAAATATTTTATTTACGAATTTTTCAAAAGTGCAAAATGTCCTATTTACATGTTTTTCAAAAGTGCAAAATGTCCTATTTACATGTTTTTCAAAAGTGTAAAATGTCATATTTGCATATTTTTGAAAAAGTTAAAATGTTTTAATTAAATGTTTTTGAAAAGTGCAAAATGCTCTATTAACATATTTTTAGAAATTGCAAAATGTTTTATTTACATGCTTTCACGAACAAGTTACATTATGTTTTTCTGTGGAAAGTGCATTTTGTTTTAAACTAAAAATGGGTATGGGTTATTTTGGTTCTTTACAGCGACGATATCACACTTTTATTTGTAAACAGTTTATTTTCTCAGAGTATGTAGGTACATAGTTGTTTTGAAGGGAAAAGAAAAAAAAATATCATCACCAATTCGGATACAAAAAAGACATAAAGACATTTGAAAATATGTAAAAAAAACACATTTAAAGTTCAACCGCTTGTATACATCAACTTATGTTTGTTTTATTATTTTATACATGTTTCTATTGCACAGCTGATATTTAATTATTCAATGTGTGCACTTTCTTAATTAATTTATTAATAATAAATCACGTGAGAATAGCATGACCGGACATTGAACACGCAGACACAAAACGGTATCAGGTTTACGTTTTTGTCATCAGAAATATTTTTACCAGTCATATACTGAATATTTTATAAAATCAAGTATTTAATTTAATTAGTTCAACTTTTCTTAAAGAGAAGCTCCGCCACAGGCCTACCATTGTTCCACTCATCGCGCAAGTCAAATACAACATCTGAAATCTTCACAGATTCGTGTTTTGGGCTCGCCGCCTTGAACTGTGATACGTTGTGGGTTCCCTGGCACAATTGAAAAACAAATGTATTTCCAGATTGCCACATTTTCAGTTGTTAATAATCAACTTTAAAAATAGTAGTGGCTTAACAAAGTGTATCCCTATAATTTTACCTTTAAACTGTAATAAATGTAATAGTTATTATTTCCCCATGAGCCGTCGCCTCTGTGTAATTCAATTGGAATGGGAGCGTCAAATCGAAAATAAAATATTTTTCCTCTTCTCGCAAAAATAGTTTTATTGAACGTCAAACTTTCAAATCTCAATGATGAGGAACCATTAGGATATCCCGTAATTCTCACAGTAATATCCAACTGAGTGTCTTGTCCGATTGGCCCCAAGAAACCAACTCCATGCAGTGTTATCTTCTGATTCACCCGAAAGCTTAAATATTTTAATTTTAGGTTTCTTTTTGGTTTGAATATTTAAAAGAATACGATTTCGGAAAAAATCCTATATCGTATTTACTGTGAAAGTACTTAAAAATAAATTTCTTTTCAGGTGTTTGAAATATTATTAAAAGTTATTAATTGTTGATCAATTACCTGACACGTTGTTCACTTCCGTTACATACATATGATGGATTCTGTGTAATTTCAAATTTTTTGGGTAAACGAAGAACTGAGCAGCCAAATGAATTTCTTGGGTTTGTATTAAACTGAAGTTGGGTTGTGTCGTACGTGCCTCTACCAAATTGCACCAAATTTCAAAATGTCTGCATTAAACTGTATTTCGTATAAATTCATAATTTAGCAAAAATTAAACTACACTTACTTTTCGGCTTCGTCTGTTGCTATGAAATCGTAGATTGCCACTTTCTCCTCCATTGTGAACAAATTCTTTTTAAAAACACTCACTCTCTTAAAATCTTCTAATTTCATTGTGGGAAAGCGAATCTCAAAAAAACAGGAGCCAAGAACTTCTCGGAAATTTTCCCCTGTCAGTTCCATCTGTTTCTGTTCGCATTGATATTCCGCCCACCTTTGAAAACATCGGTGCACATATTTAAAAACTGTAATATATTAAAACCTTGATAAAAGAAATGTTTTAATAAATAAATCATAAATTAAATAATTTAAACCTGCAAACACAATTAAAGCACTCCTTTTCGTCTAATGGAACTTGTTCACAAGACAAAATTATTTCCAAAGTTTCTCGTGACAATTGCAAAAATTCAGTTGTTTCAATGAGTTTGTAGATATTTCTAATTAAGTCAACACAAAATAGTCTAATAATTTAAATTAATTAGAGATACTTATTTGATAAAAAACATAGAGCTGTAATCCAGGCATCAGTTAGTTTCTTTTTTAGTTGATATTGCATTTAATTTTATACTGTATAAAATTGTCAGCGGCCTTTTCCAAGTTTTCAATAGCTTTCGTAATTTTGTATCGCCGACAGAGTCCAAGTAAATTCAAAACAGAGTTTGGTGGCAAATTTAAATTCGTAAGAGCGTCCAGTGACCACGTGTCTGAAATGATCAGCTGCATGAAGTAAATAAAGAAAGACTTTGTGTCAGTTTTAAATATTCCAAAGATTTTTATTCAATCAGAATAGCATATTAATTAAATTAATTTGGCCAGGATTCATTACATTGTAAGTTAGCTATTTTAAAATTATTTTAACTGAATGTTTAACTAATTTACTAGCTTAATTTAAGTACAATTAGAGAACAAAATGCAACTAATTTACTTACGTTCACAAACAATTTGAAAACTGTGGGCTCTAAATTGGGAAGAGGAATTCCTTCCCCTTCCCTTACAACTGCATTTTCCCAATTTTGATCGAATTCTTTTTCAAATACAGGAGATGCGGCCTTTAGAATGATCTTTACTGCCTCAACTTTGACCTTGTTTGGGCCAACGCTAAAAAGGACGTCATAATTTTGAGGTTTTCGCTGAACAAGGTCAGCCACCTGCTCCCCAATACTTTTCTCAACTTGGTTGTTTTCGCTCATTTTTACAGTTATTTTACTTTTGACTCAGTTACGGACCTTTTCTACTGAAAATTGTTTTTACGTTTGGTGTACGTGTAAATTGTAAATATGTTTAATTAATATGCTGCTTTGTTGTAGGTGGAAATAATTAATTTAAAAATAATGTTTCAATGTAGAAAATAATGAAGTTGAGGCTCTCTGAAAAGTGGAAAGTGAATGTTACATTGCATTATTTGCATTCGTATCTCATTGAACTTGGCGTTAGAATAATCTTTTTTCATTATCAGCATTTTGTCCGTTAAATTCACCTCATACGAAATGAAAATGTTCTAGAATGTTTAACAAAGGGCGCAATTTATGTAAAATACTGTATTATTACATATCGCATCTATTCGTACATATTGCAAAAATTCCTATTTGCAATTCCTCCTTCAGTTTATGTCTACATCATATTACGTGAATAGCTTATAGACATGGGCACGGATATTAATGGAGATCAAAATCAACAAGGGATACTGATAAGATTAATTAATTTTCCGTATAATATGATTTTTTAAGTTGCAAATTAACATTAGTTGGGGGCACCTTAGGATCACAACATCTAAAAACTAAAACCTTATAATGTGCTTTTGTGTGATCCTATGGTGTATATTTCAGTGTATATCCTAAATTGCAAATAAAAACAGAACCATAAATTAAGTACAGTAATCTTAGCAATTGACAGCCACTTGTTCAGGCACCGCCACACTGTGTCCATTATTCAGTCATGGTATTGTCATGTGATTTAATGCTAAATTAATTTTCCAACTCAAATATTGAACTAATAAATATATGTAATATAAATAGCCGAGTACCTTAATCTGCCGCCACTCGTGCGCCACAGTATAAGTGCTTGATATTTTTAACTTATTTAATGTTCATGTAGGTGAGAAGGAATAAATCAAAAATAGAAATATCTGCATTATTAACTCAAATACGAGATACATTATACTTTATTAGAATTACTTTCTTATTTAAACATTCAACAGTATATACCTACATAAACCGAATTATACTAATCAATTTGTAATGCGGAAAAATTGTATTTAATGTAATATAAACTACTATAAAAATTGTAATTTAACATCAATCACTGTTGGTAAACAAACCTTGATTTCACAAGAAACGTTAGCTTTAAGGATCCCGCAGTCACCTTTAACATTTGTTAAACTTCACAGCGAGAGCCTTAAGGCTAACTGTTGTTAACTTTTCTTGTGAAATCAAAGTCTTAACAAAATACATGTAATTTTATCACTTTAAATTTTAATCAAACTTTATCCAAAAGCAATTCCTAAGTTAAAACAGTTAAATAATCATTCAGTCAAGATAATATAAAGGGCGTAAAAAATGAGCGGAAACAATCAAGTAGAGAAAACGCTTGGGGAGCAGATGGCGGATTTGGTGCAACGTAAGCCTAAAACTTATGGTGTCATCTTCAGCGATGGTTCACAACAAATAAAAGTGGATACGGTCAAGTTAATTCTGAAGGCAGCTTCGCCCGTTTTTGAGACGGAATTTGAGGAAAACTAGGAAAGCGCAGTTGTAAAAGAAGGCGAGGGAATTCCACTCCCTAACATTGATCCCACACGGCTTTCCAGCTGTTTTTTAAAGTATGTAATTTAAACCCTTTGTTTCCAGTTGTGTGGAAAATGATTTTACATTTTGTGGTGATTCCAGGCGGGACAGGGACCATGTTTCTGCAATAATCAGCTGCAGGAAGCCAAATAAAAAATAATACATGAAAATTGGGATATTTTTTTGACATCATTTATGAATGACTCCCTTATTTAGAATTTATTCTAACTAAATTTATAATCTTATTTCCTATTACAAAAAACCAGAAAAGAAAAATGTCAGTCAATATACTTACGCTGATAAACAGCAGCTTGAAAGCACTGAGTTCAATTTTCTCGGGAGCTGAATTCCCTCGCCCTCTTTTCCACCTGTATTTTCCCAGCTGTAATCAAATTCTTTCTTAAAAACAGGCGAAATGGCTTCATGGAAAGAATCTATAATTACTGCTTTCACTTTTCTTTTTGTGGACTGACGCTGAAGTGGGACGTCATCGTTTTTGGCTTTCGTTCCACATGATCAGCAACCTGCTCCCCAAAATTTTTCTTAACTTGATTAATTACTTTTGTTTTTGCTCATTGTTTCCTACACTTTAAATGTTGACTCAGACTGAATTATTTACTGTTTTATTTTAGGGGCTTATTGGGTTGAAGTCTGATTAAAGTATGAGAAATAAAAAAATGAAACAGCTGACAGTGTAAAATTAAATTTTGGTAAGCACTGCCACGTTGGCAGTGATGGCACGTTGGACTTTAGATTAAAATTATCTTTTTTACAGCATTAGTTTCTCATTGGTTGAATTCAGCCTATATTTATAGATACTGCAGGCCAAATGTTTAAATACGAACAGTCATTATTCAAACAAAATCATGTATCTAGTATTTGTTTCCCAATATAGATATTCCTATTTGAAATTTCTTGCTTTGCTCCCATACTTATGTACATTAAAAACTATGGTATAAATAGTATGCACTTATAAACTGGTACCAAAGGCGACAGCATAAGTGGCTATGTCAACTTAAAATAAGATTATTTTCTAATGTTGTGATTTGTATCATCAAACATGTATAAAATTAATTAATACAATATTATTATCTGTATTTATTAACAAGGGAATTACAGAGTTAAATATTGATTTAGTATAAAAATTATTGATTTATTTTTAATTAACTGGGTTCATTGGGTAAGTCTAATCATATGTTAAGAAATTCCACTTGCAAAAATGTAAATCAATTATATTCTTAAAATAGGAGCAGATTAAATACGTTTTAATTAATTTGAGCTCGTTTGTGTACCTCTAATACTGATATATAAGTTAACGTGCTTGGTGTTTTATTTTTACTAAATTTTAAAATTCAACCATTCGTCAGTAATATAGTTCCACGCATCGCTAGTGACTCATTTATGCAGTTCCCATTATACATAGGCTCAATATCGTCTGTGAAAAACCAAAATGAACCATATCCATTTTTAGTTTAAAAAAAATCCGGCGCTTCGCGCCGGATTTGCGTGACGGGGGCCCGAAGTAGATGCTGAGCTTACAGCGAATATTTGCATTAATAAAAAAAGATCCCTATTGTATGAACGATCAAAATACGACAGCACCTAACTCGCTTTCTCCCTACTCCTATCATTTTTTTTATTTTATTTAAAACTATGGTCGCACACACAGTTTTATATCTTGGCGTGGCAGACGGAAGACTGTAGGAGTGTTGACGACTGAACTTCAAACCCTCAGGCTTGGAAAGATATGAGCTCGTACTAATTTTTCGAGTACAAAGATGTATGTACGAACGCATTTATGAATTCATGACCGTATGTATTTACGTTTATGTGAATGTCTGTATGTATGATTGTATATATGTATGTATGTACGTGTATGTATGTATGTACGTGTATGTATGTATGTACGTGTATGTATGTATGTACGTGTATGTATGTATGTACGTGTATGTATGCATGAATGGATGTTTATACTGTAACGGCTAAATCCTATACTGGCATTATCGATTTAGGCGTAACGTGATTGGCTTTTGTCTAGTTTGATTCCCACAATAGAATAAATATATTGGTGCCAGATAAATAAATATAATAGTTAATATAAGAATTAAATACGGTATACTCTGTTTATTAATACATTAAGGCTCTGTCTATAATGACGGTTGTAATACAAACGATAACATACAGCAAGTTAAGTAAAACCCCAAGGATCACATCAGATTTCTCTATTTCATATCCGTGAAGAATAACGTCATTTATGCACCCCCGTGAGTGAAGCGGATCGGACTGACAAGATATAGTACACTATACGCGCTTAAACCCCTATTTAAATCACAAGTCTATCGGTACTCTCTAAATACACAAGAGGGCGCGGCAAGCGAACTCAAATGCCCTAAATATACACACTAAGAACGATATAGCATCCACACTCACCAGTAGGATACGTATGCTGAAAAGTAAACTATAAAGAATAATATGCAACCCTGTGCTAGCCGTTCCCTTGGGAGTCGAGCCCCGTTCGGGAAGGTTCTACTAGATGGGAGGCATAGAGTCAAGCTCTATGTCTCCAGGGATGAATTATGTACGTGAAACGGATATACGAGGAGTCTAGTGCTCCGCGAGTCCGTTTTGAAAGAGGGCTCTAAGATCTCGGATCCAGAGGCAAAGAATAAATAGCAAACAAAGCTAGGTGCTTTATAGGCTGGAAGATAACACACGAGTCGAGCTCTTGCGTTAAAAGGGATAGTTAGAGGTAGAGGGTAGGGTTAGGGTGTGTTGGCTCACCGAAGTGTAAGAAACGGCCTCCAGAGGGCGGCTCCAAACTGATCCAGGATCCAATAGTTAGGGAAGAGCAGGCAGGCTCCAAGTCACGGCCGGAGGCGGAATCCAAAGCGGTGGAGGCGGCTCCAATAAGAAGGTGGCAGAGGGTCACTCCAGCAGGACGTCCCGGCAGTGGTCCGAGCTCCAAATTTCCCTCCAGGAGAATCCAGAGAAGGGGGGGTGGTAGTAGGTGATGGCGATGATGGCAACCTTTCAACACCCGAAACGAGTTCTTGTTGGGTTGCACGAGCTAATAATAAAGTCGAGGCCTTATCATGTCAATGCTTCCCGGCCGTGGTTTTTGGCTGCTCTACTAGGCGTATGCTATGCGCGTCAGTGCGAACGGATATTTTCCCTTTCCTAGTTATAGCGTTTATGTCATGACCTAAGGTCATTACTTAATTATCCTACCTGGTTCTCTCTTTCACTACCTACTTAATTATATGCGGGACATGTGTGTACCGCGCTTATTTATTTTATAATTAATTAGATAAGTTAGTCATTGTTTACGCAATGGGAGATTCTATGCAGGAATGAAATGAAGACTCGGTCCCATTGCGTAAATGCTTTAATTCTTATGCATTAGACTGGACGTCAGTCCAGTGCCTGTACTCAAGCATCCTCCGCTCCGCTTCCACTCCAACTCTCACTATTAACATCTGTTTATTACAATAGCCCCCCACCAAAGAAGTTGTAAGAAAATCTGTTGTAATTCAAGAGGTTTTTTACATGTAGGCGTAGTGTGATTTATTTATAAATAATTACGTGGATTAGAAAACATTTCAACGAACAAATAATAGACACAGTAAAGTAAACACAACAAGCTCGTGGCCTAAACTAAATTACGGCAGACACATCGATCTAGATTACATCAGCAAGGATAAACCAAGCGCCCAAAAGTGAATGCAATATAATATAAAATAACATACACAGTTCATTAGAGTACAGACTTATGCTTAAGTATCTAGGATAAAACTATATTTTCTGCAGCAAGCTAATATATTGATACGTGTACTGGCATAATTACTGGCAAGAACAAAAATACAATTACAGCAGATAACTAATAAAGATATTGTAATAAAGAAATATGTATATCGTATTTCATGAGACGTAATAAGTAGAAATCATGATGATATTATAATAGTGCTTGAACGGATAGGGATCTGTTGCTTAGGGGATGAATTCCAGAGAGTAAAAAAGTAACTGTAGGTGTAGGCAGGGCCTGGGGATGAATACCATGTCGTCGGCAAAACAATCAAGAATCACCTCCCAATCCAGGTTCCATTGCAGCCTCAGAAACAGCATCATTAGCAGCTAAATATGAATAAATTGAAAGCAGTATAAGCAACCTTGGTATTAGCCCAACTTACGAAGCATTCAAATTACAAGCATTGACTAGTCGTTAAGTGCTATTGCATTGCGGGTTAGGTGGCCACCAACGAAGTCTAAGTGACTACAGCTGCGCTGTTTTAATAGATAACTAAACAAAAAGAAGGAGCCATGCATTAATCATATTCAGACCGTTCTTTCCTGTTGCGTATCCGCCCTCATTGTTCTTATATTGTAGGGCAGCTACACGTCATATTTCAAGCATTAAATAACCTTCAAGTATATGTTTATCGTAACTTAAGAAAGTATATATGATTAAAATGTTATTAAAAATAAACCTTGGAAACCTAAGACGTAACGAAGCTATTAAATAAAACAAGAATGAACTTTCATGCATAGAAAATGAACAACACGTACCATTGACCATAAGTCTCTGACGAAACTCGTCAGGTGTAAAGAACGGATTAAGTGTAACCTGGATAACCCTTGTCGTGTCCCATATCGCGACCTTACTAAATATGTGGGAGTCCAAATCCACAAAACGCTCCTCCTTAGCGCACAAGAAGCCGTCGTCGTCGGTAAACATCTGAAAATTTTGTATTCCGGCCACCTCCGGTCCATGGTTACGTTTAAGGGTTACGATGCGGGTACCGAACGTATCACCTGCCGACACCGTCGTACCAAAATCGGTGCTAGAGCGAAGCAAAGCTTCGTCCAGGATAAAATCTCGTGTGATTTTAAAATAGTGGGGCATTACCGTGGGAGGCACTGCACTCGACACAGCACTAATTGTCAGGGATGGGGGATGCACGGAAGAAAGCTTTGCGTTGGTGTTCGCTAACGGGGACACTTTAGGTGGGAGCATCCCTTTCTTGACCAGGAATGTTTTTAATTTTGATGGCTTTTTCGTCTTCAGGCTGTCACGAAAACGCGTAACCGGAGTTTTAGCGGGCATCGGCTCTTTAGGGGAGATCTTGCGTGCAATCTTTGGGGGCGGGGACTTCAGTTTCAGGCGTTTGACAGACACGAATGCAGACATTGGAGTGGCGGCTTTTGATGGGCTCGGCGATATAGGTGACACTGGTAAGGAAGATGTTGGAGCTTTAGATGGCCGAGATATTTTTGTTGGAACCTTGAATGCCTCCAGCCATTTAGCTTTGGCGGGGCTAGGGTGTTTCTCCTCGATATTCGTCAAAATTGGCTTTTTAGGCTGGAGGGACTTTGATGGGCGATGAAGGGTTGCGAGCGGAGGACCGGTCGAGAAGGACACGTGGGATGGTTTAGATGGTAAGAGTGGTGAAACAGAGGTAGGGGGGCTGTCTGTTTTCTTGATTGGAATGCAGGTGCTCAGCATGTTGTCTTTGGTGTCAGTATCAGTATCAATTGTTCCTTTCAGCGCCTGTCGCTTTTCTAAGGCGACCTGTCTTTGCTTCGCACGGGCAGTGTCAGAAAAGGGGGACGATTTTGAGGGCATGATAATTGGTGAAGAGAATAACTCCGGTTGCTGCGACGCAGGTGGGCGAATTGCTGTTACGGGTCAATCCGACTTGGGAACTGTAGGTTTTAGAAAGATTGCTGGAATATCATGAAGAGGCTTTTTCACTGAAACTAAGGGGACTTTTTGAGTGACCACAGCTGTCATCGGCATTCTTGCAGGCGCTAGCGGATCTAAAAAGGGGGCCGGAAGTGCAGTAGACTGGGGAAAAGGCGTACTTGTCGGTAGTTGGGTGGGAGCGGAAGTGACTCTAACCTTTTGCAAGGCAATTTGACGCAGTCGTTCTTTAGCTGCCGCTTGATCGTTGCGATATTTAGTGTCTTGCTCCCGTCTAATTTTTTCAGCCAGGTCTCTCTGCAAGACCCTTTCTTGCATGGCCTTGACTGCTTTATCCTTGTTCATCTTCTGAACTATGTCAGCCGTCAAATCGGCAAAGTGGGACTCAAAGGTGTACGAAGCCTTGTCGTAAGGGACCGTGGATCGAAGGGGGCCAAGAACATGATTTGACATGTGAGGGACGGGCGCGGTGTCTTCGTTAAGGGTTACTACTCGTCGAGGAAGGACAAAACCGGGATACGTTTCTAAAGTCGGTGGGGGGTCAAAGATGTGAAACTTATTGGGGTGCCAACGGTTCAAATTATCGGCAAACGTTATTTCTCTTCCCATGATGAGCTGGGCACGGGTTTTGGGATCGGTAGTTAAATTAAGACGCTTCAGGATGTTTGCTTCATATGTCTTTCGCTGTCGGTTGGTCGACTTTTCCCACTCCTCCTGCATCGGGGAGAGATGGGTCGGGAGAGGCGGCTGATCCATTTCTATTATGCATAAACTTTAAACGTGAAACATGAATATTACCCAGTTTCTTACTATATTTAGGACATTTGAGTTCGCATACGTTTTTCCCAATCAGTTTAGTAATTAAGTAAGGTCCCTTGTACTTTTTACACAGAGACGCGGTGATGCCTTTACTTGCATCTGACAAGTTAAAACTAGCGAGCAATACTGTGTCACCCACATTAAATTTACTAACTGTCCGCGTGTCATTATAATACTTCAGTACCCGTTTCTGATTCTCAAGCGTTGTGGAGTTGGCTAAAACATGTACCTTAGTTAAACGAGACTGCAGGTCTTCGTGACCCGTTGTTCCTGATGTATCAGTGCATGCAAAATTATCAAATGGAGTTCGTAGCTCTTTTCCTAAATTTAAGAAAGCGGGAGTAAATCCTGTAGTTTCATTAACCGCGCTCCGAATAGCAAACGCGATTTCGTCAAGTCTAGTGTCCCAGTCTGCACAAGTATTTATTGTAGCTATTATACAGTCTTTCACGGTTCGATTATATCTTTCAGTAAGGTTAGCCTGAGGAAAGTAACTAGCAATGTGAGTCGCGTCAATACCGAGAGCGGCGCACCAATTTAGATATCTATTACTTGTAAACTGAGTTCCTTGGTCGCTAATAATTCTCCGTGGAAATCCCCATTTTAAACACACCTCCCACAGTTTAGCGGTAATTATTTCTGCTGTAGCTTTCTTGATAGCAAACAATTCTACCCACTTTGTAAAATAATCAACCACGACAAATAAGTACCTGCACTGTTTTTTCCCTCGTACATACGGGCCCATTAAATCGCACGCAATACGCTTGTACGCTCCCAAGGGCTTGTGACCGTCGGAGATGTGCCTATTCCTATCTTTTGCATATTACTCGGTTTTGACAATTGACACGTCTCACAGGACTTGACGTAATCGCGTGTATCTTTTCTCATACGCTTCCACCAAACCCTTTCTTCAAGACGTCTATAAGTTTTAGAAATACCCATGTGCCCAGCAAGATTAGCATCGTGAAACGACGCTAACACTCTATTAACCAGAGTGGAAGGAATCCATAATTTCCAAAACTTAGACTCGTCTTGCCAAGGTTTTTCTAAAGGCCCTACGTATTTATATAGGCACCCATCATCCGTTAACATTGCATCGCGAGCTAACTTACATGAATATTCTGATATTTGGCCCAAATCCTTCTTGCCGTCTAGATAAAGCATAATTTCTTTCAATTCCGGGTCGTCTTTCTGTGCCGCAATTAATTCTTCTCGCCCAATGTACTCTACGTCCGCAATAACATTTACTTCATATGCTCGCGAGAGGGCGTCAGCCGCTTTATTATTTATTCCTTTCCTATATCTTATATCAAAGTCAAAACTCTGTAGTTCCAGAGCCCAGCGCGCAAGCCTACCAGACGGCTCCTTCATTTTAGACAACCATACTAGCGCTTGATGGTCGGTTTCAACTGTGAATTTCATATATTCGATAAACCCGCGAAATTTGCGGATTGCCCAGATGACCGCTAAACATTCTTGGTCTGTAACGCTATAATTCTTTTCCGCTGGAGTTAAACTACGACTAGCAAACCATATTGGGCAGCTAACTTCTCCTTTTTGCTGAAGCAAAACGGCGCCTAAACCACCTCCTGAACTATCTGTCTGAATTATGAATGGCAAGTTCATGTCCGGCAACGTCAAGCAGCTCACCTCATTTAAACCTTGCCTCAGTGAATCAAATGCCAATTGGCAGTCAGGTGTCCACTCGAACTTGTTGTTCTTTCGTAAAAGTCTGTATAGTGGTCTAGCAGTCTGTTCAAATTTGTCATAAAAGTGACGATAAAAGTTTATAAAGCCTAAAAACCGTTGAACCCCTTTGACATTTGTTGGTACGCTATATTTGTCTAAAGCTTTGAGTTTATCTGGGTGCGGGCGGTGAATACCGTCTTCAATAATATACCCCAAAAATGAGATTTTTCGTTGTGCCAATTGGACTTTACTGGGATTGATAGTCAATCCTGCCATTTCAATTGCTTGGAGGACTAGTTCTAAGTGTTCTAAATGTTCCTCAAATGTTTCGGAGAATATAATTGCGTCGTCTACGTATGCAGTCACAAATTTCCATAAATATTTCTGCAACGCTAGATTCATAGCCCTTTGAAACGTAGCTCCCGAATTTTTCATACCGAAAGGTGTCACCTTAAAACGCCACAGCGCGTCTGGTCCCATAAAGCTTGTTTTATCTCTATCTTTTTCTGCTACTGGAATTTGAAAAAACCCTTTGGACATATCAAGACATGTAAAAAACTTGGCTTTAGACAAGCAAACGAGCATGTCGTCAACGCGTGGCATGGGCATAGAGTCAGGTACAGTGACTTCGTTGCATTTTCTATAGTCTATGCATAGGCGATACTCCCCGTTTTTCTTATCAGTAATTACCACTGGAGCCGCCCAGGCGGCATTCGATCTCTCGATTAGGTCATAGTCAATTAATTCCTGAAACAAGTTCTGGAGTATGGCTCTTTTTGCTGGCGTCATTGGTCTAGGATGGCAGGCTATTGGGCGGCTGTCACCCGTGTTGATCGTATGTTCGAAGAGCGTGCATTTACCTGGTCGCTTTGTAAACATATGACTATACCTACCAAGCACGACTTTTAAAGGATAACTCAGGTCAGGAGGGAGATCAACATTATTGTACAGATTCTCTAACGTGTATTTGTTGTCAGCCGTTCCCGAATCAATTGTACAGCACTCGTCTCTAATGGCCTTACTGTACTCAATTAAATCACATCCAAAGAATGGACTTGGCTCAGAGAACAACGATTCTTTTTGGGAAACCGAAGAAAACGCGTAACTAGGTGCACCTGAAAATGATGGAGGGGTAACGTTTCCATGGGTAACAAACAGGGGTGGTAAACATGAAGGCTGACTTTCACTCTCACACCCTGCTGAATCACCACAGGCATTTACAGCTTTGTTCACGCCCTCGGGCACACTAGTCTCCTCCTGCCCAACAGGAAAAGGAAAAGAGGTGTGTCTATCAAAAGGTATAATATTTTGTAACAGCATACCTTGTGTCCATCCCTTGTTCCCAGCAATTACATTAATGTCTGTCGGAATCAAGAAATCTCTCCCCAAAATAATACTTCGATTTAAATTTGGTAACAAAATAAACTTTTGCCTTCGCAACCCGCCAACCCATTTAACAGTAAGGTATACGCAGTCACTGGATCCGACCTGACCGGCCGCCAATTTTATCTCTCGACATGCTTTGCTTGTTTTAATATTACGCTTATTAATTAAATCTATAAACTCACTGCCTAATAAAGAAATAGACGATCCTGTATCCAGGAGTGCCGTACATTTAACATCTAACACTTCGACTAACAATAAAGGTTCTACATCAGCAAAGGCAAGATTGACTTCATGAATAATTGTATCAGGACTAAATGTTACTGTTTTGCTTGTCCGGACCTGGCTTAATTCCCGCCCGGACTCTCCCCGTTTCCCTGGTTCGGCCTACTCGCACTTCCAGACAAACTCGGCTTAAAAACCGTGCTGTTGCCCACATTGGCAGCTGGTCTAGAGGGTCCGGCAATACTGTCCACCTCTCTATTACTGTTCTGCGGGCGCCCCTCGTTATTATTGTTGCTACTGTTAGTCGTTCGGTTGTCGCTCCTGTTTCTATTATCGTGAGGACTACCCTGTATTGGTCCCTGCCAATTGTTTCAGGGTGGATATCTTTGCACTGAGTTTACATTTGCTTTGGGCTTCTGCGCATCATGAAAGAATTGATACCTATTGAATGAAGACTCTTGAAGTGCCGGCACTGGCTCATTGGGTGGCCGAAGTTGCATTAGAGGCCTCGGTGCTTGCTGCTCTCTAGCTGCTTCGTATGCCGTATTGGGCCACTGATTAGCTATCCCTACACCTGTAGCTAATGGTTCCTTGTACGTTAACGACGGCTCCAGGCTGTCATAAGTAACAGGGACGCGATATTCGCGGTCTCTGGCCACACTAGCTTGTACTTCATACGCCACATCTAACAAACCTTCTATATTTCTAAAACATTGGCCTGTATTCAAAACCCTCAGCCTATATTCAGGATGCATATTACTCATTACTTTGTCTACGCGCTTATTCTGCGGCGTGGCCGGGTCAATTCTTTCGTAGAAGTCATCTATGATGTAAATAAATTTAGTTAAAGGCTCATGCGGACCTTGGAAACGCATTTCCAGCTCACGTTTCATTTGGCGTGTGTAGCTCACAGATTGAAATTCGCGCCGAAAGTGAAACTCGAATTCTCGCCAATTGTAGAACAGGTGCGACATCTCGCGATACCATAGATACGCGTCGTCAGTCAAGGCTAACGGAACAACATGTCTAAGCATTTCCATCTGTGTGTAGCCTACGGCCCGTTCGTACTTATTCAGTTCTATCAGAAAATCGTAAGGCGTCTTTGTTTCTTGGGCACCAGTATACTTGGGAATTTTAATGTCGCTCGTCTTTAAATGGTTAGTGCGTGAGAAACGTGAACTGGAATTTTGAAACTCAGGCGCGCATCTCTCACCTCTAAATGACTGCCTAGATCTTTCGAAGTTGCGGTTCACATAATGATGGGATGTGGCTCCCTGTTCTTCGCCCTGACTATCAGCTGAGTCATCTTCATCTGCAAAACGCCTACCTCCTAATCTAATCGGTCGCATGCTATGTCTTGGCCAACCTACATCCCTTCGTCTATAATCATTCTCTTCCGCACTTGGCGTTGGTCTATATACTCTGGGCGCATTGACAATTTGAGCTTCCGCCTGTGGCCTATCTTCTCTCTCTATGCGTATTTTCTCTTCTAAATAAACTACGCGAGCAAGTAATTCATCCATATTCACGCCACCTTGCGGCCCATTCTGAACAGGTGGAGCTAATTCATTGTTAGTAGTCCCCTCATCTTCCCTGCTCTCGTTATCTGCCCCACTGGCTCCATCAAGGACCGTTTCATTATTAATTTGAAGCAACTCATCAACTACGTCGTTAGCAGCGCTCTCGTGGTCAGACTCTGGTACTGAAGCATTCAAATCTCTAGGCGTTGATCCCTGACTACTATTATTAGCATTGCTTCTCATATTTCTACGTCTTCGCGCAGACCGATTCGCTTTTTTAGGCATAATGTACGTTATTCTTCACTTTAGCTTGGGTATGTAAATCAAATAAATAAGGCGGCACAAGTTCTTTATCCCGGTTGAGCTTTGTAACGGCTAAATCCTATACTGGCATTATCGATTTAGGCGTAACGTGATTGGCTTTTGTCTAGTTTGATTCCCACAATAGAATAAATATATTGGTGCCAGATAAATAAATATAATAGTTAATATAAGAATTAAATACGGTATACTCTGTTTATTAATACATTAAGGCTCTGTCTATAATGACGGTTGTAATACAAACGATAACATACAGCAAGTTAAGTAAAACCCCAAGGATCACATCAGATTTCTCTATTTCATATCCGTGAAGAATAACGTCATTTATGCACCCCCGTGAGTGAAGCGGATCGGACTGACAAGATATAGTACACTATACGCGCTTAAACCCCTATTTAAATCACAAGTCTATCGGTACTCTCTAAATACACAAGAGGGCGCGGCAAGCGAACTCAAATGCCCTAAATATACACACTAAGAACGATATAGCATCCACACTCACCAGTAGGATACGTATGCTGAAAAGTAAACTATAAAGAATAATATGCAACCCTGTGCTAGCCGTTCCCTTGGGAGTCGAGCCCCGTTCGGGAAGGTTCTACTAGATGGGAGGCATAGAGTCAAGCTCTATGTCTCCAGGGATGAATTATGTACGTGAAACGGATATACGAGGAGTCTAGTGCTCCGCGAGTCCGTTTTGAAAGAGGGCTCTAAGATCTCGGATCCAGAGGCAAAGAATAAATAGCAAACAAAGCTAGGTGCTTTATAGGCTGGAAGATAACACACGAGTCGAGCTCTTGCGTTAAAAGGGATAGTTAGAGGTAGAGGGTAGGGTTAGGGTGTGTTGGCTCACCGAAGTGTAAGAAACGGCCTCCAGAGGGCGGCTCCAAACTGATCCAGGATCCAATAGTTAGGGAAGAGCAGGCAGGCTCCAAGTCACGGCCGGAGGCGGAATCCAAAGCGGTGGAGGCGGCTCCAATAAGAAGGTGGCAGAGGGTCACTCCAGCAGGACGTCCCGGCAGTGGTCCGAGCTCCAAATTTCCCTCCAGGAGAATCCAGAGAAGGGGGGGTGGTAGTAGGTGATGGCGATGATGGCAACCTTTCAACACCCGAAACGAGTTCTTGTTGGGTTGCACGAGCTAATAATAAAGTCGAGGCCTTATCATGTCAATGCTTCCCGGCCGTGGTTTTTGGCTGCTCTACTAGGCGTATGCTATGCGCGTCAGTGCGAACGGATATTTTCCCTTTCCTAGTTATAGCGTTTATGTCATGACCTAAGGTCATTACTTAATTATCCTACCTGGTTCTCTCTTTCACTACCTACTTAATTATATGCGGGACATGTGTGTACCGCGCTTATTTATTTTATAATTAATTAGATAAGTTAGTCATTGTTTACGCAATGGGAGATTCTATGCAGGAATGAAATGAAGACTCGGTCCCATTGCGTAAATGCTTTAATTCTTATGCATTAGACTGGACGTCAGTCCAGTGCCTGTACTCAAGCATCCTCCGCTCCGCTTCCACTCCAACTCTCACTATTAACATCTGTTTATTACAATACATATGTTTGTATGTACGCCTCATTGGGCTGCTACCCATTGACATACATCTCATGGGTTTAGCACTAAAGACCAGACAGAGGCTCATTGATCAAGGCCATTGGCAAAGCAACTCATTAAGTCAAGGTATCAGAAATCACGTAGGGTTAAGCAACAGCTGGGCAACTAATGTCCCGGCTCTCTAAATGCCCTCGGATAATGATACTACGCATGAGCTGAACAGGACTCTAGTGGTACAGATTCAGAACAAGGCACTCTGGAAGCAAGATCTTTCAGCAGTGTACACGGGAATTGTATGCTTAACTGACGGCTCTAAAGATGGCGACAACTCAGGTTGTGGCTGCCATATTGAAGATCGAGAAGACATAGAGAACGTTAGTGTAATCTGTGAAATCTCCCAATCACTAGGCAAATACGCCACTGTCTACCAAGCCGAGGTTGTAGCAATTTCCCTTGCAGCAAAGACGTTAATTGAACGTAGTTATAGTAACAAATCTATTACCATCTTTAGTGACAGTCAGAGCGCTCTGAGATCTCTGACCAAACTAAATACAGACTCTAAGCTTCTCAAGGAGTGTTATAACGACTTGACAGAGCTGGCAAAAACAAACGAGGTAAAACTTATCTGAATACCAGCTCACATGGGCTTTGAGGGCAACGAGCTTGCCGATCAACTAGCCCGTGGTGCGCATATGGGGAAGGAGGGGAGAAAGAAGGCTCAAATGGGGCCTGAACCTATACTTCCTGTATCTAACAGCGTAAAGCACAGCGAAATACGGTTATGGCAGCGTAACCTACATCTGCGCAGGTGGAAAGAAAGGAAGGACTGCAAGGTCGCCAAACTACTTTCTGTAAAGCCGAATTATTCAACCGGCTCAACCTCACCTGTGTCACTATCGAGGCGGGCAATGCAGGTACTGACGTACATTTACTCAGGACATTGCCCGCTACAAAAGCACCTCCATCGTATGGGCGTTGTGAATTCCCCGCTATGCCAAGAGTGTGGTGAGGAAGACAAAACGGTACTGCATTATCTGGTAAGGTGTCGCATTCATATATATCATCGCATGCAAAGCTTAAACTGGTTCATCGGTCCCAGTAAGGACTCGCATGAAATAATCACAGAAGCCCCTAGGAAAGACGTGTTAGCATATATAATTGCTACAGGTCGTTATGACAGGGGCTATATTAATTATTCTGGTTAGTTTTAAATAGGGATAGCAATGGGTCAGTAATGGCCTGCGCTAACTTGGTGCTGTTATAATAACGGTATTCAAGACCCTAAAGATACATACATACATGTACGCATGTATGTGTACGTATGTATTTATGTGTGTTAGTAAACTTTGAATAACGTCATTTATGGACGATCCATGTACGCAAGCTTAAAAAATTCAATGATGAGGATATTTATTCACTTAAATTTCGAACTAATGGCATAGCAATTTATAAAATAGTAAAATTTGTATGACGTCATTTATAGACAAACCCTGCATGCGTACTAGTAAAATCTTATGTTACGGATATATGTAAACCTAATTCGTGAACTAATGACAGCGCGGATCCCAAAAATTATAACATTTGTATGACGTCATGTTTGGACAATTCCTGCATGCATACCAGCAAAATCCTGTGTTAAGGATATATGTCAAACTAATTCAGGAACTCATGACAGCGGGGATCCTTAAAATAGTAAAAGTTGTATGACGTCATTTCTGGACGAACCTTGCATACACACAATAAAAATATTAGGTTGAAGATATAGGTCAATCTTATTTCTGAACTCATGACAGTAGGGATCCCTAAAATGGTGAAATTTGTATGACGTCATTTATGGACGATCAATGCATGCATACTAGTAAATTCCTATGTTAAGGATAAACGGCAACCTAATTACTGAGCCAATAGCAGTTGGGATCCCTAAACTGGTAAAAATTTGTATGACGTCATTTGTGGACAATCCCTGCATGCACACGAGTAAAATCCTATGTTAAGGATATATGTCAACCTAATTTCTAAACTAATGATAGTAGGGATCCCTAAAATGGTGAAATTTATATGACGTCATTTGTGGACGATCCCTGCACGCATACTAGTAAAATTCTATGTTGAAGATAATCGTCAACCTAATTACTGAAACAATGGCAGTGAGAATCCCTAAAATGGTAAAATTTGTATGACGTCATTTATGGACGATCTCTGCATGCACACGAGTAAAATCTTATGTTAAGGATATATGTCAACCTAATTTCTAAACTAATGATAGTAGAGATCCCTAAAATGGTGAAATTTACGAAAGACGAAAGGTGGGTCGCTCGGAAAATGTAATACGGACATCATTTGTGAACGCTCCTAGCACTCAGTTTCGTATGTCGCTGAGGTACACGGTATCCAAATAGTGTAGAACATGCGGTAAACGTACTTCCTACGTACCTACCTACCTACTTTCATGGTGAAGTATGTATTTGCATGTAAAGAGTACCGACTTCCGTTTTTCTCAAAAAGGTTAAAGCTCAAAATCGCTAAAAAAGTTAAGTAACCGTTAATTGTAAAAAAAGTGGCTGATCCGATCGACCTAAAAAACAATAGGGCACTTTGCGCTCGCTTTTTTTGTTATTTAAAAATTGTTCGAAGGAATTCAGTTAAGAATTGTGACGTGTAGAGCATGACCAACAGTCAGACCCGGCATCGACAGACAGACAGACAGACATGACCATTTCAATAGATGCTTGCTCAGCATCTAAATAACATGTTCATAAAAGCATGTAAATAGAACCTTGTGCATTTTCCGAAAAATAAGTATATAGAATATTTCGCACTTTTAAAAAACATGTAAATAGAATATTTTGCACTTTTCCAAAACATGTAAATAGAATATTTTGCAGTTTTGAAAATCATGTAAATAGAATATTTTGCACTTTTCCAAAACATGTAAATAGAATATTTTGCAGTTTTGAAAAACATGTAAATAGAATATTTTGCACTTTTCCAAAACATGTAAATAGACTATTTTGCACTTTTCAAAAACATGTAAATAGAATATTTTGCACTTTTCCAAAAACCTTGTAAATAGAATATTTTGCACTTTTCCAAAAACCTTGTAAATAGAATATTTTGACCTTTTTAAAAATATGCAAATAGAGCAATTTGCACTTTTAAAATACACTTAAATAGAGCATTGTTACTTTTTTAAAAACATACAGATGAGACAATTTGCTCAGTTTAGAAACTCGTGAATAGCAAAGTAATCATATGTATCTTATTTACTGTATTTTTTTTGACATTCGTGATTTTAATTCTAGCATAAATTGGAAATGTGCCATTTTGGTTTTTCATAGGCGATAATTCATGTCAATAGTGGTCTAATATAGTATAGTGAGTAAAGAGTATAAAAATAAAATTAACCATAAAATTTATTGAGAAACAGGAGATAAAATCAAAGTTGACATCGGGGTTTTAATATCATAATTATTTACACACTAGTATGTACAGTCAAAGTACTAACTAATGGTATATTATGGACACGTTTATTTTTTGAAAATAAACTTAAAAGTCACAAAATTCTATATTTAAATAGACAGTCATATTTTGTAAAAGTATAAATACCTCGAAAACGAAAAATACATTACATTGCATTCACAAGCGACCGAGTAGCTCTGCTTTTTATTTTTAAAAACATTTTGTAATATAAAAATGGGGAAGGTGAACAGTTTGCGAATTTTATTTAGATATTTGATGGTTCTATCCTTTGCATGTACAATTATCTGTATTGGCAAGATTACTGAGGCAGCTAAGGTAATTTCTATACTCATAAATTGCAATACATTTATTCTATAGCTAATTTTCTTGTGAGTTCACGTTTATAACCATACAAAACTTTACAAGATTCATTAAAATTAAATCGGAAGTATAATGTGTGTATGTAATACATATTTAAGATTTATTATTTTATTCCTAATTAAATCACACAGGTGGACAGACAATTAGGACAGAGTCGACAAGGTGACTGTCTTGCATACTGCCCCACAACATGCACTGAAGCTCAGTACAACTGTATTTATGAAGCAGTCAAGAACTGTCCAAGATCTCCAGGAAAGGAAATTTTTGTAAATGATTTCCAACCCTAAATCTACGGGCTATTTCTTACACTGTACATATTGAATTTTTTTATAAAAAGCTCTTTTTTATATTTATACAAAATCCTAAATTTTAAAATGCCTACATAATTTGTAAGATTCTGTATGCTTTTGACTTACATGTGTTATTTAAAAACAAAAGTGCAATTTCACAATATTATTGTATGCCAAGTTAAGAACTTGCCTCACTCAATAAGAAATGAAGAAGCATAATATAGGTTGTTACGAATTTAATTCAGTTGTTACGAAGAGAGACGAGCGTATAATTATTCAACATTCATTGATTAATTCAAATAATTTAAAATCAACAAATTTTGAATTAAATTTATGATTAGTAGTAAAATTTATTGTAAAATCTGATAAAAATGTAATGATAAAGCATGGAAGGAGGAAATATCACTAAACGATATAGACTAAGCGACAAAAAATATGACAGATCTCATTGATACTTGGAAAGGAACAGACGTCATTGATTTTCCTCCGACCTGAAATTCTCATGATATTGTGAAAATACGATGAAAAGTAAAAATTATTGAATACACAAAGAGGTAATATTTTTATTTAAATATTACCAACAAGTATAATATTTTTATTCAACCGAAACTTACTTCAGTGGCGACAACTGTAATTTATCCTCGCTAACATAGGTAATTACGTAATGTAATGTACACCTTATGGTTACTTGCATGTTGTGAGTAAAGGAGCTTTAAATTGTATTCTTTCTAGTTGATTTTTGTTTCAAGTAAATTTGAATTGTTTAAATCAGTATTTTTATTTTATTATTTTCAATAAAATTTATTCTAATCGCATGCAGTAGTTTTTTCTAAAATACAAAATCTTATTTATTTTTTTTGCAGTCATTTGTACGAGTGCAGTGCTGTAGGTAAACGCGGCGTTCATTACCAGTACCAGTGTAAGAAACTGACTTGAAATTACACGCAAGATTAAAAATAATTATTGACTACCTCATCAATTTTGATAGTGTCTTAAAATATGATTTTGTTTTTTACTGAAGCCCCAAATCCAGAAGACGCCCATTTGTCTCGTGTTCAAATATTTAAATACTTTTTTCACGTTCACTCTTCCTAATATTCATCAAAAATCAACATCTTCAGAATAATCGACGGAAAACAGAATCGGAATCAAAATAAAAATGCATTTTTTCATTTTTGTGTTCGCTCTAACGTTAATGTTGATACTAAGTTCAGTAAAGGCTGGAGACACCTATTTAATCGACTTTGACCTTCAAGGAGTGTATATAAGTCCTTATTATTAGTTATTTACTTGTGACTTTACTAGTGATAAAATGCGAATTAAAAAAGAATCATCACCATGCTATAGCAGAAATTAAAATTTTAATATATTTTTATTTGTTTTTTCAAAACAGTGAGATACCATATAGTTCCGCTGTATTTCCCTCTAGGCCTGATTCGTACTGCGTAGCAAGTCTGAAAACATCGCCAAGTGGCGGCTGGAATAACATAGGACAGACAGAATCCAATTCAGGCAGCAATCCTATTTGGCAACAGATTTTTAACATTGATTTCCAAAAAGGTGAATACAAGGTACGTTAAGATCTTTCACGCAACAAAAGCGTTGAACATTTGCATTTGTCTTAAACGCTATATCGTCTGTGAAGAACTAAAATGACCCTTACCCAATTTAAGCTAGAATCAAAATCAAAATGAGCTATGTCATAAATACAATATGAGAAACATGCGTAAAATGTTATTTACGAGTTTTTGAAAAGTGTATAATGTTGTATTTTCATATTGATGAAAAGGTGCAAAATGTTCTGAATTTCTGAATTCCATGTTTTTGAAAAGGTTCAAAATGTTCTAATTCCATGTTTTTGAAAAGGTTCAAAATGTTCTAATTCCATGTTTTTGAAAAGGTTCAAATGTTCTATTTCCATGTTTTTGAAAAGGTTCAAAATGTTCTAATTCCATGTTTTTGAAAAGGTTCAAATGTTCTAATTCTATGTTTTTAAAAAAGTGCAAAATGATCTAATTCCAGGTTTTTAAAAAGGTGCAAAATGTTTTAATTCTATGTTTTTAAAAAAGTGCAAAATGATCTAATTCTAGGTTTTTGAAAAGGTGCAAAATGTTCTAATTCGATGTTTTTAAAAAGTGTAAAATTTTCTTATTCCGTTTTTTTGAAAAGTGTAAAAGTAAATTGTTCTATTTAAATATTTTATTAAAGTGCTAAACAGTCCTTTTTTTGCCTATTTATATGCTCACAAGACATATTTAAATATGTTTGTAGATAGTTGATATTGTTTTTAGCTAAAAATTGATATGGGTCATTTGGCTTCTTCACAGACGATATAAATTAACAAGAATTGCATTACTTACAGTAGCATCTGAAATAATTGCGCATAATAATAATATTTTAAATCATAGGGTTAATTCAGTATGGAAAAATATATATAAATATGCATGCTTTGTTTTTTTGAATGGACAGGGTTTAAAAGTTGATGCGCGGCAAAAGGGTAATGGTCAAGACATTTACAGAGGGGGTTTTGAAGTCGATGTGGGGGACCTCGCCGCCGCTAGTAATTATCAGGCTCACAGAGACTGGAAAAAGGATAATTATTACATTTTCCCAGAAAGATCATCACATATTATTCTAAGGCATCGCATTTACAAAGTCAATAGTCGCTCGGCCTGTGGGGACCACTCCCCCTCCTTCCCTTACATCTTGGTCGCTCTGTCACTTTATTACTTCCTCCGACACTGAATTTCACTACAGTAATTAATCCTCAATCTAAATCAAACTCACATTAGACTTTAATAGCTGCATAAGTGAAGACTGACAATAATATAGCATTCAAAAATTCAAGATACAAATTTGGCGTTGAAAATGAAAATCACAAATCAGACTAAATGACTAATCAATTACGGATGTGGTGGATTCCTTAATTAATTACCTAAATTATGTAGTTCGTGCACTAAGCAACTAATTATTCAGAAATAATTGCAAAATACCAGAAAATTTGTAGTCATGTGTCATGTGTAATAATTTAACAATCTGCTAATCTGCATTAATACCTATTACTAATATGGTCCTTAATAAATTAGAAAATGACAAAAGGTAAGGTGGTTTGGCAGGGGCAGGTCCCAAAATTTAATAACTTTCGGTCACGTTATTTATGTGCGGCCCCTATAGGGGGTGATCAAAAATAAACTTTAAAAATAGATTCAACTACTTTCGCGGAAAAATGATTTGTGTTTGAAATTTTTTTATCACGAAACTGTTGATAATTTAGTAATAGTAATATTTTCATGAAAATATCAGACTTTGAATATGAAGATTTTGCATTTAAACTTTAAACACATACCTGATAGAAGTCAGCTTCGGATTTTGAGCCGCTTGTGTTTAAATGAATTGAATAAATTAAATGTTTTTATCGCTAGTCAAGACACATTGTTTCCAAGCTTTGAAAATATGTACATAAAATAAGTTACGGTTTTTAAATAGTGTAGGAAGGTATTTAAATATAATAATTTGAAAAATTAAATACTTGTAATTTCATTAACATTTTACGAATTTGTCACATTTATAATGTTTTTGTTTTAAAACTATTAGTTTAATTTTGGTTCGAACTTTGACGTAGATGGACAAATGGATTGTTTTGATTCTTCAATGATGACTTACAACTTGTAATGCTAAGGTAATGTGTGTGCCTTAAGCATAATACTAGCAAACAAAACAACGTATAATTTATTATGCGAGTCGTATACACATACGTTAGATTACATATTGGGTAAATAACTTATAATAAGGCGGCTTACACTCCTTGTTGGGAAAATTCAATGTAATATCTCCCATTGTAGCCAGAAGACTCATTTATTCCAATACCATAAATTAGATTTTAAACACAGTCTTGTATCATTGTTACTAAAATTAAAGTACTTAAAATCATATGTATCTTTTGTGTTAAAATATGGGAGTGGAACCGGAACCGAATCTAAATCTGATTGATTAGCGTAGCCGGAAATAACTTGTATATCCTGCTGTTTTTGAACTTCAAGGATATTCTGCACATGTAAATACGAGCATATTTCGCAAAAAACTCCACCACCATTACCATACGTTTTAAACTCCCCGGTCCCTTTCCATGTAAAGTAGCTGTTGTACAGAATGTCGTCCTTGTCCAGGCGTAGCATGTATTGGGCAAGCATGTCCACAGAGTCAAAATCTTCAACATGAATGTAAGAATTTCGTGGAGCTATGGCTTTGTAGTCTACTGGGTGAGCTCCCATGACAATCGGAAGTAAGTCATTACTAAAATTCAAAAACATACAAGTCCAATAATTTTGCAATAACATAATACCTTACTAATGGAATTTAAAAAAAAATAATAGTTTTGTAAACGATGCAATAATAAATAATTACTTGTATCCCTTTAATAGCTTCTCTGTAATGTAGTCTCGACAATTGGAATTTTCAAACGACAAATAAAATTTGTAATTTTTTTTTATATTTGGAATACAATCTTTAAGGCGACACTCGGTCTTTCCACATTTACCAAATGTATCAACTTTAAAATAGCGCCGAAGCTCTTGAACGAAACCTAAGCGATTGTTATTAGGTAAACAATTGGAAACAAGTATGGCAGCCATTTTGGTTCGTCCTTTAGCATAGTTTTTTTCTGAAAATAGTTTTATTTTGCATAAAATATATTAGCTGAAAATAATGCTTAAATTTTAAATGTGCTATTATTCTCTTTGTTTCACAAGTGTATGTGTGTGTGTGTGTGTGTGTGTGGGCACTTACTTAAGTCACGACCTGAATGACTTCCAATATATCGTCTGTGAAGAACCAAAATGACCCATATCAATTTTTAGCTAAAATCAATATGTATCAACTACCGACAAAAATATTGAAACATGTCTTAAATGCACTTAAATAGAACATTTTACACTTTTAAAAAACATGTAAATATAGAACATTTTTAAGTTTTTTAAAAAGTATAAATTGAAAATTTTACAATTTTTCAAACACTTAAATAGAACATTTTGACCTTTTCAAAACCATGCAAATAAAACATTTTACACTTTTCAAAAACATGCAAATATAGAACATTTCAGAGTATATTAAATTGTATAAATTGACAATTTTACAATTTTTCAAACATGTAAATAGAACATTTTACACTTTTCAAAAACTCCTAATAACATTTGACACATGTTTCCTACTTTGTTTTTATGACATAACTCATTTTGGTTGTAGCTTAAATTGGATATGGGTCATTTTAGTTCTTCACAGACAATATTTTATGCGGTTTTAATGACAGTTAAAAGAACTATACAATTTTTTACTAATTTAGAATTATTGGTATTCTACTAAATTATGAGTCACGAAATTAATGCATCCGCAAATAACTTTAGTGTCAGGCGATGAAAAAACTCAAGACATGATTATGTTAAATCAAAACCTTTTGATAATATTCCTATTTTTATTTTAAATAGTTAAGTTCAATTTTTTCCTATTCTATTCCAAATTCTGAAATTGTAAACATTAAAATTTGCACATACCTTGATATTTCTCAGTAATTCTTGGGTCATAGTAATTCCAAATAAAATACGGAGTGTAGATATCTGATCCCCTCCAATAGGATGCAAGAATACTCCTGCCCCTTCTTCCATCCATCTTGACAGTCATTTGCCATTCATTAAGGGGAGCGGGATGTTCCGGGGTGAAATAAATTAATTTCGGAATGGTTTGATTTCTTTCTATGTAAGTCGCGTCAGAATTAAGTTGAATGTGATTCTTATGAAGGAAGTCACGATACACAAACACAGCGTCATAGTTTCCTGCAACATTATTGATTTCAAGCTTCGTGGTTCTGTTGACATTCTTCTTTAGTGTTGCGAAGTAGGTAAATTTGCAACTGTATTTAGGATTTTGTTTGCTTCTCTTACAGATTTTTTCATCCGTGTTACCACCCCAACCACTTGTATACTCAATTAAAACTCGTAGTTGCTTTGGAGGGGGGAAGAAAGGATTTAGATATTTATTTTTTTGGATTTGAGTGGATAAACGTTCCGATTTGATTTTTAAAAATTTGGTTTTTAGTTCTTCTAAAGTATTATTGTATGATTTTGGTATTATTTGAAACTTGGGGTTTATGGCAAAGCCCAATCTTTCTCGTTCTTTATCAGTAGCTTGTATGATTGTGTCGTAGCCTCTGTAATTATTAGACACCTTCTTTTCATTTTGAGTCTTCAAGTAAATGTAGTACAAACAATACAGAATGTAAATACTCAGTATTAAAAAGAAGCAGGAACTCAAAAGGTGTTTTGGTATTTTTGCCATTTTAATTTCGTGTTCTCGAGGACTGCATCTACAATAGAAGCTAAACCAAATTACTATTGACTGTAAAAGAAATAAACAACACTAATGAATAACTGATAAATAGCTGGAAAACATGGGCATAGGAGAAGTGTTCAAATTACGAATTCTTTTTTAAATTTAAAAATATTTTAAATTAATCATTTTTTTTATGTTTAAATTTTTAAAAAATTTTAAATTAAATTCTTTTTGTTTACATTTTTAGAGTTTTAAATTTTTGCTTGCATAAATACATTTAGACATTCTAATGTTGTGATATTCATCATCAAATATATGCAGAATAAACCTCAACATAGTATCATTATCTGCATCAGCATGGGAATTACAAAGGTAATTATGGAGTTAGTATTAAACTTGTTTAATTTTTTAAAAAACTGGGTTCATTGGGTGCGTCTAATCATATGTTAAGAAACCCCACTTGTAAAAATGTAAATCAATAATTTTCTTAAAATAGGAACAGATAAAATACATTTTAGTTAATTTATGTTCGTTTGTGTACCTCTAATACTGATAGATAAGATAACTTGCTTAGTATCTGTACTAAATTTTAAAATTATTATTGGCCTGCTATGGTTCCACATCGCTATAGTGACTCATCACTCATGTATGCAGCTTCCAATATATGTAGGCTCAATATCGTGTGTGAAGAACCAACATGACCCATATCCATTTTTAGGTTCAAACAAGATGCACTATCTAATTAAAGAAAAAATTAAAATAACATGTTCATAAAAGCATGTAAGTAGAACCTTGTGCACTTTTCAAAAACCAACTGTATAGAATATTTTGCACTTTTAAAAAACATGTAAATAGAATATTTTTCACTTTTAAAAACATGTAAATAGAATATTTTGCACTTTTAAAAAACATGTAGTATAAATAGAATATTTTGCACTTTTAAAAAACATGTAGTATAAATAGAATATTTTGCACTTTTAAAAAACATGTAGTATAAATAGAATATTTTGCACTTTTAAAAAACATGTATATAGAACATTTTACACTTTTCAAAAAACAAGTAAATAGAATGTTTTAAACTTTCCAAAAAAATGTAAATAGGACATTTTACAGTTTTAAAAAACATTTAAATATAACAATTTGCTCGTTTTAAAAACTCGTGATTAGCATTGTTAACATGTATCTTATTTACTGTATTTTTTTGACATAGCTCATTTTAATTGTAGCATAAATTGAAAATAGGTCATTTTGTTTCTTCATACTTGATATGTACTGTGTCAATAGTGGCCTGTGCAAGTAGTGAGTACAGAGTATTTAAATAAATTCGACCATGAAATTGAAAGACAGGAGATAAAATCAAAGTTGAGACCGGGCTTCTAATAGCATTACATAGTATGTACTCACAAGTACATACATATTGTCAAAGCCAAAGTAGGTATACCTACTAATGATATATTATGTGTAGAGGGCTTATTGTTTGAAAATCAAAATTAAAATTCTATTTTTAAGTAATTTGTAATATTTTGTAAAGGTATAAATACCCCCAAAACGAGAAATACTTTACATTACTTTGACAAAACTGAGCAGCTCTGCTTTTATTTTTAATTTTGAAATAGAAAAATGGGAAAGGTGAACAGTTTACGAATTTTATTCAGATATTTGATATTTGTATCTCTTGCATGTACAATTATCAGTCTTGGCAAAATTACTGAGGCATCTGAGGTAATTCTTATTTATAAATAAATTTCCATAAATTTCAATTTTAATCTACAGCTAATTGTAAATTCACGTTTAACCATATGATACTTTACAGAATTCATTGAAATTGTAGAAAATCTCTCATGTGTATGTAATGTATTTGAGATTAATGTATTCCTAATTGATTTCCACAGATTGACAGACCAGGACAGAGACAGAGTCGACAAGGTGACTGCCTTGCATACTGCCCCACAACATGTACTGAAGCTCAGTACAACTGCATTTATGAAGCAGTCAAGAACTGTCCAAGATCTTCAGGAAGAAAAATTTTTGTAAACAATTTCAAACCTTAAATATAAGGCTATTAACTTGTTACATTGTACATATATATTATATTTCTTATAAGCTTTTTTATATTTATCAAAATCCTAAATTTTAAAATACCTACATGATTTGTAAGACTCTATTTGCTCCACTTACTAATCGTAAGTGAAGTATTTTAATTTAAAACT
Organism: Dicyrtomina minuta; assembly: GCA_949802685.1. Taxonomy (NCBI): domain Eukaryota; kingdom Metazoa; phylum Arthropoda; class Collembola; order Symphypleona; family Dicyrtomidae; genus Dicyrtomina; species Dicyrtomina minuta. The sequence goes on along the minus strand of OX461808.1, from coordinate 146,971,555 downwards.
TAAAGTACCATTTCATAATATTATATGTCAAGTTAAGAATCTACCTCACTCATTAAAAAATGTACAAGCATACCTACTTATTAAGATACAAAATAAAAAACGGAATTTGTTTTCTTACAACATTTTTGTGCATTTTGAAAAAAATCATATACTAATACTGAAGCATCAGTAATAAATTATTTCATTGACAATGTAAACTGTGGTTACTTGCATGTTGTAAAGGAGCATCAAATTGCATTCTTTCTAGCTGTTTTTTTTCAAGTAAATTTGTATTTTGTTTAAATTAATATTTTTATTTTTGATTTTCAATAGAATTCTAATAGCATGCAATATTTTTTTTGAAAAAAAAAGAATTATTTTTGTAGTCGCTTGTACGAGTGCAGTGGAGTGGGTAAATGCCGCGTCCATTGCCATTAAAAACCTGACTTGAATTTTCATGCACGATCATCAATAATAAATAGTATTTAGCGTCTAAAAAAACATTTTTTTTGTCTCGTCTTCAAATAAATAAATAAAACTTTGGTCACTCTTCTCAATATTCCCCAATAATCCACATCTCCAGAATTATCGACGGAAAACAGAATCGGAAGTCAAAATAAAAATGCATTTTTTCATTTTTATGTTCGCTCTAACATTTATACTAACTAAGTGCAGTGGAGGGATACGCTGGGAGATTTTTCATTGAATTCAACCTTCAAGGAGTGTATATAGGTCCTGATTATTAGTTATTTGCTTGTGTCTTTACTTGTGTGATAAAATTCGTATTACAAAAGAAATAGACCTATATCGCCATGACTATAGCAGAAATAAAAAGTTTAATATTTTTGTTTTTTTTTCAAAACAGTGAGCTACCACACAGTGATGTCATATATGACGCTAGGCCTGATGCGTACTGCATAGCAAAGGTGAAAGTGGGCAATGGCGCATTTAAATCGATAGGACAGACATAATACATTAAATCAAGCAGCAATCCTATTTGGCTCAATAATTTTAACGTTGATTACGCAATTGGTGAATACAAGGAACGTTAAGATCTTTCATCTTTCACCCAAGAAAAGCGTTAAACATTTGCATTTGTGTTAAACGCCATATCGTCTGTGAAGAACTAGAATGACGTATATCCAATTCAAGCTAGCATCAAAATGAGCTATGTCATAAAAACAAAATGAGAAATGCCTAGTACTTAAAATGTTAATTAAGAGTTTTTGAAAAACTTAGAATGTTGTATTTTCATGTTTTTCAACAATGAAAAATGTCCTATTTACATGTCTTTAAAAATGTACCAAATTTCCTACTTACATGTTTTTGAAAAGGTGCAAAATATTTTAAATCCATGTTTTTGAAAAGGTGCAAAATATTTTAAATCCATGTTTTTAAAAAGGTGCAAAATATTTTAAATCCATGTTTTTGAAAAGGTGCAAAATATTCTTATTCCATGTTTTTGAAAAGGTGCAAAATGTTCTAATTCCATGTTTTTGAAGAGGTGCAAAATGTTCTAATTCCATGTTTTTGAAAAGGTGCGAAATATTCTAATTCTATTTCTTTGAAAAGTGTAAAATGTTCTATTTCCTTATTTTTGAGAAGTGCTGACAGTCCTTTTTAAATGCTCACAAGACATATTTGAATATTTGCGTAGAGAGTAGATATTGTTTTTAGCTAAAAATGAATATGGGTAAGTTTGGTTCTTCACAGACGATATAGATTATTAAGAATTCAAATCATAGGGTCAATTTAGTATAGAGAATTATATATAAATATAATAATTAATAATTACATATGCTTTGTTGTTTTGAATGGACAGGCTTTAAAAGTTGAAGTGTGGGACAAGGATTGGCCTGATAAAGACGATTTCTTGGGGAGTTTTACAATCGACGTGAACGAACTCGCCTCCAATCATAATTATAAAATTACCAGAGACTATCATAGGGAGGATTATTACGTTTTCGAGAAGAAAGAATCATCTATTATTATTCATTATTCTCAGGCATCGCATTTACAAACTTGAAGGTGCTCGCTCGGCCTGTGGGGATCACATCCCCTCCTTCCTCCCTTACAATATCTTGGTCGCTCTATCACTTTATTACTTCCTCCGACACTGAATCAAATCTCACTACGGCTCAGCTCTCAATTCTAAATCAAATTCACTATTAGTATTAGGCGTCAATATAGCTATATAGTCAAGATTGGCATTTGCAGCCTTGAAGAATTCATTATACAAATTTGACATTGAAATTTAAACTAACCGACAATTAATTAAGGATGTGGTAGATCCCTTAATTACCTAAATTAATTTGCTAATTACTAAGCGACTAATTATTCAAAATTTCAAAATAAATATTTACTTATTGTAAGATTTATCGTGTGTGAAGAACCAAAATGATCCATATCCAATTTATACTAGAATCAAAATGAGCTAAGTCATAAAAACAAAATGAAAAACGTGCGTAAAATGTTAAATAAGAGTTTTAAAAAAGTGTAAAATGTTGTATTTACATGTTTTTGTAATGTGCAAAATATTCTACTTACATTTTTTTTAAATGTGCAAAATGTTCTATTTACATATTTTTTTAAAAGTGCAAAATATTTAATTTAAATGCTTTTATCGACGACATGTGCTTTTACTGGCAAATACCAAGGAGTAAGAAACTATAGAAAGGCACAAAAAACTTCTCTACTTGATTCAACGCTAAAGAAACCCAAGAGTTGGGAGAAAAGAGATCCAGGAATTAAAAGAGACACGGGACTTATTTGGAGCTCAACGGAACATAATGCGTTGGATGTAATTATATTATACTGCTTGTAATTAAATTAAAGTTTTTATTTTAATGAGTAAGATGAAAGATGTACAAGAACATGACGTACTTGCACCGATTTAATAATCCAAATTCAAATTAAGTTTATGACATACATGGATTAAAATCGGCGAATTAATTTCGGAGAACTGTTTAGACTAAATATTAATGTTAAACATTACACATTTTGAGTTAGTTCATAATATCATAGGCCCCGATATATTTTATTAAACTATTTTGTAAAGAAGCTCCGCCAAAGGAGATCCCCTAGACCAAGCGCGGTACAAGTTAAATTCAACACCTGCAATCTGCACAGATTCATCTTTTTCGGTCTCTGCTTTGTTTTGTGAAACGTTGTTGGACCCCTGAAACAAATGTAAAATAAGTGTAATCTGCAACGTACTCAATGTGCAAGGCTTTGAGCGATCTACTTGTAGTTGGTAAATAAAAGCGCAAATAGTGGTGCACAAATAATGTGTGCTACTTTACCTTTAAACTATAAACTAGCTCACAGTAACCAGTACTCCATGACCTGTCGCGTAAATTCTGTTCAATTGCAATTGGCTCGTCCAGGAGGAAGTAAAAAACTTTTCCTTTTCGGGCGGAAATATTTTTTTTCAACGTCCCACTGTCGAGTGTGTAGAAACCCCGTCTCCTAATTTTGACAGTGATATCATAATCAGTGTCTTCGTCAATGGGTCCCAAGAAACCAATTCCATGCAACAATATCTTGTGACTCACCTGAAACCTGAAATTCGAAATGATTTCGTTTTAATTTTAAACGATAAGGCATAAGCCTTCCAAGAGAATTTGACATAGTAAAAAAAACGCAATTTCGTGTTAGTCATGTTAGGTTAACAATTCTTGCTATTGCAGCAATAACTAAAAACTTTGCCATTGTTTTACTTACGCATCCCAGGCTTCCGCACCATTACACATAAACGGCGGATTGACTGTAATTTTAAATTTTTCGGGTAGGTGAAGAACTGAGAAGTTAGTTGAATTTCTTAGATTTGTTTTGAACGGAAGCTGAGTCTTGTGATTGGTTCTGTAAAATAATATTTTATATAGGCATATATTTGTATTGTATTAATCCCCAATGGGTACGGTTAAAACAAATCCATTTTTGCAAGAAATTAATAACTTAAAATGTACTGTAATGTTTGCACGTAATAATCTGTAATGGAAAGACTTCCACTCAAAATTTAATTTGCACTTACTTTTGATCTCCATCTGTTCCAATGAATTCAAAGACTGCCACTTTTTCTTCCATCGTAAACAAATTCTTTTTGAAAACACTCACTTTTGTAAAATCTTGCAACTTCATTGTGGGAAATCGGATTTCATAAAAACAGGAGCCAAGAACTTTTCGTAAGTTTTCTCCTGTCGCCTCCAGTTTCCTCTGTTGGCATTGATATTCAGCCCACCTTAGCAAAAATATGTGCACATTATTTAAAAATTTAAATATATGGAGCTTTAAAATACGTAAAATGATTTTTTATCAACAGTCGTGCCACTATTTAAATTGTAAATTCAATAATCTGAACCTGCAAGCACACTCAAAAATACTCTTTTCGTCCAAAGGAATGTCGTCACAGGACAAAATTGTTTCCAGAATTTCTCCAGAAGTTTTTAAAAATTCAGCAGTGGCTGTGAATTCCTGGAAATTTCTAAATCAGTCAAAAATGGTAGCTTTACTAATCGAAATTTACTGTGTTGTTTATTAATGCCTTGTTTAGTTGATTAGAGAAAGATAAGCATATTAACTGAATAAAATCTGCTGCTGCCTTTTCCACGCTCTTGATAGCTTTCGTAATTTTAAAACGTCGACAGAGTGCAAGTAAATTAAACAAGTTATTTGGCAACAAATTCAAATTGGTCACAGCATCCACAGTCCACGTGTCCGAAATAATCAACTGCAGAAAAAATATGAAAAGAAACTTCAATAATGGGTAAGATTGATTGTAAGATTGATTTTAATATGCGCCTTCACTTCACTCGTTAACATCAGGCAATTTAAATTACATAATAAAGTTACGTACGTTAACAAACAACTTAAAAGCAGTGGGGTCAATGTCCGGAAGCGGAATTCCTTCGCCTTCTTTCACAACTGCATTTTCCCAGTTTTGATCGAATTCTCTCTCAAAAACAGGGGATGCAGCTTTGAGAACAATCTTGACTGCTTCCACTTTGATCTTCTGTGGACCAACGCTAAAGGTGACGTCATAGTGTTTCGGATTTCTCTGCAGAAGATCAGCAACCTGCTCCCCAAGACTTTTCTCGGCAATATTTACTTCCGTCATGTTTGACTTGCTCAATAATACTTTTGAACTTTCGAAGCTGCTTTGATGTAAACTGTTCAACAATACTATGGTTAATAAAAGAAAGGTACAAGGTGGTAAAATATTCAGAAATAAAAGATACGAATACTGCACAAAACTAGTTCTCTAAACTAGTCACTATGGAGCGAAGCGAGATGAAAAGAATGAATCAAAAAGTGATCGAAATAATTCAAAGTTAGGTCGCATTCGGGTGTAGACATAAACTGTCATTAATTTTTTAGACGATGACACATATCAAAAAAGTATATATATATCATATCCACGGTCTGAGTTTTTAGATGCGCTACACACCCTGTATTTAACTTTAAATATTCGCTTTAGGTGACTCAATTGGGTTTCGTATAAAAACTACTTGGTAGCTGTACGGATAACTAAAACGATACGGTCTGACGGTCAGCAATTTAAAATTGAGAGATTTTCGAGTGCAAAAATACGCAATACTAATTAATTGAATTATTAGTTCTGGATTAATATTGGATGGCAAATTACCTTAAGTTTTGTGTTTATGAGAATTCACGGTTTTTCGGTTTGCGCTTAGTTAAATGAGAGAAAGCAAAAATTGTTGTAAGTCACAATCAATAATTTAGTGATTTTATATTGGAATTAAATCTCCTGCTGTTAACTTTATTGTAAAATTGTAATATTATTTAAAAGTAAATATAAATGTGGGGAAGTAGCGGAGCAAAATTGTTTTCCTTTGATATTTCTGATTCCGGTATAAATATATTCCTCTCAGGCCTCAGGTAATAACGCTGATTTAATAAACTGACAAATTGACAACCAAGAACTGCTATATAAAACCGACTTCAGACTTCGAGACTTCGGTAACTTCGGTGACTTCGAAACTTCGAACTTGAGCTGAGGAAATATGTTTGAAATCACATCCAAATGAACATGAGTTGGCATGTGACACAACCAGCGAATTGCGGTACAGTTATGAAATATTCCTGCAATTGCGAATACATCTAGGAATCGTCCATAAATGATGTTATTATTAGAATCAGTGCGCCTAGCCGGGTATTATGACATGCCACGTTTATAATTAAGCTGGCTGGCCGTTTACGTAATGTCAAAGCAATGTGGTGACATGGGGTGGGTGGGTTTATAAAGAGTAATATTTAGGGTGACATTATTTAAAGACCCACTTTCACCAGCATTGACTTTAGGTTGAGTTGCCACAAGATGGTAATCACCTCGTATTTATAAGCAGGCTACATGATCCCTTATTGAGATTGAGACGACTGCGTTGATGAATTATAAATGTTACTGAACTAAACTAAACATTAATTAATTTAAAATCTAGTCAGTTTTACCACAAATAATATGGACGTGAATTTAAACGTAGGAAAAATAAAACAAAATAATTTTTAATTTGCCAACAATTACTGAAAAACTCTGTGAATTAAATAAATTCGCTTGAGCTGACTATGAGCTTCACGCTACACTACTGTGACGGGGGATCGCATTGTGGTCGTCCTACCCAAAGATGCGAAACTTTTATATTAGGTACATACCTAAAACATAATGTTTAGCTTAAAAAATTGTAGAAATGAAAGGAGTGTATATTTGCTATATGCCTACCTAAAACATTGACGAAATACAATAATTCCATTTTAATGTAAAACGATGCAATAAAAAATATCGCATAATGCACTCTTTATTTTCATTTTATTAATTCATGTTAAGATAATACGCAATGACGGTGAAGTTTAAATATAAAATTCTGCACATTTAGTAAAAACGCATGCACTTATTACATACTTGTTATTGTAGCTAAATTACAATTGCAATTTAATTCAAAGTCATGATTCATGACAAAGACAGATATTACGTATTGTGTAGAGTTTAAAAGTACGGAAATGTTTTCATAATTAAACACAATACTGACAGCTGCAAAATCCGAACCGAATTAAACTCATACAGAATAAAACAATTACCTAGGTAGCCTACAATAAAATAAGTGGAGACAGTGCATATGATGGTGCCAAATGCTTTTAGTATGACTCGGAAATGGTCGACGATACAATTTACTCCATGATTTTATAAAGAAGCTCCGCAACAGGACAACCACTGTTCCACTGACGGTGAAAATTAAATTCAACTCCTGGCATCGGTACCAATTCGTCATTTGGAGTATCTGCTTTGTACTGTGACACGTTGCTGGCCCCCTGAAACGAAAGTAAAATGTTACTGCAATGTGCTGAACATGCAGGGCGTTGGCGTTGCCCGTACCTAATTTTGGTTTGGTGTATGCATCACATGGTGTAAGTAGTTATATAAAATTAAATATGTTGTAGGTTACTCTTGACTGTACCTTTAAACTGTAATAAAGGCAATAGTAATTGCCAGTCCACTCGCTCTCATTCACATTTGGTTCAATTTTGATAGGCTCGTACAATAAGAAATAAAAGATTCTTTCTTTTCGAGCAAACACATTTCGTTTTAACGTCCTACTTTTAAATGCCACTGACACAGCACCCCATTTCCTAATTTGGACTGTGACATAGTAATTAACGTCACTTTGAATGGGTCCCAAGAAACCAACTCCATGCAGCGCTATCTTCTTATTCACCCGAAAGCTGAAATTTTCCTTTAGTTTTTAAACTTTAATTCATCCCTAATTTCCATTTATTTATCTCAATCATTCCGTAAAGTACTCAATTTTGTAATTAAACTGCCAACTTGAAGTTCTTTTATATGCTATAAATAAAAATAAAAATTGTTAAACTTTCTTTACCATGCATTAGTCATAGTTCCATTACAAACAAACTGCGGATTCGCTGTAATTTTAAATTGTTTTGGTAGGCGAAGAACAGAGCAGCCAAATGAATTTCTTGGCTTTGCTTTGAATGGGAGCTGGGTCTTGTAGTATTTGGCCCTGGAAAATTAATTTCCCAATGAATTAATTACTCAAGATGTATTGTAATGTTTCTACGCAATAACCCATAATCAAAACACAAGGACTTAAAATTACATTTGCACTTACTTTTCATCTTCATCCGTTCCTATGAAATCGTAAATTGCCACTTTCTCCTCCATCGTGAACAAATTTTTTTTGAAACCACTCACTTTTGTAAAATCTTGCAACTTCATTGTGGGAAATCGGATTTCAAAAAACGAGAAGCCAAGAACATCTCGTAAGTTTTCTCCTGTCGCCTTCATCTTCCCCTGTTGGCATCGGTATTCGGCCCACCTTTGCAAAAATAAAAATCTGTGTATACATTGTAATAGTTTCATTACAGCTATATAGCTCCAAATTATTGTCTGGATACAAAGTCGAGATAGCTGCGCAAGGTGTCCAAACAGTTTCATATCCATGCAATCAAATGGACGCGGCAGGGTTTGGACACCTTGCCCAGCTATCTCGACTTTGTATCCAGACAATACGTGTAATGATTTGGCCCGAAGATGTGCCACTATTTAATACCTGAATTAAATAATCTGTACCTGCAAGCGCTTTCGAAGATATCCTTTTCGTTTAATGGAATGTCGTCAAAAGACAAAATTGTTTTCAAATTCTCTTGAGACATTTTTAAAAATTCACCAGTGTCTTTAAACTCGTGAAAATTTCTAAACCAGTCAAAAATAGTTTCTTTTATAATCCAAATTTACTATAATTTTTATTATTGCATTTTTTAATCTTTTGAAAAAACTTAAGAATACTAACTGAATAAAATCTGTGGCTGCCTTTTCCAGGTTCTTGACTGCTTTCATAATTTTGAAACGGCGACAGAGTACAAGTAAACTCAACAAGTTATTTGGCACCAAATTTAAACGCTTTAGGACATCAACAGACCACGTGTCGGAAATAATCAGCTGCAACAAGGTCACGAAAAGAAAATTTACATTCATATTAAAGTAATTTTATTGCGTTTGCAATGGAGTTACAATTTGCAATCACTAGTTTTAGGCAGTTGCGATTCTGCTTAGCAATCAAATGAAAATAATGAACATTTTAAACTGAAACATTTTACAATTTAAAGCAAAAGTTAAAATTAAATACATCGACAAACAACTTGAAAACTGTGGGTTCAATGTCCGGAAGCGGAATTCCTTCGCCTTCTTTTACAACCGCATTTTCCCAATTTTGATCGAATTCTTCCTCAAAAACAGGTGATGCGGCTTTGAGAAGAATTTTGACTGCTTCCACATTGATCTTGTCTGGGCCAACGCTAAAGGTGACGTCATAGTTCTTCGGTTTTCGCTGCAGAAGATCAGCCACCTGCTCCCCAAGACTTTTCTCAGCAATATTTACTTCAGTCATGTTTGACTTGTCTAATAATGCTTTTGAATTTTGAAACTGTTTTGAGACCAACTGCTAAACAATGCAATGTAATGATTATAAAATAAATATTTTAAAATTAAGATCAGTATACTACACAGTACTCACTACAGAGTCACTGTCAGCTGCAAAATTAATAACTGATAAGGGCATAGTAAGACAAAACAAAAGTGACCTGGCTGTTTTCGTTCACGACCGCCCTCCCGGTCGACAAAACCAAAAAATGTTGGGCTCTACCCAGGCTCACTCAATTTTCCTCTGGACTCATTTGGACTCATGCCATGAGCCCATATTGAGGGCTCATGGGTTTTTCGTTTCCGTAGTGGGGTATTGAGTCCGACTCATTCAAAAGTGACCGTCTGGCTCATTTTGGACTCAGTACTGTCTTCCAAAAAAATATCGAGTACTGCAAACTGAAAACTGCAATTGGTACTGGCACTGGCACCTGGCACTGGCACTGGCACTGGCACTGGTGACGGTTACTGTACTGCTAGTAATATTTAAATTGAAGCAGTGGCTTGTGATTGTGGTGGTAAGCCATAGTAAGACAAAACAAAAGTGACCTGGCTGTTTTCGTTCACGACCGCCCTCCCGGTCGACAAAACCAAAAAATGTTGGGCTCTACCCAGGCTCACTCAATTTTCCTCTGGACTCATTTGGACTCATGCCATGAGCCCATATTGAGGGCTCATGGGTTTTTCGTTTCCGTAGTGGGGTATTGAGTCCGACTCATTCAAAAGTGACCGTCTGGCTCATTTTGGACTCAGTACTGTCTTCCAAAAAAATATCGAGTACTGCAAACTGAAAACTGCAATTGGTACTGGCACTGGCACCTGGCACTGGCACTGGCACTGGCACTGGTGACGGTTACTGTACTGCTAGTAATATTTAAATTGAAGCAGTGGCTTGTGATTGTGGTGGTAAGCAGCGTAAATGGCAAATGGTGTTGAAACTTGAGCTGATGTGAACTATTGTGAACCGTGAGACCGTGACACTTAACTATTTTAAAATAAAAATAATTGTGTTATTTTAGGTAAATTTTACCTACTAATTAAATGTCTGATCCGGATTACATTTTTAACAATACTTTAGACAGTTCAGATATTTTGGACGTTTCTGCAATCACAGGGCTAGATTTAGATCTATCTAGCAGTTCAGATATTATACCTGGCGGGATTCGGGGGTTTGACAATATTGATAATGAAGCCGAATATATTAATAGCAAAAAAACTGATTTTATATTTTCATCTGAAGATACAAACAGTAGAAGTATGACTACCAGAAGTTCGAAAAGCAGGAGTATTGGTCTGAAATTTCATGAAAGTGATGAAAGGAGCTCAATGTTTGGTGCTCGACGCAATTTAGTTATTAATGCAACAAACATGAGCATTATTGCCCACAACGGAAGTCAAGAATCCCTGTCGGTGTCTCTACAGGAAGCAAGCAAAATTAACGAAGTTAGTTCAGCCTTTTCTGACCCATCCACAACAACAAAAACCAGTATTTTGATGCCTATCGAATTACGGACGTCTACTCCTACTCCTACCTCGAATAGTTTTTTGACTTCAGCATCAGTTGACAGATCTGCAACTTCAGCCACAGGTTCTGCTACCAAGTTGCAACACGAACCAAAACCAAAATTTTCAGCAAACATAAGTATTTTGTCAACAACTAATAATAGTGCAGACGTTCAGCTCGAAATGAAACTTCCAGGCATAAATGCGGTATCGTCAAGTACAAGTTGCAGTGCTGGTGCTAATTATTTGCAAGGTAAGTTTATAATTGTATATTTAAACATTAAACATTATTATGTGTTAAGCAAAAAAAGTAGCTACAGGCTACATGCAGCTATCTGCTATACATGCTTTGATGCTCCACAATGCAGTCTCACCTAATTACTGGTTATTGCTATTTGACATATGTATTTAGTTTTAGTTTCAGTAATGTTATTTTTAGTATAAATAATAACTGAATAATATTATAATTAAATATGTAACTTAAACAATAATGTATTTTTTTGTTTCGTTTTTATAGAATTGGGGGCTGGATTATTTACAATAGGGCAGAACAGCACAGTAAATATTTACGTGTCTAAGTGTGTTAATTGCACGGGCAAGAGTGGCTGCGGAGTACAACCTGTGCCTTTGCCTATATCTGCTAAGGAAGCTACATCACAATCAGATCAAGGACCCTCACGAATTAATATAATTGCTAACAATGCAGAAAATTGTAACCTACTTGTTGCTTACCCTCATGGTGACGGTGAAATTCAAGAGAACGAGTTATTAGAAGAATCAGAGTCAGAACCATCACCAACTTTGCCAACTTATATCAACAGCAACAACACGTCACCGACACCGACACCAACACCGTCCAATACAGTGATCTCACCGTTAATACCTTGTAATGACAATGACATTAATTCGAACTTCAACTCTTTTATTGTTCGTAGAGCACGATTTAATCCTTATTTGACCCCCAAAGAACCTGTTGCAAACGTAGTCGCAGTCCTAATAATAGCAGCGACAGCAATAGCAATGACACCGAGTTTCAAAATTATTTACAATTCAGTAGCTCGTATTTAAAGCCTCAAACTATGCGTAACGTATTAGGAGCAGGAGCAGAAGGTGAACTAGCTAGTTGTAACGGAGCAAGAAAAACAGTGTCAGAGAAGTCAGAGTCCTCAGAGTCAGAGTCAGACGATGACGATTCAGGCAAACCAAAAGATAACACAAAAGTTACTGAAACTGACCTTGGCCTTGACCTTAATCCTATAAGCAACTTAGATGGTCCTGATGGTCCACGTAAAAAAAGTATCAAATTAAAAAAATATTCTGATTTAGTCAAAAAATACGCAACTAAAAATAAAAAAATACCAATGCAAATTATCCGAAAACAGTTTGATTATACGAAACAAGGTTTTTATTTGTGTAAAGTTGAAGGTTGTATGTGTGCTGTTAAGCACGCACAGTCTCTAGGTCGACACTGGTTTACTCATGTGCTTCAAGAGGAAGACGACGACATGAATTCTGACATTTCTGACAATGGCGATGGCTTAGATAGCTACACTAGTGTAAACACCACGCACACTAAGACTGGCTTGCACAGCCACAATAATTCCAGGGACAGTTATAATTATGATTTCGATTTAAGTTTTGGGTCTGAGTCTGATTTAGACTTAGACTCAGATGACTCAGAGTCATACCAGTCCTACCAGAGAGCTGAAACTGAAAGTAATGAGAGGTTAAAACGAAGACGGGCACAGGGAGGCTTGAAAAAGCATTTGTCACAGAAAAAATTAATTCTGGACTGATTTAGTACTGTATATAGTTATAAATGTATCTGCACTACTTGTAAATATTTTCGAGTAATGTATTTTGTGTAATATATTTTATACTATAATTATTTATATTTACAATTAATAAATGTATCTGCACTACTTGTAAATATTTTCGAGTTATGTATTTTGTGTAATATATTTTATAATATAATTATTTATATTTACATTTTACAATTAATTGTATTTTATTAAAAGTCAAGATTTTACTTATTTGCTTGACATTTTGTTACATTTAAATGTTTTTTGTTATTCATATTATCTAATATAATTTAATTAATTGTACTAAATAAAAAAATAAAATAAATCAAAATGTTCAATTTGTAATTTATCATTCAGTTTTGGTGTTGATTCCGTTCACACAATGGAATATTAATACTATTTTATTTTATTATACATTTTTTGTAGGTAGGTAGTAGTAGGTACAAATTACTTTTAGTATCTGAGGGGTCGGCTCATTTCTGAGGGAAAGAGGTGGAAATTTTTCGTCGGACTCACTGTGAGGCCCATGGGCTCCTTATGGACTTAAAAAACGAACGAACTCGAACGGCACTTTTTTCATCGGGCTCACTCAAGGCTCAAAATTTTTGGTTTTTTTAAAAATAAGTGACTACCGTTCACAAGTATTTTCACAAGCAAAAGTGACCGACTGTCTTACTATGGATAAGGGTGAAGCGGAACCAGGTGAAATGAAAAAATTAACTGAATTATTAATTCCGTATTAAAACTGCAATGCAAATTACCGTAAAAGTGTCGTGTTTATAAGAATTCTAGGTTTTTTGGTTTGCGTTTGCTTAGTTAGTGAGTGAATGAAAAATATGTTTTATGTTATGATGGTTGAGTGATTGCGATGTTTGATGTTGCAATAAAATTAGTTATTTAGTGTTAAGTCACAATTCACAATGCAGTGACTGTTCATTTGAATTATATCACCTGCTCTGCTGTGCTGTTAACTTAAATGTCTAGCTCACTACTGTAGGACAAATTGTAATTATTTAAATGTAAATGAAGAGAAGCAACAGAACACATATTCTCTTGTATGACTTAACTGTTAAAAGTTAAATATTCTTCTCTGGTTTTAAAACTAAATTAATAAACTGACGACTGACGAACTGACGACCAAGAACTCACATATTAACTGAAAACAGGATCTGAAGCCCTTGCTTTATGGCAGCCTTAACAGCAAAATTAGGCATTTTGAATTTGCCGCTAAATTTTAGTTTCAATTTACATGTTTTAAATTAAGAGAAGCAATTAGGCCGCACAATGTGTTTTTGGTTATCTTATCTATCTTATTTATAATCAATTTCTGTAATACAACCAAAAATTCAAAATTCCGATTTTTGAATTTCCCGCTAAAGCATTAAATATTGTGTTAAATGAAGATTTCGAGCGGTTACTCAGTAAACTTACGTAAACATGATATAGGGTAAGGGCTTCTAACTGTGGTAGCTTTTTGGAAAACTTTCAGTTTTTCAATCTGTGATACCAAGTTAATAAAATTTTGAAAGGAATAGCACTATACACTTGACACACATACTGTACTGAATACTGTACCCAATTCTTATCAAATTCTACCGCCGCATCATTAAACTACAGGTGTTCAAACTATACGACCTAGGTGGAGTGGGAAATTTGCTAGGTCCGGTAACTGTGGTAAGCAGGGTTCTAACTGTGGTAGTATTATTTTTGCTAAAATTAACAAATATTATGGTAGGAAAAAAATGTAAATAAGCTTTATTTTGCTTTTTATGAAATAATTAAATGAATGGGCACCTTCATTATTAGTTTAGCAAAGTTATGAAAACCCACCGTTTATTGCAATTTCAGTCCAAAAAACACAAGTTAAAAATCAATTAACATGTAAATAACGCATATTAAGCCGGAACAGATTTTATCACACTAGGCTCTATAAATCACATTTAATGAATAAAATAAAAATAATCGTGTGTACTAAAACTACTAACCAAATACAAGCTAATTAATTAAATGAATGTTGTTAATGATCCACTTTGCACAGAAAAAATGACATCGTTAAGGTCTACGTTGGTGTATGGCTTACTTAGTTACTTTTGTCACTTTATTTCTTTTTTCCCAATTTCACAATTTATGGCATGCTAAACAAATGAAAACAAGCTGAAATATCATCACTTATATTTTTTAAACATACTTGCTCCATTTTCACAAAATTTCCAATGAGTTTAGCATGGTTTTCACACTACCACAGTTAGAAGCCCTGACATTACCACATTTAGACGACCGCTTGGAAATGACTAAAAATAAAAAATAAATTCGCCAATTCAAAGATTAAATTTGTATTTCCTCCTAATTGTAATTACCTTATGCCAAACAACCCCAACCATCTTTCCACAATCGGTTTCAATACGAATGGTTTTGTATCAGTAGTTAGAGGGACTTGAAGAAAATGAAAATAAGTTTTTCTTACTAATAAAATTGACACAACAACTTTAGTGATTTTCTTCTCCCACAAGTTTTCGATTATCGCGGGGAGCATCAGCCAGAACGTACTCAATGAGTAGTTGAGTGAACTGAAACGAATTTCCGACAACGGCTGTCGTTCAATGCTTTATGGTTTTCCATTACCACAGTTACCTGACTACCACAGATACCCTACCTTACCCTACTATTCGAACGGTAACAATTAGGCAAATCTAAATAACTTAGTGTGCACGCACGATAGTTATTAGTTTTTTAATGGCTTGGAAAAAACATAATTGAAAATTTGAAAAATTTAACGGATTTTTTTTTGTTTTTAGTTTGTGTTGTATACGTTTTAGGTGAAATTGAAAAATTAAAAGACCGTTGTCACGGAAACGTTTTGTTATAATGGAGGCGCATTCTGTTATTTGAATTCTACTAGTGATTACCTTTCGAATGATGTATGGCTCGATGAAATTGGTCCAGTATTGCAAAATTTTCAAAATTCCGGTAAATTATGTAGATAGGTAGTAATGAACTAACTTCAGACTACTGTTGTAATTTGTGTACAAAGAACAATTGTTCTTTTCGCTTGTGATAGTGCTTTCACAACCACAAACACAAACTAGTAAATTGGATTGTGCACAATCACAATGTAGAACAAACACGCAGGACGACAAACAAGAACAAACCTGTTTTTGTCATTCGTCAGCACAGAACGTTTTGTGGACAAACACAATCTATCACAATAACAATCCTAGCTGAGAAAATACATTGTGAACAACGTACTTTGTGATTGTTTTGTTATTTCAGAAATAACAATCTTCCAATTTGTTTGTTCACAAATTACAACAGTACTTCAGACAGACTTCACTCGAACCTGCTGACTAGTGAGCTGAGGAGAGACTGTTTGAAATTACACGCTAAATGAACATCAATTGGCATGTGACCACAGAGTTAGATCCATAGATAGACATAGAATAATAGAGACGAACTTACTACAATCCCTTCGCGGGTATTTTTCATGGGGCCCTATGAGTGAATTTATAGCTGATACTTTTACATTGGACTAAAAATTCATGAGAGTAGCGTCATCTGCATTTTAGGCTTCAATTCAATTCAATTCAATTTTTTATTCAGGTGTATCATAATAACATTTCGGTTCTTTTCATTATACACACCCTACAACTAGTACAAAGGTCAAATTTATAAAAATATCACGCTTAAATTATTATTCTACCATTACATAAAGTATATCTCTATTCTTTTCGAACCGCTTGGGCTTTCAGATTTGCTTCTTCGCTAGGATTCTCTGCCAAGTACAAGCCGAAGACTACGGCTAAATCTATTTATTGTGCCCACATTTATTTTACATTTAGTTAACATCGCACGATTGAGTAATTATGTAAAAACAACGTTACAATGTAAAAATGGGGCCCCAGATAAAGTACTAACATAAGTGAAAGGAAAGTGGTTAAGTAGAAAAATAAATATTAGGGTAAGGTCGTCTAATTGTGATAATCAGGTAATTGTGATACTATGAAACCGTCTCCTAACAAACGACAGGCAATGCTCGAATTTTGTGTTACTTTAATTAACGACTCAATGAGTGTGTAATAGTTGATCTTCGCCGTGAAATTCGGATATCTTGTTGAAGAAAAAAATCAAAACATCTATGATTGCCATTTAATTAGTGAGAAGAGTTTGTTTTCATTATATTCAAACCTCTCAAATTACTGTTCCGAAAATATTCTCAATAATACTAACTATGCGAGAGATAACCATGGTTATTAGGCACAAGATAAGCTCAATTCAGATTGAATTATAATTTGGTCTTTATTTTGGTAAATTATTTTCGAAAACGTAAGTCGCTTCGGTGTGACGTGTAAATGTGATACTAATGCAATTAAGCGTGCAACTGCAGTATTGGAAAATACACTGACTTTGACCTGAACTGTGCTGATTTGTATGTAAATAATGGATATTTAACTGCAAAAGCAGGTTAAAAGTATTATAATGTCATACTTTGAACGCTAATTTTTCATACACGTAATTTAGCGTGTTATATGAGTTTTAGAGTTATTAACACATTCAGTTTGATACTATAAACGCAATAAACTTTGGTGGGCATACAGCAAAATAAAAACGACGATTGGAATGACCAGTCATTCACAATTACATTAATACAACAAATAAAGCTCATTTACTACGTTTTTAGAGTTTAAAAAATATTACTTTCGACATTAAATTAGTCGATCACAAATAGACGCAGACGTATCACAATTACCGGACTTAACAAACTTCCAACTCAGCCAAGAGTGAATTCTCTAAACTCTTGTAGACGAAAGATTGACCATCAGAATTTTATGAAATTTGGAGGAAATACTCAAAATTGTATGTTTGTTAAACTTCTAAGGTCGTTGCTTTCGAAATTGTTTCGACTAAGTTTTACGGATAGCAAAACCAAAAGTTTTTCAAAAAGCGATCACAATTAGACGACCCTACCCTACTCATAATTCTTGTAAGTAGCAAGTCTTAACTTGAACACATAAGAGACACCTTCTGGGAGTTGAGAGCAGGCTTCAATTGCCAGTTTGTATTGGCGAAAGCACATATTACAGATGGCGTGTCGCCCCTTACCTATGCTGGCTCGGAACTCGGAATCGGTTATCTAGTTTCTTCTATATCTATGGTTAGATCCTCTAGAGACACTGCTCCCCGGAAAAAAGGAAGGCAGCCAGGGACAAAGCGCCGTCTGCATTTTTGGTGTGCTTAGCATCAAGGCTGCAGTTCGGTTCCGTATAACTAGGTGTCTCTGGAGTATGCGATTGAAGACCTGCTAGCTACGAGAGTCGAAAGTAGCCGTAAGTTGTAGTTGCAAGGATATCGATGGATGGAAGTTTTCATCCTTAGAAATCCTTGGCAGAGGCAATAATTGGAATCAAGCAGTTCAGAGGTAAAAATGCTGATGTCGCCACTGGTGAGAACTTTTCGTGCAATGATAAAATGTTACCAGAAATACATCCGTAGAGGTGCATGAAAAACACATGCGAAGAGATTACAGTAGGGCATCTAGGTATTCTGTATCGGTGCATGTGACACAACCAGCGAATTGCGTTCGTTAAAGTAAAGTTTGAATTGTTCCTTTAATGCGGCATAAATTACCCGACTTGGCTTTAGATTAAGGTGCAAGTGCCACATGATGGTAAAGGGGTCGTTCGTACACGACAACACGGGTGGAGACAGCGGGTCAACTTGGATAATAATGACATTTTATGCTAATGATCAGACCGTGTACGCAATGGCTAAGCTAGTGACAGGGGGTATTAGTGTCCTCAAAATGGGCATATTTCGTTGACGTCATTTAAGGACGACCCCTAAATGAGGTTGCATTTATAGGTAGGCAGGCTACATATTAACTCTTTCATTAAGAGGCGATAGTATTGCTCTATTTTAACAATTAACTAAACAATTAGCAGTACTTAACTGATTTGAAAACTAGTCAGTTTTACAACACATATTTTCGTAGTTTTTTTTGTTTTCATCCGTATTTTAGTGATAATTAACGCGACCGTAAATAAGCTTTTCTTTGTTTTTTATTATGCTTTCTTTCTAAATTGTATTGTATTATGCGAAATTACTTATGCTCATTTTTTCAGTCCAATATGCTTTGTTAAAAACTTTATTTGCTGCACAAAAAAACTGAGTCAAAAACTCAGCAAAATTGACTTTTCTTTAAAAAATACATTTCTGTTAGTATAAGCCCTTATAATGCCCTATATAGACGCTCAAACTCAGCAGAATTCATCTGGATGCAAAATTACATTTCAAAATAATTAAACCCACGTCCTTTGACAATTATTAAACAATTCTTTTCTTGTCCATATGTACATATACATATGCTGTTTCTGCCTGATAAATATTTAGAAAGGGCTGTCCTATCCATGACAAAGATGTGAAACTTTTATATAGTATGGTAGGCCCGGTGGGCCCTAATTGTGATCGAGTTTATATTTTTTTTAAACATCAATTACTGCCTATTTTAAAAAAACCAACGTACTTTGACAGAGAAGCTACCATTATACTTCTCTTTCAATCCTGTATATGCACGAAAATATTCGGTGTCGAAAATTAAAAGTTGCAAGAGATACAAAATAAGCCATTGTACGACAAAACTTCGGAAATTCTTACAATGCCCCAAGCGACCTTAATGTGATCAATTAGCTTAAATACATTTAAAGTTAATGAAAAAGTAGGGTCTTAAATGTGATCCGTACAAAATAGTTTAAAAAATTAAATCAAAACTTTTATGATTTTACCTAGCCAGAGTTTTTGAAGAAAACGAAGCTGAGATCACTAGTAAAGGCGTAAAGCTGGTTATAAGTAGGCTAGAATATAGACCTTTGACCCGACATTTAGGGGTCAAGTTTTAATATTTGAGAAAAGTGTCTTTGGGAAAGTTGTTAGGCTTCAAATTTTCTACCATATATCTGATTTTTAGAAAAATCTAACAGGGGTACATTTTTCCGCACTAACTGTGCCATGTCCTTTAGGTTGTTGTGTTATTTGATTACTAGCATTTATAAAATTAGTAAATTATTAAACACGAGTGCATATACAATTCATAAAAACTGTTTGGTTGCCGAAGGTTGTGTACATCGGATGGGTTTTGTTATTTTTTATTTGACTAATAATATTATATATACGGCATCGTAAAGCTTTGCGGACCCCTTTTAATACTTCAGCTTGCCAAAAGGTTCAATTTTTTGTTCTGCTGGAAACGGACGATTATCTATTTATTTAAAATAGATCCCAGCTTGGCGGGTCAGCGAAAGTGCACTCAAGTTATTTTGGATCTGTACTATTTAAAAGCAGCTTGATTTTGCAGAATGCGGGTTTTTTTTTAAATCCTAGCTAGAGTCACATGAAAATATTTCACAAGACAGAATTAACACTGGTGATGGTCAGAAATTAACTTAACTGACTATTGGTACTTGTATGGGTCATGGGTTATTTATATTTGGATTTGGCTTCATTTTGCACGTGTTCTCGTGGCGTCTTGCGTGATCCCTTGTGATGAATTTAGATTCACAAAATTGACAATGAAATGGCTTGATAATTCATCCGTCTGGAAGTCTGGACGTTGCTTGCAAATTCGTTCGTGAGTTGCTTTACCAGATTTGTTTAAAAATTCATTTTTACAGTATTCACAGTTGTGTAGTTTTATTGTATTCCATCCGGACGCAGCTTGCAAATTTTCTCATGGTTCGTTTTGTTGCCATTTTGAGAAAATGCGCGCTGGCAAAAAGTGCAATTGTAAGGTTTCTCTTTGGTGTGTGACATGATGTGCAATTGTAAGCTGCGTTGATTATGAAAAAGTTTCGGACAAAAAAGACATTCAATTTTGTGTAAATGACTCTCGTGACAGGTTTCCACGTGCTTTTTCAAATTGTACCTCTCCTTTGTTTTAAAGTTGCACTGGGTGCATGCGTAAGGTCTCTTGTCTGAATGGATCCAAATAATATGTTTAGTGACGTTACCTTTATTCGCAGCTGTGAAATGGCAAAATGAACAAGAAAATGGTTTTTCTTTTGTATGAGTGAGGATATGCAATATTAGTTGTTTATTTGTCACAGAACAGTAATCGCATAAGGGGCATTTAAAAGGTGTATAGCCCATGTGGATCATAGTGTGTTCTTTTAAACTGCTTTTATATTTAGCTGAATAACTGCACAATTCACACCCAAACGGTCTTGCTTTTCAATGGACCCGGCAATGCATTTTTAATCGATTAGCTGAGGGAAAAACAGAACTACAGTTTCCACATTTGAAATTAGTCTTGTAGTTTTTTATAAATTTTCCTTGCTGGCAAATGCTCATGGGCTGAGCAAGCTGAGTTAAATCATCTTTTCTAATAATTTGGAATCCGAACGTATTATTTTGGATTTCTATTGGGGCGGTCTGTTCGTGTTCACCCATGTGATTTTTATTTCTGTCAAACGTAGAATTGTGAGCATCAAAAATCGATGATTTACTTTTGTAGGTTTTAAATTTTAAGTTGTAAAGCACGATTTTAATGTAATGGGTCACACCGTGGATATTTTGCATTTTTTGTTCTTTAGCAGTGTACATTTTTGAATTAAATATTCGTGTTTCTTTAAACCTCAAAAGGATTTTAATTTACTATTCAGTAATGTTTGAGATGTTGAAAAACAAGATATTTACTTTTAATTTTAGGAATGATTTTTAAGAAGTGATTGCTCAGAAAAAGTGTGTGTACAGCGATGAACAGTTTTCCTGCGACTGTTGCTTGAATTTTTCGGAACCCTTTAGTTGACAGTGACGAAGACCTTGGGCATGCACAGCTCCAGCTCTAATATTATTGGTATGCACAGCTATAGGAAAAGCAAACGCTCGCTTAAAGATTAGTGGTTGAAAGGATCAAGAAAGCAAACAGATCATGCAGGATTGAGAATAACAATGAGGCGAGGGTCAGTACATTTCCCGTGGGGGTGTATTTTAGGCATTCTCATCGTCAGAAAGGAAAGCAGGTAGTCAAAATACACGCGTGTGTAAAATTAGAACTTCAACTCACACAGTAACTAAATACAACGATGAAGGCATATACATTGGGTGCTCTTTGCTTTGTTTAGTATAGAAAAGCAACTACACTGTTGACTGTACTTGTGATAATATTCGAGGTGTTATTAACTATGAGGTTAACTCATGTAAATTGACACGTGTTTAGACGTGATGCATTACTTATGCAAGACGTGTGATAGGGAATACACATTTTCAATACTGCCAAAGCCGCAAAAAAAAGAGCAATTTTGTGAGTTTTATTACACTGCCAATAGGCTTACGCACAATTAACTGCTAGGTTACTGCCGATTGCCTTTTAATTACTGCATATTGCCTTTATGATTGTAATTTGTTAGTTGTGTGCTGGTAAGAGACGAGGAATTGCGTAAACTGCATTTGTAAGGCTTTTAACCAATGTAAATATTTGTGTTGTTTTGTAAACTCCATTTTTGTATAAATATTTAACTACACACGAATGTGAAAGGAAACAATTTGCAACTCACTCAGTCCATTTAAGTCGGAATTAGGAATATTTTCGCATTTTCTGCTAATTTATAATATTATTTGTAGTTGGTTGGCAGTGGTTAAGCTGCTGACACGGGGGTCATAGGGTCCTATAGTTCAGGATTTGTTATTAAAATTATTTATGGACGACCCCTTATGTACAACGGTGTGAGTAGTAGTAGAAATGTACGTTTTGAGATCATGTTAAATCTAACTTATAAAAAACGTCGAGGTCATTCTTTACCATGAGAAAGATGCATTTCCAAAAAAATTCAAGGCCAATCGATGCTGTGGCGATCCGCTGGGGCCGGCCATAAGAGACGGACGAGAGCGACCATGGGGGGGCGAGCGGGACCCGATGGGACCCAATGGGACGCACCGGGACACGTGTGGATAGTGGGGAGGGGGGCGTGGGTGGGGGGAGTGGGGGGTGTGTAAATGTATAGTATATGCGGGGCAACTGTATGCGCGGATCTATATAGATATATGGGAAAAATCAAGAAAAAATGATGGAAAAATATATGCAAGTAAAGCCAAAATGCTCCTATGGGGTATGTAGTGCAACAGTATATAGCTCTTGAATTTCGAGTAAAATGCATGTTTGTTTGTTAGGTGGCAGTGGGGAGTGATGCGATGAAAAACGGCCGAGGAGATTGAAATGAAAAACAAAATTAATGATGATGATGATGATAATAATAATAAGACAGAAAGAGTCTCGTTAGTGGTCATGGGTGGGTGGGCGCGAGCGTAAAGGAGCGTCAGACATGGCTGGTGGCTGAGCATGTGGATGCAATAGGACGCAAAGTTGTTTATGAGAGTGTTCGCTCACGCGTGACCTCCGTCTATGTACAGATGCGATGCAAATAAAAACAAAACAAATGTCAACAAAAAAAAAATTTATTCATTTTTTCATAGGCATAAAATTACAAACGTAATCTCAATGCATTAACGCTTAACAGAGTCAAGCTTTTCGGTCATATATTCAATGAGCTTTTCAATTTCAGGAATTCGAAGTTCAAAATGACTCCCACCCCATTCCGGATATCTATCCGATTTTAATTTGACAGGTTTCAAAAATTGAATCCTATAAACTGGGTTCTAAGTAAACCGACTCACACGAACGTGTATGGAATGCGACTTAAAGCACCACATTCCTGGGTCCCAGAAATGAGGATCTTTAGCATCCATAAACGCTGCATGACTATTACCGTCGAACATGGGTAATAAATCATTTAAATGACCGAGGTTTGCATACTCAGCGAGAATTTGTTTCAAAAAGGCTATAAGCCCCACAGCTTCTATCTGTGTAAAAGCCATTCTGCTCGGCAAACCCTTCTCATTTGCTTTCGAAAAATGGAAATAATAGCAAGACAATGGATCAAAATAATTAAATCGGCATTTCAAACCACTAACTATTTTAGTGTCTTCGGTCTGAAAGAACCTAGCGTCAGATGGTTGAATAATAGTGATCGCAGGCAACTTCTCGTCACTATCAGAATCATCGTCTTCTTCAGAGTCGTAATCACGCCTAGAAAGAGCTGCAAGTACCTGTTTCTCGTCTTTATCGAGGGTTCCAGTCTGTTTAGGCGATTCTAGTTTGTCCTCCCCCCTCAACTTTAACGTCATTTTTCCTAGACGGGCGGGCGGCGCTTCTACGTCGTTGTTGACGTCATCCTCCCCGCCTTGGTTTACTCGAAAACTTAATTTTCGTTTTGCAGACAGCTTTTTAGTTGATTCTTTTTCATCTAAAGTTTCATCTCGGTCACCGGCGTCAGGTGTTTTATTCCATCTATCAACGTCAGATCCAGCTTCTACGTCAGCTTCATTATCTGCTGTGCAATCTCGAGTGGTTAAAGTTTCCAAGCGGATCGGTGTGATCCGTGTTCGCGATCGGGTTCCTCTCGTGTTAGCAGCAGCACCAGCAGCAGGCACAGCACCATCAGCAGAGGCTGGACGGTCCGCCTCAGCGACGTAGGCCAGCTGCGACAATTCCTTGCTCAATTTAGCCGGGGCCACACTGCAAGCAGGCAAATTTCTGGTTTCTGAAAAGCAAACATAAATTTTAAAAACAAGTTTTAGCTTAGTTAGTGCTTGACTGACAAATTACACATTTACTTCTCAGCGTATGATGAAAAAATCAACTTACTGTTTTTGGGGGTTTTGAGAGACGACATTGCACGACCGAGTTATTTAGTAATAACAAGTGAGACAGAAGACAAAGTAGCTTTTTGATGTTTCAAATCAAAGTGAGTAAAATATGCCTCAAGTTTTGAGATTTTATACCAACCAGCGTTTAGTCAAAACATGTAGCTAGTTACACAAGAGTGATTTTATTTATTTCCTTCCAAACTTGAAGGACAATGTTAAAAAGAGAGAGGTTTCCGCCTTAAAAACCAACGCAATTATTAAATAATTAGTTTCAACTAAAAAATTTCGTGCTTTGCGAGATCATTGTTGCGTGTTTTTTAAAATAAAAAAACACACTAATGCCCTGTAATTAACGAAATCATCTTATTGAAAAATGATGTTCAATTTGTGTTTTTATGAGTTGTGAGCAATTTTAATTTGATGAATGGGAGTTTTTTATTTGTATTTCCGCTAGCAAGTGTAATAAGCGTTTAAAACTCATCAGCGTGCATCACCTTACTTATTTTAAAGGAAATGAACACAAGTGAAAATTTTTACACAATTTGACCGTCAAAAGTATAAGCAAATGCAATATAAAAGAATTTGCAACATCAAGTAAAAGTATCAGTCCGATTTGTAATGTCTTGCTCAATAATTGCAGCCGAATTTAACAACGACAACGAATTTCAAGTCAGTATTACCAGTTTTGGCAAACACAGCGACGTATTTGACAAATATTTGAAATTAAATTCTAAATCTGAAACGTTTAGTTGTTTTAAGTCATCACTACTCACCGCACTTTAATGCGATACTTTAAATTGCCCCTTTGTTAAAGCTTTTAACGAAACCACTGTATTATTCGCAGTAAATAAAAAACTTAAAAAAGCATTAAAGTCTTTATTCACTACAAAACTTGTGTACACTGTTCAAGAAGCTTTTGACATTACACCGGGTAGTAGTGTCGCAAACAACGAGTGGTGCCCGCCAGAGGTTTGCGACACGCGCAGCACGGTATATCTTATTAACGAACGTTTGTGGTATAACATTGAGGATTATCTATATCCACTTATATTGTGCGTACAGTCAAATTTGTAATAACTAAAATGTCAATAGTGTCGCCAAGTATTGTACTAGAATGGCAAAAAGAAATTCAAATACCATTTGTGCCTCGGCTCAATATTTCGGAAGATCAGTTAACTAATAAGCAAAGAGAAATACTTAACAGAGTTAAATTTCAGTGTAGTTTACCCTCCATAGTAGACGCGAGTACCCCACTTCGATGTATTGTGCAAAGATTTAGCGGGACGGGAAAGTCTGCGTTAATTTCTCACATTTTAAGTTTTTTAGAAAATCAAAAAACAACTCGCAGTGACTTTGACTACCTAATTGGCGCTCCCACGGCTGTAGCGGCCTATGGAGTACAAGGCCGTACACTGCACAGTATTTTTGAACTCACAAAGTATTCGGGTAGTCTGTTTGACAAAGCAGAAAAAATAAAATATGGCAATGCAATTAAAAAAGCGTTTAAAAATATTCGATTTTTGCTCATTGATGAAATGAGTATGATGGGATTGTCAATGTTGTATTACATACACCAATTTTTTCAACAATTATTTGAGAGAAATTCAGACGAGTATTTTGGAGCAATTAACGTGATCTTATTCGGTGATATTCTTCAGCTTAGACCAGTAAAAGATATCATGTTATGCACCCCGTTGTCGAAATTAAAACAGCGGTTTCAGAAGGCAGGTGACGTATACAAATCATTTGATGTTGTGTACAGCCTAAGGACTCAGTTGCGGCAAATAGGGGAAGATCCGACTCAAGTTAAGTTTCGATCGTTACTAGAGCGACTTAGCACAGGTGATTCTAATTCTGATGACGTTGCGTTGCTTCAAACAAGAAGAAGTTGCGAGCTAAGCAATGAAGACTGGGAGTCGTTTAAAGAAGCTGTAAGGATTTTTGCAACCAACAAAGAAGTGGACAAATATAACAGGTAATAATCAATTTTATCAATACAAAACGTGGGGTTTACATTGACCGTTGATAATTGTTTTTATTAAATTTTAGAAGACAACTTAATAAACTTGATGCTGACAACTTTAATTTACCGATAACTGGAATGGTTTCACCCCCCGACCCGCTGGTTCTTTGTGTTGGAGCTAGAGTTATGCTTACCAGAAATTTATGGATTAATGCCGGGCTTGTTAATGGAAGTTTTGGAACTGTGCGTAGCCTTGAGCTGAATCCAGACCACTCTCCACGCTTTGTTCTTGTGACGTTTGACCAATTTAACCAACCTGATCTTTTAATTAACGGACTGAATGGTAGCGGCGTTCCAATTTTTCCAGTTAAAGATTTACACGATGAAAAAGAAGGAAATTGTTACCCTGTTATTACTTTTTTTCCCCTACGACTAGCTTACGCTTGTACTGTGCATCGCATTCAGGGGGTTACGCTCGAAAAAGCGTGTATTAAGCTAGGTGAGCAGCAGTTTTGCCCTTCACTTGACTTTGTAGCTTTATCAAGAGTTAAAAAATTCAATGATTTAATGATTTTGGATAAAAATATTACCCTAGAGCGACTTTTGAGTGGCAAGAGGCGTTTTTATTCTCATTACTCTATTTTAAATGATGAAATGAACCGTCTGGATAGTATTAAGACCATTTGTAAAGAATAACGCAAAAGTTATTTACACAAGTTTAATATTGTTTTCTTTATTTACGTGAATTTTATTATAATACATTTTATCTGATTAATAAAATAGTGATCAAATAAAGTTTACTAAAATATTATTATTTGCATGAACTTGGCAAATTAAATAATTACATACATCACAAATAGTAATAAATATATAAATACTTTAATTTTTAAGTTCAAGCATGGGAATTTTGTAATATCCAAATGGATAACTTTTGTTCAAAAATTTCTCCTCGGATTTTATATAATAGCGCTTAGTGTCAATACAATGATAAGAAACTTTTTGAGCGAGCACATTATATAACTTTTGCTGATATGACCGAATTTGCTTTGTTGCAATACTTACAACTTCATCATTCTCCAGAATTTGTTTCATTTTTTCATGTCGAATGTTTTTTATAGCGCATCGCGGAACTCCTTTTGACCGTATCATATCCTTTCCATCACTAAATTTTAGTGAATAATTTTTTGCTTTTAAAGATATAAACTCTATAATGTCCAAACTTTCAATTTTCCACAAAGAGTAAACATTTTTTGTACGATTAACAAACTCTTGCACGTCATCAATACCCAAAAAAACAGGATGATTTAATGGCAGTTTTGAAAAGTCAAAAAACATGTAATTGTCCACAAAAATTTCAAAAAACACCTTACTTGGCATTGGAAAATGCGTAATCGCTGAGTCTGTGTCAGCGTAATCCACCAAGAGCGCAACTTCAAAAAGACGATACAAAACTTCATAAATTCCTTTATAAAAAATCATTTTTGACAAGCCTAAAATTGCCACAGCAATTAAAATTGCTTTATCGTACGTGACATTCATTTTCTTCATTAAAACAATTGTTAAATTGGAAAGAATCAACATGACTCCTTCAAATTGCGTCTGAGCTAAATATTTTTCAGCTTCTTCTTTTGTTTGACATGTTTTAGCATCTAATTGATCAAGGGGCGACTGTCCCGTTTTACCATATACTGAATTTGACATAAGTTTAAAAACATCCCTTTCAGATTCTGTTTTTGCTCGCTTTCTGTTATCTAGATTTTTGAGTATATAGTCCTTAAAAACTGGCTTTTCACTAAATCGTATCCCTGAATGAATTGTTTTAATAACTAGACCTTTTTGCAAATAGTATTTAAGTTCTCGATAGTAGCAAACGTAATTTTTTTTGTCGTAGCAAGTTGTCAATAGCCGTTTACCTCCTTTGAACATTGGGATTTTGTCAGAATGTCGATCAATCAATTCTTTTTGATCTGGTGATAAATGCTCGTACGCAAGCTCAAAATGTTCTGGCGCAAACGGTACGCACAAAGACATATCTTGAACGTGATTTGGATATTCCAAATCACATTCAATTATATAACCGATTCCACTGTCCTCTGGTATAATTTTCCAATCAATTTTCTCCAACTCAGTGGCGTCAACCATTTCAAAATTGTCACAAGGCAAAGGCTCAAGCATCCCGCTCGCATATAAAGAGTTGATATCAAAGTAGCAGATTTGCACTTCCTCTTCATCTTTTACGTCATCTCCAAACATTTTTGCTTTTGCCTGAACACTACGCTGCGTAGTATGACAAATTCCACCTCGAATTCCGCGCTGCGCCAATTCTAACATTTCATTGCATGTTACATACCCTAACTCACATTTAGTTGTGAACAAACAAGCTTCCCAACTATAGCCTGACAGCGAATAACAATAGGTAGGGTCTAGCTTATAAAATGATAAGCCAGTCGATCGAAAATTTTCCCATAACTGAGCTAAGTGCAATACGTCAGTCAAAGCATAAAATCTAGTAAAATCTCTAAAATTTTTAATTTTAAACTCTGATACAATCTCCTGAACGTGTTTCCAATCATCATCAGATATATCTTCGTCTGTCAAGTCATTGTAAAATTTTTCTCTATCTGGAATTGGAACTTTATCGTCAAGCTTCTCAGGCCCTGATAAAAAAGAATACGGGAATATTTGTTTTTGGGTAAGTAAATCCAGTTGCCTGTTTGTCGGGTGTTTAATATTTAAATCAGGAAAGATACTATGCAAATTTTTCTTAAGTAAATCAAATTGCTCTATCCCGTCTTTTTTTAAATTAGATACCAACTTTTCAAGGCTAGAGTTTAAAAACTGCAGCGAATCAATGAATCGAATTTTAGCCCGTTGAAAAATTGGTTCAACATCATCGTCGGGGGAAATATTGAGGGGAACCATTTTTTGTTTGCTACTCATTGTTAAAGATATAAATTTTTCAGAATTTTTGGCAATTATCTTTGTATCTTTTATATCTACTACACTGCTGTTAATTGCTTCTAGCAAAAATTTGTGATCGTAACCAGTTCCATTGTGACTAATACAAACTAGTTCAAATTTATATTTTACTTGCAAATTACAATTGCGGTGAATAGTTGATTCGTAGCGACCCGTGGTATGATTATGATGCCACGTTTTAAAATTCTTAGCAGTAAACGGTTGAATACATAAATCACATACACTTGCGCTTCTATGCCTTTCTAATTCGCTTGCCAATGGCTGGACGGAATTATTAGTTAATCGAACTTCTCTAATAATTAAATTTGCCCAATGCATAACTCTTTCGATAAAATGTTTCATAATATCATCTGGCCCGTCGTAATGCTCTAGAGTTATTAGTTCCATGTCTTTATCTAAATTTTTGACAATGCAGAGTGAATAGCTTGCTGCTTTGTGCTCAGCTGTTTTTTGTGTTTTGTTTTTTTTTATTGAGGGGTCGGTGTTTATTGGAACTATAAATGATTCCAGGTCCCAAAATAATACATACGGATAGGCTAAATTCATATAAGGTTTAGAGAATTTTAATCGATCAATTTCTTTTTTGAAAATAATTTTAACCTTTTTTTTTCGGCATAAAACTGTGTGTTGCTGTAACAGCTTATCAGTTGTAAAACTTTGTAAACAAGATTTGCACAACTTAATTTTATGTGAATTAGTTCTCCTCATCACCTTATCTAGGTTGTAAATCAAAGCAAAGTGGTACTGATCTTCCCCTCTAACATTTTCTTGAATCATGAATAAATCTACATGGCTTTCAAAATCAAAATCTGACATTCTAATGGGGTAAATGTCTTCGTTATCGTTTGTGTAAACATTTACACTTGTAAAATTTAACTCTTTAAACTTTTTCAAGTCTTTGTAAATATCTATTGGTCCTGGTGTTTCACTAAAATCGAAACTATTTCTATACGCATCATAATTTGACGCCAAATTCACCTTTTGACCATTTTTTGCACATCTTCTCTATAACGCGAGGCAATAATACAATACTGAAAACACTGATCTTTTGTCTTTTGTAAATTTAAAATACCATATCGCCGAATAGGCATTTTTAAATACCCTTTCGGTCTTACATTCTTCAAAGGTTTATAACTTCCCACAATTACATCAAATGATATTATTTCACGGACAGTCCATCCAGAGCCATTAGCATTATACAGGTTCAGCTTTGTAACAATTTCATACGCGGCGTCAAATTTTAATTTTTCAATACCATCTTTATGCAATAATTTTTCAAATTTGCTCGCTAAATACACTTTATCTTCCTTATTATTAATCGGATTTTCAATAACTGTTGGTAGTTTTATACGTATTACAGCGTTATTGTAAATCCTGATTAACTGTTCTAGTAATTTGGAAAGGGCAGTGTCAACGTAATCAAAAATATCTTCAACTTGTTGAAAAATTCGAGACGGTCGATGTTGAAACGAAATTATAGCCCCCAAATGATGTCTTGAAATTTCTTGAAAGAAACTTTGGTCTACTTTTGGCTTTTTGAAATCAATGTGACCACCCATCTGTCCTGGGTGACTGCAATTATGTAGCTCGCGATGTGTAAAGTACAATGCACAGTCTCCACAAAAATGCACATCTTCCATATGCGCGTTGTAACCAAAATACTTGCCTCCAGTAAATGTACAGCCATCCATAGGGCACGTGCAATGCTGCGCAAACCAAGAAAATTCAACTTTAATTTTTTATAAAAAATACTTTTTTGACTAACTTAATCTGTTATGACGAGCACGTTTTGCCCAAGGCAATCTAAAGTACCTACATGAATTCAGGACTTGGTACTATGTACGACAATAGTTATGCGACACAACATTAAAATTATTTTTTGTTTTGCCCCAGCAAGCCAAATAAATTTTGACTTTTTCAACTTTTTTTACCAAAAAAAAAAATTTTTTGACTGACTAAATCTGTTATGACGAACACGTTCCGCCCTAAGCAATTTAAAGTAACTACATGAATTCAAGACTTGATACTATGCGCGACAATAGTTATGCTGCAGAACATTAAAATTATATTTCGCTCTGCTCCAGCAAGCAAAATGAATTTTGACTTTTTCATTTTTTTGTTTACCAAAAATACTTTTTGTGACTAACAAAATCTGTTATGACGAGCACTTTCCACCCTAAGCAATCTAAAGTAACTACATGAATTTAAGACTTGGTACTATGTACGACAATATTTATGCGACAGAACAATAAAATTATTTTTCGTTTCGACCCAGCAAGCCAAATAAATTTTGACTTTTTCAACTTTTTTTACCAAAAAAAATTTTTTGACAAACTAAATCTGTTATGACGAGCACGTTCCGCCCTAAGCAATTTAAAGTAACTACATGAATTCAAGACTTCATACTATGCACGACAATAGTTATGCGGCAGAACATTAAAATTATTCTTTGTTTCGCTCCAGCAAGCAAAATGAATTTTGACTTTTTCATTTTTTTGTTTACCAAAAATACTTTTTGTGACTAACAAAATCTGTTATGACGAGCACTTTCCACCCTAAGCAATCTAAAGTAACTACATGAATTCAAGACTTGGTACTATGTACGACAATATTTATGCGACAGAACATTAAAATTATTTTTCGTTTCGACCCAGCAAGCCAAATAAATTTTGACTTTTTCAACTTTTTTTACCAAAAAAAAATTTTTTGACAAACTAAATCTGTTATGACGAACACGTTCCGCCCTAAGCAATTTAAAGTAACTACATGAATTCAAGACTTCATACTATGCACGACAATAGTTATGCGGCAGAACATTAAAATTATTCTTTGTTTCGCTCCAGCAAGCAAAATAAGTTTTGACTTTTTCAAATTTTTTTACCAAAAATTATTTTGACTAACTAAATCTGTTTTGTCAAGCACGGTTTATCCTAGTCAACCTGACGTAACTACATGCGTTCAAGACTTGGCAAAATGTACAACAATAGTTACGCGACCGAATATTAAATTTGATTGTTTTTTCATTAAACCAAGGGTAAAAATTACACAGACTTTTTTGTATTTTATAAAACCAATTGAGTGCAAACCTGATTTTTCATAATAGCTTTTGGTTGGTCCTTGAAAACATCATTGGCACCAGAACAATATTGTGCTTTAGATAAAGCTCCGGATAGAATTTTGCTCAATATTGACTGATATTTAGAGTTTCCAGCAACATTTTGTTTGTCAGCCATTTCATATATCTGACAGTTTTATTAATTACGCCCACAAACGTCGTATGACCCTTGTGATGAACTAGGCGAATAATGTCTTGATTCACTTAGCACAATATCTTGTGCGGGGGTATTTTCAAATTTTTCGACCGTTTGAGAAATAAAACTGTTTCTGATTTTACGAAAGTTATTAAGTTTTGCGAACAGAGCGACCATAGCACCAACAACAATTCCAATGCTTAGTATTCCAAGTTGAATGCACGCGCTTATTCCTATAAAACAAATATAACACACTAATAGTTTTCAAATTATTCTTGTTTAATAGTAAACTTTTTCGAAATTCATATAAATTCTTTGGATTAGCAATCACCTGAAAAAAAGCAATATGACAACAAGGAATTATCAAATTCAGTAATATTATTGCTTGTAATGTTTAATTTGACTCGAACAACGTTTAAAGCTGAGAGACAGTCGATTTGATACAGGTCCGAGCCAGCAATCGTGTCTGTGAAGTTTTTAACTCTTGCGCTCGCAAGTTGTATCAAGCCGGCCGGTCTTTGAGTCGACAGCGCATAAGCTACTGCGTCCAATGTTTTGTTAGCAATAATTACTGTTTCCACTTGAGCGCATCGGCATAAAGGCATGCCAGAAATACTGACAGATTTAGTATGCACTTTTCCGGCTAAATTGAAAAAAGTACTATGTAATATATGTATTTAAATAATAATTTGTTTAGCTGCAGTATTTTTCAACGCAAGTTTCAATTCAAAAAACTGATTAACTTACCTAATGTAAAAAAGAGACATACTGCAAAAAAAATCTTTGCAATTGTTGTAGACGCCATTGTGTATTATGCCACGTCTGCTTTTCACGCTCGAGTGCGTATTATAACATCTTCACGCCTCAACTTAAGTCGTGAGATTCTGCATCCGCTCCCAAGTCTTCCACTGCTTTTGGTTACTTTCTTTTTTATGAGCAATTAACAAAGGAGTGTCTAGACGACTGTTAAGTAAGCCAACTGAAACGTTACTCGCTCGAATAACTTTTATGAATTCAGATAGACCTACAACCTTTTTATCCTTGAATATGTGCGACTGAGTGACGTAGCTTACCAAATCAACAATATTTGATGATTTTATTATTTGATTATCAATTAATATTTCAAACGTGTCGCTCCAAGATATATGTGAAGCCTTTTGCAAGATTTGTAATACTCTTTCAACGCGTGATTTGCTTTTTTGTGACACTAAACTAACAACTTCAGCAATCATTTCATTGGATATATTTTTATCTTTAGGTTTGTCGTCATCGTTGTCACTGTTGTAAATTTCCATTAATCTATTATATAAATCAACTTCAATCACTTTCATCAGTTTGCACGACATTTTTGAGTAAATCAAGTATTATTTCACCTTTGCAAATTTGATAAAAACTTTTAAAAGAATGCAATTAAGGTGTGGGGCAAATTTAATTAAGGCGTTTCGAATTGTGCTCACTGAATAATTTTTTTTGCAAAGTCTTAAAAATTTTGTAGTAAGAATATGTTCTGCTTGTTGTTTTCTAGATTTTTCAAAAATATTAAAGTTTAAAATGATTTCAAATAGTGCTTTAATTTGCTCAGAATCTAAGCTTTTTATTTTATCTTTTAATTTTGTTTTCTTTAAATCAACAAGATTTTGTAGAAACTGTGCTTCTTTTTCTAATCGCGTAGTCATTATTATTATAAAACGTACACATCACAATCACTTGATGGAAATATGTCAGACCTCAGCCGATATTTTCTGTTGCTTTTCGGATGGAATACAAAAAACAAATAACCATGATTTCGTTTTGCTGTTGCTTTTTCATACGCATCAGCAAGTTGTTTTATTTTACCTGGGCAAAACTGTTTACCAATATGAAAAATTGTGCTTATATCACGAATTTGTTCAAAAAACACTAAATAATGTGTATTAATAGATAAGTTTCGTAGCCCGTTTTCAAAAACGTTTTGAAGCAGTAGTATAATGCTAAATTCTTTGTGATGACTAGATCTGAGAAAAAACTGTTTAATTAATTTTTTATCTTTTCCCTCTGTTATAGAATCTTGTTTGTCGTCAACAATTACAAGCTTATTGCGTAAATCCATTCCTTCTAACGATTCAATATCTGTGTAGAAATGAATGTTGGGATCGCTTTTTTGTAATTTTGAAAATAATAATTGATTTGCGGCGTAGACGTATACAACTTCTTTTAAATTGACGCTTATAGCTTCAGATCTACGTTTTATAATTTCTGTAGCTAATACAGTTTTTCCACACCCTGTAGGACCCGCAATAATCATTGTAAAAGGATGCGTCAACTTAAAGTCTAGTAAAGTGGGGTCCGCCATTTTAATAGATGTTAATGCAATCACCAGCTAGATGCAAATAAACATTAAAAAATATTTTCATCTTCATTTACCTTGTTTTATTTTATTTCAATCTAATTTTAAAACATCCAAGTTTTTGTGTAACGGCGCTTAGCACTGGGGTTGTAAACATTGACACAACACTTTTGGTTCAAATTTGACAAAGGTGTCGGAACTTCCATCATTGGAATTTGAGCGCGAAAGCGCGAAACCATTAAATCATTTTTACGTTTATTTTGAGTGCAAAAAAGGTCTAATATTTGCTCAAAACTTTTCCCAATTACTCGATGATACAGAAAAAACAGGCAAAAGTCTCCACAAACGGATGAGTGAGTTGATTGTAAATCTAAACAATTTTCTTTCACAATTTTTCCTGGTGTAAGAATATGATGAAAATAAATATCTAAACCATACGAATCAAAGAATTCGACGTTGTTTTTTGACTGCATAAAATAGCAAACCCAATAAGAACCGCCAAATGCTTGCCCGTCTGTGTTTTGAATAATTGCCAACGGTGTTGATTTTCCTTTAATATCTTCATCAATTGTGTCAGCTGAAGTTACAACAAAATCAATAGTTTTGTGCCTCTTTTGAATTCCAAGAAGATTGTGCAATGCTTGCTCAAGTTCCCAAGTATTCATAATGAATTAATTATTAATAATAACGTTCCCTCGACTGTCAATTTCAATAATTGATTGAAATTGCTGAAAAACTACACAATTTATTGCCTGTGGGAGAGCTTTTTTAAATCGCAGATTAACTTTGACTTGCCCGTTCTTTATGGGGCTAAAGTTGTCACCGGCGGATGGAAGAAGGTCAAATACAATCAAGTTCTTGCCTGTAATAAAACACAAACATTATGAAACAAATACGCGACAATGTGTATTTTAGTTTACATTTTAATAATAATAATAATTGAGTTATATTACCGTTTAGCCAGTCCGATGGTGAAATTCCGTTTCCTATAAGTTGGTCCTCAGCAGCGCAATAAACAGAATTCTGACCCAAAATATATTGTTTGGCGTCAAAATCAAAATTGATTTGCCTGTAGAGACTGGAGTTTTGATTCACTTCAAGTGAAATTTGAGACAAGTCAAAATGATGAAAATTTGAACAGCTTTTATCTAGTTTCCCAATAAATGCAGTGCTATCAACAAGTCCAACAACTAGCATTTGCGGCAAAGGTCCTGAAAGTACTGAGTCGTTTGAGCTTGAAAGCGCACCTCGTGGTATGGTCCAACTATTCATTTCCATACGACGAATGGGGTACTTGCATGTCTGATTTGCTGTTAAAAGCTTATGATGGTATTGCATTACATCAGGGTGGACGGTGTGCTTCTTTAGGTACAAGACAGCCTCGTTTATAATAACTTTATAAGGGCAGTTGGGAGTGCCGGGGTCTGTTGCACAGTCGAGGGAAAACTCTGGTACGCTACGACGCAGAACAATTTTTAAGTCAGTATTAGGAATTAAATACTTTGTTTGATTAAAAATTTCTGAGTCAATTTTCCCCAACATTTCAAATGACGCGCTTTCCCTTCCAATTGCAAAACGGCTTTTGAATCCTGCATTGTTTGCTTCTACAAATGTGTCTTGAGCTGCGTCAGGGTAGTACATTACAGATTTCATGCCTGATTCTTTAAGACTGGGAGGCTGAGTCAATATTTGATGAATAATTGATCGTATACCATAGAAATTATTAGAATCTGATACAACAACATTGTTTATTGATACTTCAACGTTGGAAAACAATGCGTAAATAAACATAAACGTTGCTGAAACAAGATCGGTAGACGCAAGATCAGCGTTGTTTTGTTTAACAATTTTTGTGTTTAGATATAATCGAGACTCATGCGGATCCATATAAGCTTTAGGATCAGCTGGACAGTGAAGTACGATAGGGTTAAAAGTGTCTTTAACAGGAACTGATGGATAAATTGCGTCAATTTCTGAAGATTCGACGCTTATATCCGTGTCTGAAATTTCCATTAGGTTTAAATTTGATCGCATAGCTCTTTTGCTGTCCTGAAAAACAGCACCGAATCCACCAAAAGTTGTCTCCATTTTGGATATATTACTTGCGACGTAATTTA
Organism: Dicyrtomina minuta; assembly: GCA_949802685.1. Lineage (NCBI taxonomy): Eukaryota > Metazoa > Arthropoda > Collembola > Symphypleona > Dicyrtomidae > Dicyrtomina > Dicyrtomina minuta. The sequence continues at coordinate 146,934,493 of OX461808.1, read as the reverse complement.
GATTTATTCTTGCACTTGCTTTCCACACACTTTCGATTAGATGTTAATCGTTGGCCTTTGGTTTTAGTACTGATTACAGCTCGAGAAGATTTACTAGCTTTACGCTTTTTCCTATTTGTGCTGCTTCGCAAAGATTCGCGACGTTTATTTTTATTTTTATTTTTTGACATTTTAGAACCACTTCCGCTGAATGGAATAAGGTAGGACTTGCCATGAACTGCAAGACCGGATCCGCGTTGATTGGTCTTCATTGGTTCTAAAGTGCAATCAAATTGATCCTTGCAAACAATTTTTCGCATTATTCGCAATACTTAAAATGTAATACGACTGTGGTTGGTCTATTTTGAAAGTCAAGTACTTGTCCAAACTCGTTTAAGAGCAAAATTCGGAGTCGCGATATATTTTTCTGCTCGACTGGAATGTACTGAATGGGAGAAAATACTAAATGTCTCTCTGATTTATTATCACCTAACAAATTGACCGTTCGAAGCAGCGGGTACATTTTGTTAGCAAAGTTCTGATTGGTCACAACATCACAAAGCACTAACATCCGGTTGGAATCTTCTAGAATATCAAAGAGTGCACTAGCTTGTGCAACAGGTGGCGCGCTATGATTTAATTGTATTAATTCTTGCCCGTGAATAAATTTATAATTCTGATCAAGACCTGGAAATGCATTTACACTTGCAGGAAGTTGAATTTTAACATTTGCGGGTTGAATATTTTCAATGTTGTTGCCATGCACCGAAAAACGGGCGTCTAGTTCATTCAAAACTAAAGCATAATTTATTTCATTTATAATTTCAGCTACATTTTTTTCTTCAGGCTCGTCCATTTGAAATTTATAACTTGTTGTTCGAATAAATGATAAAGACAAAACTTGCCCCGTGTTCATTTGAGTAAATAAATGCTCGCTTGCAGCGTAGTCTGCCAAATACGATCCAGGAACAAACGTTTTACTGTCAAATCCTAACGTTCTAGCCAAATTGTCTGATAATGTTACAGATAAACCGTCGTCCGGGCTGACGTTTAATGTCGTTAACCCCAAGTGATTAATCGTTAATCGCAGCTTAACAGATGAAGCAGATAAGCTTGAGTTTATGTTAGCAATAAATGATGTAATGTTTTTTTCTCTTGCTTTCACAATCTCAATATTCTGAGTTTCATGCATTATAACATGAATTACGTTATCTTGATTTGTATACGATACAAGTTTGAGGCTCATTTCAGTTTCTAATGGAATGGCGTCCCAAACAGTTTGATCTACGTTTTTCTTAGATTCCCAATATCCTGACGGGAACCAATGATGAGCAAATCCAAGTGTGGTTGCTAGAGTTTTAGACATTATGACAGCTTCATTATCGTTAATTTCATTAACTTGAACAGCAAACGTTTCCCCCTCTCTATTCGCTGTGAACGAACGAAAAACCACGCATGGAAATGCGGCAGACTCAATCTGTTTATCAAGCTCATTAAAATATGTTCGCATTTCGGGCACAGATTTTTTTAGTGTTAACTTTTTTTCCGCTGGTGGGGTTGTACGTTCAAATAAGGGTGATGGATCCTGTGTAAATTCTTCAGCTGTAGGGGCGGGAGGTGGATTGATTTTCGCGGGCCCTTTTGATTCAATCTTGACAGGCGCATCAAAGTAAATTTCAGCTAAGCCACATTCAAATCTTCCTCGCGGTAAAATTAAATTCTTGGTGAGACACGTCACAAAATTTGTAAGCGTATTATTTAACAAATTATTGTCAGCGTCACTTTTGACTGTCAAATAGAAACTCTGTTTCTCGAACAAACTGTCTCGACGACTAAAATGGTGTTGCTTTAGCATTTTAATTAATTAATTTTTAGTAATTCTTGTGCATAAAACCCCCCTGTAATTTCTTCGTTATTTAAATCCCGAATTAAATATGTTATTGGTGATGTAGGTTGAACTTTGTAAATCTTAAAAACTTCGTTTGAATAATTAGTGGAGCTTCCTTTTTCAAATAGTGTTTTAGCTCTACTTATTCGCACTAAATCGTTCACTTTAAATTTTGCAACGTCTAAACTGGGACCATTCAGCAAGTTCCTATACAATCTCGTGAATATGTCACTTTCGTTTTCTTTTGTCACTTGGTTTGGTGGAATACCTATACTTCGATGAATTGAATTATTATACGCTTTTGTAAAGTCTTGAAGTTTGTCAATAAATCGCAATTGTCCGGTTTGTGTGAGATATCTATCAATTTTTGCAAATAAAGTTCGAATTGTTCGTTCGACTATAGCTGATTTTAAATGTGAGTAAATATGATATAGCTTAATATTTTTTTGTTTAAGGTAAGATTGTACTTTGGAACTTTTAAACGACAATTCTAGATCGCTAAATAGATAGTGTGGGGTAGCTTTTGCTTCCTTAAATATTGATTTAATTGCAACCAATACATTTTCAGCGGATTTTGTTTTTAACGGTCTGGTGTACAGCTGACGACTAAACTGATCCACAACAAATAGGATAAAGTTATAGTTTTAATTGTGCCGTGATAACTTATTGAGCTGTTTTAAATCTAACCCAAAAATTTCGTTTTTAAATAACGATATAATTTGTCGTCTCTTAAATTTTCGTTTAATGTCTTTATGGAGCGAATACCCATCTAATTTTAAAAGCTCCTTTTCTACAGCACTTTTATCAGTCAGCCCTCTATTTAATACATACCCCGAAAGACCTGAATATGCCCCTGCAAGCCTTTGATTCATGTAATCTTTACTTATTTTTCCCATTTTTATATACTTGCTCACAAATTAAATAAATTTTTATTTAGTATGAACTTTCAGCTCAATGTTATTGTCAATAGAGAATAATTCAAAATGACTTTATTATTAAATAACGCCAATGTTTATATCACATTACATTTCCAATTTCAAAAAGATATAGAATAAGATACAATGATGACTCTGTACATAGACGGAGGTCACGCGTGAGCGAACACTCTCATAAACAACTTTGCGTCCTATTGCATCCACATGCTCAGCCACCAGCCATGTCTGACGCTCTTTTACGCTCGCGCCCACCCACCCATGACCACTAACGAGACTCTTTCTGTCTTATTATTATTATCATCATCATCATCATTAATTTTGTTTTTCATTTCAATCTCCTCGGCCGTTTTTCATCGCATCACTCCCCACTGCCACCTAACAAACAAACATGCATTTTACTCGAAATTCAAGAGCTATATACTGTTGCACTACATACCCCATAGGAGCATTTTGGCTTTACTTGCATATATTTTTCCATCATTTTTTCTTGATTTTTCCCATATATCTATATAGATCCGCGCATACAGTTGCCCCGCATATACTATACATTTACACACCCCCCACTCCCCCCACCCACGCCCCCCTCCCCACTATCCACACGTGTCCCGGTGCGTCCCATTGGGTCCCATCGGGTCCCGCTCGCCCCCCCATGGTCGCTCTCGTCCGTCTCTTATGGCCGGCCCCAGCGGATCGCCACAGCATCGATTGGCCTTGAATTTTTTTGGAAATGCATCTTTCTCATGGTAAAGAATGACCTCGACGTTTTTTATAAGTTAGATTTAACATGATCTCAAAACGTACATTTCTACTACTACTGGTGTGCTCTGAATCCCTGAATCTTTGAACCAGATTAGCCATTATTTAATATAGTTTTCGTGATATTGCTGTGACGCACAAGTGCACAGCAGGGACACCCCCAATGGTGATCAGCAGCGACCATGCAAAAACTACTGTCTTTAAAATTTTGTGTCACTGATAGTGATGTAGCTTATAGTCTCAACTACCTATACTTGCACTTTCAGCTCCGTTCCTTGAAAACTCTGCCTAGGTAAAATGAAGAAACTTTTTCAAACTATATGTATCACCTATAGGACGGTACTTTTCTTATATTTCCAATGCTTTTTTGAACAAACTGATCACCTTTTAGGGTAGTTGGGATTTTGAGATTTTTTTGTGCTTTTTTTCAGACAATGACTTGTGTCTCTAGCAAACTTGCAAAGTTTATTTATTATACCCAACGTCTACAAGGTTATAGCTCAACTTTCAAACTTGAGTCTCCAAAAGACGAAAATTATCAAAATTAGTGACGTTTGTGCACATGCAGCTTTGTGTTGGTGTTCTTTTTCCATGAGGTGAAGATCCAAAATGACCCATATCCATTTTTAGTTTAAAACAAAATGCACTGTATACATACAAAATTAAAACAACATATGTTCATGAAAGTATGTAAATAATATAACATTGTGCATTTTTCAAAAAACAAGTAAATGGAACAATTTACACTTTTAAAAATCACTTAAATGCAACATTTTGAACTTTTGAAAAACATGTAAATTGAACAATTTGCTCATTTTAAAAACTCGTGATTAGCATTGGAAGCATGTATCTTATTTACTGTATTTTTTTGACGTAGCTCATTTTAATTGTAGCATAAATTTGAAATGGGTCATTTTGGTTCTTCATAGACGATATGCAAACTCTTTTAAACTCAACTGGAAAATAACACTGCAGTCAAATATTGATATTTATACTACGCGTTGAAATGTAGAACTAAAAAATGCGTATCTGTACCTGCTACTTATAAAACGTTAACATGAAAGAAATTATTTAATTCCAGTTTAAAGTTGCGAAATTCGTATCTACATTCAACAGCGTGTGCAGATTTATTAAGTTTATGTGAATTTATTTTGTAAAAATGCAAAATGATATAATAAACAAGCGTTGGTGTTGGTACTTACTCCTTATTTACTTTTTAATAATTCAAGTCAACAAAAGTGGTAAGGAAGGGTTGTAAAGTATAAAATCCTACACACTTAGAGTTCAAGTTATGCATTTATTACCTGCAAATCAACGTTGAATTTCAATCAATATTTATTTCAAATTCATGACATAGATAATTCAATGGGTTGAGTTCAAAATTACTTAGATGCTTTCATAAGTGAATAAAAACTACTGCTAACTGTAAGATTAAAATGTGAACAAATTCATACAGAATATTTAATGACTTTATACCAAGTGGGCATAGTACCTACAGCGAATAATATAATGATCATATCGGTACTAATTGTGTTTGGTGTAGCCGTAATTTTACAATGGTAAAGGACAAACTTTATTCCATTATTTTGTAAAGAAACTCTGCAACAGGACAGCCACTGTTCCACTGTCTATTCAAGTTAAATTCAACACCTGCCATCTGCACCACTTCGTCCTTTGGAGTCTCTGCTTTGTACCGTGACACGTTTTTTGGTCCCTATGAAACAGAAGTAAATGTACCTAATTATATCTGCAATGTACTGAATGTGCATACAGCGTTCGCTGGCGCTGTCAACATCCACTTTTAATTTTATTTGGTAAATTACAGTGTACGCAGTTGTATGAAATCAAATTGTGCTACTTTACAAATTTACCATTAAACTGTAATAAAGACAATAATAATTAGTAGTAATCCATGGGCTATCAAATGCACTTGGTTCAATTTTGATGGGCTCGTCCAATAGGAAATAAATCATTCTTCCTTTTCCGGCAGAAATATTTTTTTAAACACTCCACTGTTAAATGGTACGGCAGAACTACCCAATCTCATAATTTGGACAGTGACATTAACCTGAGTGTCACTTTCAATGGGTCCGAAGAAACCAACTCCAAGCAACAATATCTTCTGATTCACCCGAAAGCTGAAATTTTTAATGATTTTACTTTGATTTTTCAACTATAAAAGTCATCCATAATTTAAATTTCTTTATCTCAATCACTGTGGAAAACGGTCAATCTTGTGAATGAATGTGCCATTTTAAATTTTCCTTATATAGTATCAATAAAAATAAGCTTTATCATACATTTCTTACCATGCATTGGTCTTGATTCCATTACATACAAACGGTTGACGGTGGATTCTCCGTAGTTTTAAATTGTTTAGGTAGACAAAGAACAGAGCAGCCAAATGAATTTCTTGGCTTTGTTTTAAACGGGAGCTGAGACTTGTCGTAATTGGCTCTAGAAAAATAATTTTGCTTCAAATTAGCAATTACTCAGTACATATTGCATATACCATATATTGTTATATCGTCTGTGAAGGACCAAAATGACCCATATCCATTTTTAGCTAAAAACATATTGCACTATCTACAAAAATATTGAAACATGTCTTGAAAGCATTTAAATAGAATATTTTGCACTTTTCAAAAACATGTAAATAGAGCATTTTACACATTTTGAAAACATGTAAATAGAATATTTTGCACCTTTTCAAAAACATGTAAATAGAACAATTTACACTTTTCAAAAACATGTAAATAGGACATTTTACACTTTTAAAAAACTCGTAATTAACATTTACGCATGTTTCTCCTTTTGTTTTTATGACATAGCTCATTTTGCTTCTAGCTTAAAAAAATTGAATATGGGTCATTTTGGTTTTTCACACACGATATGTACATTTAGCAGTTTACGTATCCTTGAACTCAAAAATTCAATTTTGTCGCACTTTTCATCTTTATCTGCTCCTATAAATTCGAGGACTGCCACTTTCTCCTCCATCCTGAACAAATTCTTTTTAAAAACACTCATTTTTCTAAAATCTTCCAAATTCATTGTAGGAAAGCGGATTTCAAAAAAACTTGGGCCAAGAACATCCCTAAAGTTTTCCCCTGTCAGCTCTATCTTCTTTTGTTTGCATTGATATTCGGCCCACCTGTGCATAAATTAAAAACGTTTACATTGAAAATCGGTAAATGAAACGGAGTAAGAAAGCTTTTAACCTAACGTGTAAAAATAATCGTTGTTAGAGGATGTGGATCACACTATTATAAAAATTGCCAATTAAATACTGCACCTGCATGCAGAGTCGAATATTTTATTTTCTTCCAATAGGATTTCGCCACACGAAAAAATTGATTCCAGATTTTCTTGTGACATTTTTAAGAACTCAGCCGTGTCTTTAAATTTGCAGAAATTCCTGAATCAGTTTAAAATAATTTTATAAATTAGAATTTACTGCACTGTTGTTGTAATATTCATTCTTTTATAGACTAGTTTGGAAAATGGATTGCAATTTACTGGATAAAATTCTCAGCTGCTTTTTCCAAATTCTTGATTGCTTTCGTAATTTTTTAGCGTCGACAGAGTCCAAGTAAAGCTAACAAGTTGTTTGGCGCCAAATTCAAACTGTTTAGAGCATCCACCGACCACTTGTCGGAAAGTCAGAAATAATCAACTGTATAGTAGAAACACAAACAAACGAAACGTTAACTGTCACATTACATTAATAATTTCATAACGTTTGCAATTTTATTAGTTTCATGAAATTTCAATAAATTATGTTTTGCGATAAAATAAAAGCAATAGGTATTTTAAGCAGATAAATTTTATACTTTAAATTAAAAGTCAAAGTTACATATACATTTACAAACAGTTTAAATACGATAGGGTCAAATTCCGGGAGCGGAAATCCCTTCCCCTTCTTTTAAAACTGCACTTTCCCAATTTTGATCAAATTCCGTCACAAAAACGGGTGATGCCGTGATGCGGCTTTTAAAATGATCTTTACTGCCTCCACTTTGGTCTTCTGTGGACCAACACTGAAAATAACGTCAAAGTTTTTAGGTTTTCTTTGCACAAGTTCAGCCACCTGCTCCCCTATACTCTTCTCAATTTGATGGCTTTCCGCCATGTTTTCTATAATAAATTGTATACGTTGATGACTTCTAAAAAGGGATTGACTCAAATTTAATTGCTATTTTTCAAATTCAAATATTAATTTTAAAATACTGTTGTTGTTCAAAAACTAGAAGCAAGTTGACCTTCCACAAGAACATGAGAATGACAAATACGCAGTGGCCGTCGAGTCACACTTATCTTTTTTGCGCTATCGAACTTTTATCTGCAGTTGTGTTTAACACCTTTACAAGTAGTAAAATATATTATGTAGAAGCAGTAAATTATTGTGTTTGTGGTATATTTTATTATGACCATCCTTCGTTAAGATATATTTACATATCGTCTGTAAAGAATCAAAATGACCCATATTCAATTATAGCTTCATTCAAAATGAGCTATGTCATGAACATATCATGAGCAACCTGCGCTGCGTAATATGTTAATTAAAAATTTTTGAAAAGTGTAAAATGCTTTATTTGCTTGCTTTTTAAAAAGTGAAAATTGTTTTATTTGCATGTTTTAAAAAGTGCAGTATGTTTTATTTGCATGTTTTGAAAAGTGCAAAATGTTTTATTTGCATGTTTTAAAAAGTGAAAATTGTTTTATTTGCATGTTTTAAAAAGTGCAATATGTTTTATTTGCATGTTTTGAAAAGTGCAAAATGTTTTCTTTGCATGTTTTGAAAAGTGCAAAATGTTTTATTTGCATGTTTTGAAAAATGCAAAATGTTTTATTTGCATGTATTTGAAAATATATCATTTGTGTAGATAGTAGATATTGTCTTTCGCTAGAAATGGGTATGGGTCATTTTGCTTCTTCACAGACGATATCAAAATTAATTAGTGTAATATTGTATATGATATTGCACTTATATAGGGACAGAATGGCGACACAATAAGCGATGTGTCAATTGATAAGTTTATCACTATATGTATTTTCAAATTCTTGCTAAATTGCACAGCTCGTACGTTTTTGGTCAACTAACATTTCTTTGGACGAATCACATATTATGTATAGCAATTTACAATAATGGACTAAAGTCAGTATATATAATTAAAAATATGTATTGTCAATTTCAGCACCAAATCTGTCAGTTTAATTTAATCAAAAGTAATATCAGTTTTAATATTAAAATTCATTTTATTAATAATTCACCTATGTTAAGCATCATACAGCAGTCACTACCTGTATTAATATCATATTACACAATATTTTCCTATCTAAACAAATTTGAATTCTTATACAGATCTGCTAATTGGAAATTCAAAATCTTTGCTCACGAAATAATAAGTTTCTAATGAGATTTCGAGTGCGGCTGAAAGGATCCCAATACTTTGCCCTCATGCACCGAATTATCTATAATATTTATCATCGTGTGATGTATAAATATGCTTATGTAAATTAAAACCTTGGTAACCAAAGCAAGTGTAGTAGCAAAGTTGCGTAAAGACTCATGTCCGAATTTGTAGTGTTAAAAGTTTAAAATTTATTATTTTTAAAACTTGTAAAAATAATTTTTACAGATGATCTACACAATAATATATAGAACGTATTCTTGTCACAAACTTCATTTAACTTTATTTATTTTTTTAAAGCGCAAAACTTAGCTATAATTTGTCAGTTTATTGAATTCAAAATGTGGTGTGTTCCCTCACATAAATATTGTTTTTGAGGTTGTACAGCTAACTTATATACTCAGATGCGGTGGTAAACGTATTTTGTACAGAATGTGTACTAATGAATTCGGTCGAAAAAACAAATATCACATATTTTAAGCAGTTAGTTTATGAGAGATGTATGTTTTTGAAGCTACGGCACTCGCACACGTGGTAATTATTTTGCATCAATATAAACATCGATTTGATCAACACGGTCAACGGTATAACAATCAAATAAAGTAAAAACTTGAAGCACATCGAGTCTCATAATTACACCAGTCCAGAGTGACGGGTGACTTCATAGTCCATAGCAGCCTATGGTATGTTGTTTGCCTGCAGTAACTTACACGATTTGACAATAAAAGAATGACACGAGTCACGAGTATCACGCGTAAATAATTAACCAGTATACAAATTATTCTTTTAATTTTTTTTCCTCCAGATTAACCAGATTTGTAATTCACATCGAAATCGAGAAAACTAAGTAAAAACTTAGAAAGTAAAAACTTGTAGCATGTTACTAATGATTATTCTGTTGCTAGTAGGTTAAAAGTGAGATTAAAGCGTACGTATGAGTACGTCATCCTAATTTAAAAGTATTTAAAAAAATACATGAAAAAATTTAAATTACCTACGAACGTTTACTTACTAGGGTGAGGGTGGGTAGTGAGAACAGAGCGAGTAAATTCGTATTTTTTGAAAACTTTTAAAGCTCAAAGGTTTGCGGAGTTAGTAGATTGAAAGTTGAATTTTGAAAAACACTTTAAACATTTTTGCTACACCTTGACTCGTTACATTTTTGATTTTACGATTTTATTTTTATTAAAAAAATAAAAACAAAAGTAATTACAAGATTAAATAAAGTAATATAATAATACTGTAGAATCCGGAGATAAGGGACCCCGTGGGACCGACCTTTTTTGTCCCGTTTATCCGATTTCCCGTTTAACAATGTAAGGGATTTCCCTTGTAAGAGAATTGTCAAGTGAAAAAATTATTTTATTTGCAGTAAAAGCAATGTCAAAATATATTTACAGCAGGATTTAATGATAGTTAAATGTTAAGATTCTTTAAAAAAGTCATTTGATGATGTTTGCTTTGTATTATTTTGGTTTTGACCGACACATAAATTAATACTATGAAGATTCGAAAACAAAGATTATCCAACATTCAACTGAGCTATAAAAAATTGGTGACGTTTTTGTATCATATCTGAAGCTTCAGAAATACTTGGAACTGACGCTAGCGATTTGGTCGCTTTCTTGCTTAATTCTACTGATAACACTCGAACTAATGCCCGTTTCTTTTACAACGTCAATTTGCCTTTGAGTCTTTAACTTTTGTAATATTTGATATTTTTTCTCAGTGTTTAAAGAGTTTCTTTTACGCTTAGCCAACATTGTTGGACAGGAACTCAGTAGGAACTGAATATTAAAAAAGCAGTAGCGTAACGAATAACTAAGAAAGCTTTGTAATCTATAAATACGATGACCTACTTACACTTTAGACGATGTAATTGTTCAGGTGAGATAAGAAATAAGTGCAGTCCAACAGTCAAGTAGTGCTTCAGTTGTGCGGCTCGGTTTTTACATTCTAATTTACAAATTATGCTGCTTTTGTTTGTAATATCCCTTATAAATGGTCAAAAATACCAAAAAAGTGGTAAAAATCAGTCCCTTAAACCCGATTATCCCTTACATCGGGTCCCTTACATCCGGATATTTTTAGCATTGTAAGCATAGCCAGGCAACCAAATATTTTAAATTTGTCCCTTTAGGCGGTTTTCCCTTTAATCAGGGTCCCTTATAGGAGGATTTGACTGCATACAAATTTGATTTAACAGTTATTATAAAGTTTAACTTAGTAGGTGGAGTTTTCGAGATTCACTAGTAATACTAGTCTAGTATATACATAAGTATGTGAATTAATTTTGTTAGTGTAGGACTGTCAACTGTCACTTTTTATAGTAAAATTCAATTAACTTAATTTGTAAAGAAGCTCCGCCAAAGGTAAACCATTGCTCCAACTTTTGCCTAAGTTGAATTCAACATCGGAAATCTTCACAGATACAAAATTTGGGTTCTTGGTCACTTGATGCTGCGAAACGTTGCTAGCTCCCTAAAGCATAACAAAATTAGAAAAATTAACTATACATTTAGTCAGAAAAAGCTACTGAACGTATCTATATTTGATGTATGATTTTATTCTTTAAAGGAATTTATGACAAATACCTTAGCAATAAAATAACATAATTAAACTTGAAAACAAAATGATTAATAATGTTATAATTTTACCCTTAAGCTGTATTCAACGTAGCTTTTAGTTTTCCAGGAGCTGTCATATGAATTCGGTTCAATTGCGATGGGGGCGTCAAATAAAAAGTAAAAGGTTATTCCTTTTCTGGCAAAAATACTTTTTTTCAACGTCCCACTTTCAGATGTCTTGAATTCATTTACAAATCTCTTAATTTTGACAGCAACATCGTACTGAGTATCTTCATCAATGGGTCCCAGAAAACCAATTCCATGCAACAATATCTTTTTATCCACCTGGAAGCTATAAAGCTATATGATATATTCAAAGTTGACAAGGTTCGGTTTTAGATTTATAATTCGCAATAAATTATGCCACAAATAATGTTTCTGTTATCCCGGAAATGTAAATTTTTTTAATATTAAATCGATTAATTACTTTATAAAGTTAGTTAATTAGTAAACTGAAATAGTTTCACTTACTAATTCCCTGTTAGGCTTCCATCACATACAAACGGTGTTTTCATGTTTATTGTCATTGGTGAGCGAAGAACTGAGCAGCCAAATGAATTTTTTGGTTAATTTTGAAAGGAAGTTGAGACCTGTCGTAGATGGCTCTACAAAAAGTAATTTTGGAATTAGGAAAATATTTTGTGATAAAGTACATATGGTTTTTTTTAACTTATAAGCTCAAATAGACACTGCAGTAAAGTGTAAGTGTAAGACAAGTCATATTATAATGTCAACTGTAATAAGATTTTAAGATTTAGCATGCACTCACCTTTCCTCTTCATCCACTGCTATAAACTCGTAAATAGCAACTTTCTCTTCCGCTGTAAACATGTTCTTCTTGAAAACACTGACTTTTTTAAAATCTTGCAAACTCATAATTGGAAAGCGGATCTCATAAAAACAGGAGCCAAGAACTTCGCGCAAGTTTTACCCTGTCAGCTCAGATTTCTCTTGTTGACATTGATGTTCCGCCCACCTTTGGAAAAAATGACATTATATTATGGCATATATTTTCAAATTACTATGTATTACGAACCAAGAATTTAAATACATAAATATATTATCTTGGTTAAAAGATGTGCAACTATTTAAATTGAGTTTAATAATTTAGACACCTGCAAGCACATTCAAATATTGTTTTTTCATCCAGTGGGATTTTTTCACAATGAAAAACTGATTCCAAATTGGATCGAGACATTTTTAAAAATTCAGCAGTGTCCTTGAATTTGTAGAAATTTCTGAATCAATCAAAAATAATCGTTGTTTGTTAATACGAGAATTTATTTTTCAGATTAATAATGAATTGTTCAAACTTTGTGAAGGAAGGTGCATAAAACCCACTGCATAAAATCTACGGCTGCCTCTTCCAAATTCGTGATTGCTTTCGTAATTTCAAAACGTCGGCAGAGTCCAATTAAACTCAACAAGATATTTGGTTCCAAATTTAAACTGTTTAGAGAAGCTACTGACCACGCGTCGGAAATTAGCAGCTGTAGAAAGAACAAGAAAATTAAGATCTCGAGAAATTTTTAAAACCTGGTCAAATCAATTTTATATTGCGTTTGCAATACAATAGTAAGTTCAACGGAATCAACTCAATCGAGTTTTACACTAAAACTATTATCAATGCAAGTGAAAAGCTGTAATGCATTTATTTGGCAGAGTACGTACCTTAACAAACAACTTAAAAATAGTGGGATCAATGTCCAGGAGCGGAATTCCTTCGCCTTCTTTCACAACCGCATTTTCCCAATTTTGATCGAATTCTTTCTCGAAAACAGGTGATGCGGCTTTGAGAAGAATCTTGACTGCTTCAACTTTGATCTTCTGTGGACCAACACTGAAGGTGACGTCATAGTTTTTCGGTTTTCTCTGCAGAAGATCAGCCACCTGCTCCCCAAGACTTTTCTCAGTACTATTTACTTCCGTCATGTTTACTTATCTAGTAATAGGTACTTTTGAATTTCAAAACTGCTTTGAGACCAACTGTTAAATGATGCAATGATTATTACAAGTCACAAGTAAAAGTAAAAATTATGGAATTCAGATAAGTATATTGCACATTATTTATATGCTAAATTAATAACGTTGGAGCAGATCGGGATCAATTGAAAGAATTAAAAAGCGATCTACATTCAATCATCGGTTGTAAGTAGGTCGCAGTCTGCTGGTCCAGACTTAAATTTTCTTTAACCTTTATACGACAAAATTAAAAAATTATATCTATATTTTTAAGTGCTCGACATAGTAGTAATTACCCGTTAAGTATTCGCTTCTGCTGACTCGCCTGGGCTTCGTATATTCGGCCTGGCTTGCACTGGTTATATCAACGATACTTTCAGAAAGAAATTTATAGGGATTTGGGTAGTCAAAAGTCACAATATTCCTTGACTCAACTTTTAATTCCGAATTGAAGCTAAACGGCAAATTAGCTGCAGCAGCAAGCTAATTTGTAATTAAACAGCAAATTTATGAGAATTGACGATTTTTCGATTTCAGTAGGCTCAGTGAGAGAACGAAAAAAAATTTCTGTGTTGATTGAGTGATAAGTGATAATATATAACTTTAAGTTGTTTAAGTCACAATGCAGTGATTTTATATTGGAATTAAATCTCCAGCTGTTAACTCAAGCGCCAAAGCGGGTAATATTATTATTCGAATATAAATTAAGTGAGGTAACTGAACGAAAATTATTTGATTTGATTTGACTATTAACAATTAGCATTCCTAATTGCGGTAAAAATTTTTTCTTAAGTCACAAGTCGCAAATGTTAATGCTGCTTTATAATAAAGTGACGACCGAGAGAGAATTGCCAACTGACTTTTGACTTTTATTAGACCTGGGCTGAAAAAATGTGTTTGAAATTACACGCTAAATGAACAAAATTTGACATGTGACAAAACCAGCAAATTACATTTGTTAATGAATTACTCCTGTAATGCGACATCAATTCGGGATCGTTCATACATGCTGTCATGTGTAGAGTTGGTGGGTTTCGTCAGGTATTGATGACATATGCCATGTTTAAGATATCCGTTTATGTAATGTTAAAGTAATGGGGTTGGGTGACTCCTTAAAGAGTAATAATTAGAGTGACATCATTTAGGGAGTCTGTTGTACTTGTAGAGGCTTTATATTGAGTTGCCACAAGATGGTAATCAGCTCGAATTTATTAACAGGCTACATGATCACTTTATTGAGACGACTGTCATGCTGTATTTTAACTGCTGACTAAACATTAATTCATTAATTTGAAAGATAGTTAATTTTACAACAAGAACAAATATGATTGTGAATGTATAATTATATGAAAAATAAACGCATTGTCGAATTTTTATAGTTAGGGGTCGTCCATAAATGATATCATCGAAATATCGACATTTCTAGGACCCTATGACTCCCCTGTCATCTTCTTAATCATTGCTTAAATGGCTATCTTTAACATAGGATGTCATCAATATCCAAGTAGACCCATTGACCCTACTTATGATATCATTTACATATGACCCCTTAGGCAGATGATCAAGTTGTCCAAACAATTTCGTGTCCCTGCTACCAAGTACACATAGCAGGTTTTGGACACCCTGCCCATCTGCTCAATTATAAAATTTCCAGCATATTTATGTAGTTTTTCATCTGTATTTTATTCTTAATTGTTATTTATAACTTTATAAAAATTATTGGAAAACAACGATTTAATTACATCGCATAAAACCGAGTACCGTCACTGTGGGTGTGATCGTGTCGTGTTCGTCCTGAACAAAGATGTGAGACTAGAAAACTTTTAAATTACGCACCGCAAAGCTTCTATAATACTTCCTGGGTCTCCAGTAACTCCCGGGGTCGTTATATGGCTTTTGTATGGTTTTATGCCAAGTTAAACTTTGATTTTATATTACTCCCACGGTCCCACGTGTGTGGCTAAAAGTGACTACTAAACTCCCGCGTCTCTTAAACCTTCCGGGTCTGTGTCTAAGTTTAACGTAACTCCCCCCCCCCCACTCCTGGACTAAATATGAATCGTTTGAGTTAGTACAATAATGTAGGCTTTTTTCCTCAAAAAATATATAAATATACTATTAAGTATAGATCTATCCATCTGTCACAGTATTAGGGAGGGGGCGTATCTGAGATAAAATTTAGGGTGATGCTGGCTGATTATGCTAATTTTAAGTAGTTTTAAAAAATATTTCCTTAAGGGCCGTCCATAAATTATATAATCGAAATATCGTTATTTCTAGGACTCTATGACACCCCTGTCATCAGCTTAATCATTGCGTAAATGGCTATCTTTAACATGGGATGTCATCCATATCCAAGTACACGCATTGACCTTACTCATAATATAATTTATGGACGACCCCTAAGATGCTATTATATCTACTGTAAATTCAAAAATTTCGGGTGGTGCTTCATCAGCACCCAAGCACCATAGCCAGATACGCCCTTGAGAGAGATTAAATGCATAAAAACCGGCACAAAATTTAAAAAAACCAGTCGCCACCTGTAGGATTTGAACCCCTGTCACCTCAAATTTGACCAAGTATAGGCTTCAAGGATAATTAAATATATGCTTAATTATGCAAAACTAATTCAATTTAAATCTATTGTAACTTTTTGGGACACAAAAATGAAATACAATTCCAAATAGATATGGAGAACTTTTTTTTCTGCATTTTTTAAGCTATCACATATCTTTCACTTTGGTGTCCCAACGAAGATATTTATTTTCAAAACTATCGGATAGCCACGGGTTAGGTCATATAGTCATATAGTAATTATAAGATTATTTAGAAATTTCGAGTTCAAAAGAATTTGCAATAATATGTCAAATACCGAATAAAAAATTTTGTGATCGTCACCTTGTTTTTTATTTACTGTATTTCCTCTAATAGTACGCGGGTCTCTAATAGTACGAGGGGGTAGCCGCCTCAGTTTGGATAGTACGCGGGTCTATTTAACACACTATTAAATGGGAGTTCGCGGGTCTCTATTAATGCGCGGGTATCTAATTATACGCGGGGGGTCGAAGCTCGAGTTTGAATAGTACGCTGGGCGTACTATCAGAGGAAATACGGTAAATCAATTGCTGCTTTAAAAACTATTATCGTTTTTGAATTTACCCGGGTATTACAGGGTAAGGATATTATGCGTGTATTTTACTAAAATCGCGGATTACGACTTTAAAAAGTTAGTATGCTGCATCTATAAAAACATATATCGTTTATATTCGAAATAGCTGTCGTCAAATTTCAGCTGTTTTGGTTTAGATTTGCTCCCGGAAGTTATTAAAAGCTTTACGGTAAGTATGGAATGTTCATAGAAAACTACGTAGGGATAGACAAGAAAGATGACATCTTTCTTGCCTATGCGGTTATGAAAGTGACGTCATAGTTTTTCGGTTTTCTCTGCAGAAGATCAGCCACCTGCTCCCCTCAATACTTTTTTCAACAATATTTACTTCCGTCATGTTTGGCTTGTCTAATAATGCTTTTGAATTTCAAAACTGCTTTGAGAAGAACTGTTAAGCAATACAATGATTACGAAAAGTAAAATTTATAATTTTGAAATTCAAATCAGTATATTGCACAATTCTTATATGCTGAATTAATAACGACGGAGGGAATGAGGTCTGAGGTGAAATAAAAATCAAAAGGAATTAATGCAATGGTGTTAAAAAAGTATATTTGTATATTTTAAGAGCTACACATACAATATATTCTTAATTGTACTTTTACCATACGCCTCTAATGACCTAATGAGGATTCGTAAAGTAGCTGCAAGGATAAAATCAACGATAGGTACTTTTAGCAATGAGATTTAAAACAGAGATTTAGATAGCAAAAAAAATGGCAATATTTAAAGATAGAATTTGTAATTCGATTTTAAAATTGACAGGTAAAAATTACCTTACGTGTCGTGTTTATTAGAAGTTAGAAGTTCAGGTTTTTTTTTTATTTTTGGTTTGTTCAATGAAAACGGAAATAATGTTCTATGTTGGTTGACTGATAATATTTAAAGTTACTTTAAGTCACAATCAACAATGCAATGATTGTAAATTGGAATTAATTCTCCTGCTGTAAACTCAAAAAGGGCTAAATTGTAATATTGTTTAAATTTAAATGCAGTGAAGTAACTGAACAAAAATTCTTGTATTTAATTTAACTGCGAACAGTTAACATTCATAATTGCGGTATAAATACTCCTCTCTGGATTTAATGCCGCCTTAACAAACTAACAACCGAAAACTGCCAGCTGACTTTAGACTATAAATTGAAATACGATATATCTGTAATATACTTTGAATGAGATCCAAGTTGTAATAAATTATGAAGCTACGCACTCCACGCGCCTATTTTTGGTTTATTACAGAAACTGATTTTTTTCGATTGTATATTTCATACAAATACAGACAGAATTTCCCACACGTAATGCGCTGTACTTAAATCTTTCGGACCATGAAATACTTCGGACTGCGGCTCCTTTGAAAACTACTGGGCGAGCCGCACAATATAGAGCAGCGTTTGATTATAGTACGAACGCAAAATGCATGTACAAATCTGACTCGAATAAAATAATGAAAGAATTAATTATTGCATAAAAGTTGATATAGGAAACTTTGGATCATCGATCAGTTCTGTAGAAAGTAATAAAATTCCATTACCATCAACATTAACAAGGACACAAAGCTGATTATGCTTATTTACTGATATTATTAAGCTTTAGTTTAATTAACCAATTACATAATATACATGTTTCAATTTTTTGAGCACCAAATATAAAGCTTGTAAAATCATAACCAACATTTTAGCTATTTTTAAAATTATTTAAAATTCTTAAAAAATTTAATTTATTTTCCAGATTACTTGTAAATTCAATTTTTTAACATCTTGAACCCATATGTATATGAAATTTTTGGTTTTAGAAAAACGTTTTAGCGGATATGATGCGGTTTTATCTACAAACTATTTTAAAACATTAGGCTAATTATACGCTGACAATTAATTTTCTACAAACCACGAGTAAACGAAACAGAGCCACGTGACCTGTGTGCTTGTCCTATTCTGCTTTTTCAGAAAAAATATTGTCCTATTTATTTAAATAGGTTTCAGAAAAACGCATTCGAGTCAATGAAAAGCTTATATTTGTTCATTATTAATTGATAAAATGTTTAACAACTATGAACCAACTATACAGGGACTTCCAGGGACTACAAGGACTTTTAGGGCAGAGTATATTTACTACGTTGCTGACCGTAGCAAAAATGCACTTGGGTTTTCATACCTGCTTGCAAGGAATAAAAAATATACAAGTAAGAATTTACAGGCAACAAAAACATAAATCTATAATTAGACAAAGCACAAGCAGTAAAATGTCCTATATTATTTCACATTATTGTGCAAGAATATATTTTTTATTTTATGTTTAAAAAAAACTAAAATTAATTTTTAACAAATTCAAAATTGTTATTGGGTCCATTTTGAATTATTACACTAGTTATTTATAGTTTACCCAAGTACTTTTCAACGTAATAATTTTTGTTCAAATTGTTTTATACCTGCGATTAATGAATGAATAAATTAATATAAAATTTTAAGGCTGATTTTCAAAGTGTAGTTGATGCTCCGCTTTCGTCTATATAAATTTTAATGGTTTCTTGTGATAATTCGCGTATTCTAAAATCAGAGATACAGAATACGTTATTACAAAAACAACTTCACTAGTCTTAAGAACATTAAAAAAAATATAATTTTGTGCAAATGTGTTAAGTATAAAAACAAAATTCTAAAAATTCATCACCCGCAGAAGTACAAAGTGTAGTACGATAATTAATCATCCACGTGCAAGTATGTTACATTCCCAGCACATTCCTAGAAATTCATCATTCTTGTCGAAAAATCCCCGTTCGTTCGGTTTTCCGCAGCAAAGATCTGGTTCTGGGCTGCAATATTTGTCGGAAATACATCTTTGTTTAAATAACCCATCGTCGAGAGTAGCTGCTAACTTGAGTGAGCCGTACGCTCTTCCTAGACCCTTGCAATCAACACAAGAAGATTTTAAAACAAGAATATCAGGACTAGCTGCGAATACATCTACCGGTTTATTTTCAGAACTAGACTGCGCCTGCATAAAGTTGAATATTTTTTCTTTTTCTGGGTTTGAATATTTGCAACACTTCTTGTCAGGACAATCGGTATCGTATACACAAGCAAACTTGGTCCCTACACAATTTTGGAACAAAATCATTAAAATGTACAACGTACAAAGTGTCAGGTAAGTAGAAGGTCTATTCATTTTGTTTATGCTCTAAAATCTAGATATTATTGGACATAGCGACCGATGGAGCTATGCGGTAGTAATTTATTTAAAGTAAATAGATTTAGAAATAAATAGTTTAAACAAGGAAATGACATTGAGCATGATGAGATATGCGGATGCGATTGTAAGAATAATTTAATAAGAATTTATGGTGAAATACTTTTATTAAGAGAAGCTCGAATTGAGTTATTTAAATTATAGATGGGCTAACCATTAATTGACCAAGATGGTTTTGTGAATGTCATGAAGGACATAGTTAAGCAATCGCGGAAATCAATTGTAAATTCTAATGTAATTAAGAATGTAAACTAATAACACATTTCAAGGGAACCGAGTTCTAATCAGTAGGTGATTTGGAACTTAGAAGAGTATCCTTTCGGACT
Organism: Dicyrtomina minuta; assembly: GCA_949802685.1. Classification (NCBI taxonomy): domain Eukaryota; kingdom Metazoa; phylum Arthropoda; class Collembola; order Symphypleona; family Dicyrtomidae; genus Dicyrtomina; species Dicyrtomina minuta. The sequence goes on along the minus strand of OX461808.1, from coordinate 146,914,191 downwards.
CTGAGAATTACACACTTCAATCAATTAGCTTGTACCTTCAGTACCAGTAAAACACTTTGTTTTACTTTATCCATTTTATTTAAAGCTAATAAATTATCACGACTTAGATACAGTCAATTCAGCACAGTATTCCAACAGTCACTTTATTACTTCACACATTGAACTATAGTACACCAGTAAACACAACACTTTCTCAATACATAACATGGTGGCGAATACGGAGAACTAACCATATTAGCACAGAGATTTTTAAATTTTTTTTGAGAGAATTTCTTTTAGTTTCAAGTTTGAGAATTTTAAGAATTTATTTTATTAAGTTTGTGCAGAGAGAAGTTAGTTCAACGTGTGAAGGTTAAGAGCAACAGTATTTATTTTATTCATTTCAATTCAGTGTTTACATTTTTGTGAGCATTCAGCATTCTTTTCAAGACAAGAATTTATATTCGCCTGAGTCATCTACTAGTCTACAGAAAGTAGATGTGCAAGCGAATTTCGAGAACGCGAGTTGAGAATTTGAGCTGAATTGACGAGAAGTGCGTGAAGAGACAATACGAGCTATTCGAAAGATTGAAGCAGAGCAAAGGACCCTAGTAAGTAAATTAACGTTAATAAGTAAAGGAATAATTATTCGAGCAGAGAAATAGTAGCGCTACAGGAATATTCAGTTAATTACGGAATTTTTTAATTTTGTGATTTTTGATATTTTGATATTAAAGACTCATGAGCGTGTAGGATTTTAGGTCTGATCAATCTAGGAAACTACATATAAGAAATAGATATCTATAAGTTTTATGCGAGGAGGTATAAAACATTTTTGAGTTTAAAATTTTTTAATTTTTGCCGAGCAGGGTATATAGGAGGTATTGCGATCTCATCGCTTTATTTCATTTTAAACTCATATGCACAGCATCCACTTCTTACTTTAGAGTTTATTTTTCAATCTGATTATTATACAAACATGTTATGGCAGATAATTTGAAGCTTAAGGCCTACGTTACATTGTTAGTTAACACTTTAACAATTAAAGAGACCAACGATACGCAATTTATTATTGAATTAGCCACTTTGAGAGTAGACATTTTAAATTTGATTCTTCAGGAAATTACCATTTCAAGTGTGAATAATTTTAATCTTTCACAAAATCGAGACAGTTATTAAGGGGTATTTTTATATTTCTGAATGACATATGTCAAAAAGATACGAGACTAGACAGACATTAAAAGAGGAAGGTAAAGAAATAAGTGACTCAATATTAGGAAAGTATATCGTAGGTAGGCAACCACCAACAGACCCACCATTAGTAGCCCAACCCAGTTCACCATCTATACCACAAGGCAACACTAAGCAAAGGAAAGAGGAATTTGAAAATTCATTTTCAAATCGAACTTTAGAAGTAGTCAAGGAACTTCAAGACCAAAGTGAATTAACTTTAGCTTTAGTAAACGAGTCCACAGTAAATAATACCGATAGTGGAAACGAGACAGCGGGAACATCTCAAAATACGCAAAGTAAAGTAAATTCAAGTGTTGAGCCTTCAGAAAATTTAACAAACGAAGGGGAAAATCAGAACGATAGAGACGACGATTCATATTTAAGCGCAGACCCAGGTAGATCAGGAAGTAGTACCAGTGACGGTGAAGGAGACGACGATTTTGAAATTAGAGAAAATCGGGCACAACCACCCACCCCACCAGCAAAAACGGCAGGACTACCACAACCACCGAATATCCCTGAGAACCTGAGTTAAGAGGAGAAAAAGAAGTTTATCACCGATTTTCAAGTAGCACTCGCAGAAGCAGACAGAAAAAAGAGAGCCCAGAAAATCCGAGACAAGAAGGAAGCCGAGGAACAGTTAAAACTTGAGAAAAAACTTTGGGAAGAAGACATGGCGCATTTAAACACCGGAGGATAGACGCCACCCAAGAAAATTAACTTTCGGGTAGGAATAGACGAACCAGGAGCACATTTTGACGATTTTGTTCGGACCATGGCCATCATTGGAATTAAAAAAGAAAATCAGTTGGCGCGATTCGGAAATACCTTGGACAGGAGCGCAGCGACATGGTTTGGCAATAATGTGACTAATCTGGACATGGACACCCTGAAGGCGGCTTTCGTGAAGGCTTTCCCAGTAAGTGAAAAATTATTAAACAAACGCTTGCAGCTTCGAGTGATGTTACCAGACGAGCCAGTGGCGCAGTATGTTACGGATAAGGTAGCCCTTACATTGGCAGCCATTCCGCACGCCACGGACCCAGACTACATTAGGGAGGTCAAGAATGGACTCACGCCTCAAATGACAAGTAAATTGGCATACGGGGGCAAGGCACTTAAAACGCTTGAGGAATTTACGACTTTTCTAGTGGAGATGGAACAAACAGATATGGGTCCATGTGATACGGCTTTAGTTAAGGAGTGCCAGGCGAAAATTGCAGTTTTAGAAGCCAAACTTGGAACAACCAGCAAGGGCGGTTCTAAATCAACGTACGATAGACAGAAGGAGAAGCAAAAATTTCCCCGCAACGAATTTAATGGAGACACTCAAAAAGATGGAGGGAATCGAAACTGGAGAGGCAGCGGCAGAGGACGCGGAAGGGGTCGAGGCGGAGGCAATGGAAGCTACGTCGAGAAGGACAAATCAGATGTGGATTGCTATACGTGCGGCGGCCCAGGGCATTTTGCGAGAGATTGCCCGAAGAAACCGATACAACGAAACGATAACAACAACAACAGAAGGGAAGGAGGCCACCGAGGAAGGGGAGGCTACTCAAAAAATAATGGCGAACAAAATGTAGAAGGCAGGCAAGGAGAAGTCAGAGACGCACCACCAGACTATGAACCACCCAGACAGACAGCATATGTCTATATGATGACGACCGAAGACTCGACGTCACCCTACGTAGATATCAAGGTCCGAGACAAATGGACAACGGCGCTATTGGACACTGGAAGTACCAGGACTCTAATTAGCAGGCAATTAATTACAACCCAAAGGATATCCTACGACACAAACATCGACGTATGCGGCATGACAGGTGAGCCAGTGAAGGCTATAGGAACAGCACTAGTAGCTATGGATCTGGGCACGGGGGTATACAATGTAGAAACAGTAGTGATGGACATTGTAGAGCCACTAATAGTTTTGGGGCACGATTTCTTCGTTAGATTTAAAATAGCAATGGACTATGGAAACGATCAGATCCGATCACCGATCTTTGGGAATATGCCGTTCTACGAGCAGCAGAGGGAGAAAAAATTGCCATCAGCGCAGAAAGTGACGTTTCGGTTTGAGAAAGTTGAGGGCCTAGAAGAGAAGCACAGAGAGAGAGAGAGACGATTTACGAACCAGAAGGGAGGACGATCTTCGCCCAGTATTAAAGTTATCAAGCCCAGTATTGTCAGGAGAAGGGGGAGAGAATTAACAAGAGTCAAGAGGACCCATGTATTTTCACCTCCGTCCGCTTGCGCAAGCTCATGGACCCTGAACTCTCATAGGAAATCATGGCCTAAGTATTTCCTTGAAGGGGCTCGAAGACACTATCGAAACAGCGGAGCTAGTTCTACTTCACCAGAGGAAGAAAGCAGAAGGAGAGTCATTAAGAAGACAGAATTGGCGACCATGGAAAGGGAGACTAAGACAAAAAGAGAGATGGAGGACTTGAGATGCGACAAGGGAGAGTCAACATTACGACCATTCAGAGTGTATGGAAGGGAAACCTATGCACACGCAAGTCCAAAACTAATAGCCACACACTTTCCAAAACTCTCCGAATACCCAACAACATGGTATGTGTCAGCAGGGATACCATACCAACACCGCAAGTACATAATTGAAGGCGACGAAAAAATTGGAAGTTACGTTATTCGAGGCTACAACTCTACATTCTTTAGCTTTGACCCCATGTTCACGATAGAGTACTATACTTGTTATTATTCCAATCTACGCGTAAAGTCATTTTTATTTCCAGGAACGCAGAGGGAAGTAGACTTGGCTGTAGCTAAGGATATTAAAGTATGGACGGACTCTGGAAAACTAACCACTCAGATGCAGAGAGCGATGCGACAAAAACATGGCATGGGAGGCGAGTGTGATCTGTGTAGATTCTACATCAAGGACGATTGGGTGTGCGAGCAAAAGAGGCGAGACACGAAGCATTTACTACATCTGCCATTCACCAATCTAAAGGAGTCCAAAGAGAGAAGGAAGGGACTATTACAAATTACAGACACAGTAAAGGAGCGATTGGACAAGGAAAGAATACGGAGAGTCGATGCCGATATGAGAAAAATCAAAAGAGAAAGGGAGCAGAGGAGACTCATTACTTCCAAGGACACAGCAGAATCTATAATGGAGAGATGGGAGAAATATGTACGCGAGTGTGATGATACTTGGGGAGACGACTGTACTATCAATGACAACGTGAAACCATCAACATCCAAAGGGAAGGGTAATAACAAATCAGTTACTCATTTTTCCAGAGCAGCCACTAAGAATGTGAAGGGGGCGTGCAGCAAACATTTTGGTTTTGAGGACGAGTTTGCAATGGAAATGGAAATGATGGAAGCAGCCCAGGCCGAGGCCCCTCAGAGCAAAAAACAACAACAAGTGAAGAAGCCCAAGAAGGTTGAGTCTACACCAACAGCAAAAAATTTAAAGGGAGACTGCAGCTATTTCTTTGGGGAAATGGAGGCGGCCACTGAAGAAATTAACAAGGACATAAAGAGGGCAGAACGAAAACACCATAACAAATTGATGGAAGTACAGCTACAACAACTTAGAGATGACCAGAAAAATCCTGAACGACAGCTAGTTAAAAAGGATGTCGAGATGGGATATGTGCAGCTTGAGCCTACGGACACGGACAAGAAAAATCTGGAAATAATTAGAGAGGCAAACAAGAAGCGAGACGAATGGGAATTCAATAGGCTCGAGGCACGACAGAAAATAGATGCATGGAAAAGTGAAAGGGAAGCAGTAGCGAGACAAGGCGAGACTATGAGCACCATCAAAACACCAGCAGAGGCAGACGACGAGGACTGGGACATAGTAGTGCTGAACGTTAAAAAAGATGAGGAAATCACTACACCCACTCCACAGCCCACACCACCACCACAGCCAACGACAAAAACTGGAGAAGACATTACTTGGGAATTGATTGCGCCTATGAGAAGCTTGAGAGTACATGCTAGAGCAACGACAGTGACTAAAAGAGTAAGAAAACCAGAAAAACTCATGTCATTATTTTCATTGGCAATGCTTTTTTTGTGCTTTATAGGGCTGACCGAGGCGAGACCATGGTGGTTAAACCCATTTAAAAAATCAGGGAGACTGGGGACGGGTATCAAGGGATACGCTCCAGTACCAGCAAGGGTACCACCAGTGAACATGGTCTTCCCCGCCAGTCCAGGCACGATTAAAAATCTACCCAAGGGTGTGGAGGCGACAGGGCAGCAGGCATTTAAGGCTGAAAAAATATCTCAGCAACGAAAAAATGCAGCGATGGAAGCTCAATCACCAAAAGCAGGGAATTCAAATTCGTATTCGGACAAGGCTTTGAGAGAAACACCAGGCAAAGGCCAGAAAATTTTTGAGAGAGAAGATTCATTATCGAGAAGCGGAGATACGCCAGCGCGGACTGGAGATTCCATGTCTCCCAACGCACAATCAGTATATCACGGATGGTCACCGCAAGGATCACAGGGCTCTGCAGTATCAATTCCAGGACCACCAGCGACATGTGGACAGAAAATTAAAAATGTTCTACCATCTGGAAGTGCAGTCGGGACAGCAGCAGCCCAAGCAGGAGGACTAGCGGTAGTTTTAACGGCAAGTGATCTAATTAAAACGGGCGCTATGGGAGCGATGGGGATGGGTCCACAAGAGATTCCAGCACCGATTATCAATAACACGATAGTAATTTCAAGCGACATACTGGAAAAGATGCATAGACCCTATGAAAATTACGAGCCGAGAAGCCCCACCCGAGGAAACAGCGATGACGACGACTATTCGAGTTCTGATGAGGATGCGTTGAGGTTACAGGTAGTGCCAGCATGGTTACCAGAAGCAATTAGAACAGCTAACGAGACACACTTTAATGGTACACTCAGAAAGCAGTTAACAACACCATTACCAGAGCTAGGAGCTTTATTCGGGGAAAATAATAACAATGTAGGAAGCGTAACGGTAACTGACGGTAATTGGACCTATATAATAACTATGGGTATTGTCGGGTTTGCTATTATGGCCATGTTATTTTTTCTAAGTTTATGGATGTACGTGTGTTACGGCGGCCTACCATGGAAAGTCCAGAAGGGAAAACCAGTCCAGAAAAAGCAGAAAGATTGAGAGCTGAAGCGTTATAATCCGATGAGACTTGAAGCACCGATTATGGTGAATGAACCCTCAGATGACGAAGTATTTTTGAAAGATATCGAAGGAAAGGACTTATGTTCATATAAGCCAAAGGACAGAGAATCATTTATTCAAGCATTGATTGAAAGACAGGTACAGATGCAGGTTGACATCAACGAATGTTACAGAAAGAAGCAAGAAGACGAGGCGAAAAAGGACCAGGCAGGCAGCAGCGGCTTGAATCCAAACGCGAGCAGTTTTAGTTATTAGTTGAGAATTTAATTTAGGAAATAGTCGAGTAGGACTTTAGAATTTAAGTAGTAATTTATTTTTACACTTATCAGTAAATTTTGAAAGTGCCAAAATTTTTAGCAATTTTGAGATTTTTGAAATTTTAAGTTTAATTTTTTAAGACCTAGGGGGTCAAGTTAAATCAAGGGTCGATTTAAAATCGGCGGTGAGGATTATTGGACATAGCGACCGATGGAGCTATGCGGTAGTAATTTATTTAAAGTAAATAGATTTAGAAATAAATAGTTTAAACAAGGAAATGACATTGAGCATGATGAGATATGCGGATGCGATTGTAAGAATAATTTAATAAGAATTTATGGTGAAATACTTTTATTAAGAGAAGCTCGAATTGAGTTATTTAAATTATAGATGGGCTAACCATTAATTGACCAAGATGGTTTTGTGAATGTCATGAAGGACATAGTTAAGCAATCGCGGAAATCAATTGTAAATTCTAATGTAATTAAGAATGTAAACTAATAACACATTTCAAGGGAACCGAGTTCTAATCAGTAGGTGATTTGGAACTTAGAAGAGTATCCTTTCGGACTCTGAGAATTACACACTTCAATCAATTAGCTTGTACCTTCAGTACCAGTAAAACACTTTGTTTTACTTTATCCATTTTATTTAAAGCTAATAAATTATCACGACTTAGATACAGTCAATTCAGCACAGTATTCCAACAGTCACTTTATTACTTCACACATTGAACTATAGTACACCAGTAAACACAACACTTTCTCAATACATAACAATATAAATGAAGTAAAAAACTAAGTATGCGCTATTTGATGCCTATTTTGTTTGTATAATTTTTCTAAGCAAGGGCAGTTGTTATTATAAGCCTTGTTGTATAGAAATTAAGCTTTTTGCTGTTGCTTCGTTAGGCTAGTATTTGAAAATAAGTTTGTTTATCAACATGAAATATTACGACTAATTTATATTTCATTCCTATGTATTATGCCATTGCATGTTACGGGCTCTGCCATTCAACAATACATAATGATGCAAGCAACATAATTAATAAATTGAATTCTATAATGAATAAAAGAATTAAGAGATTGTAAATTATTCCAACTATCTGGGTAGAAACCAGAAACAATATACGCATTGATATAGAAACATACTAAGTTTTTGCTGTAACTAGGTCAAATATGTAGGGATCACACAGTTGGAATATCAAATAGCTATACAATAATTGCATCAAAAAAATGGATAACAATAAAGGGATAAAAATAATATTGACAGACTATAGAGAAACACTGACTGACTGGAAGTTGCGATATTCGAGTGGAATCGTAGTTTCAGAAAAAAATATACTACTGCGTAAAGGGCGGTAAAAAATCTTCTGTCAAGAAACAGCTACGACTATTAATTATACATATATAACTGTATATACTATTATTATTATTCAAACTAGTAGTACTGCCCGTCCTGCGGACGGAATTTATCAGTGTTAAAAATTAACGTGTAAAGTATATCTCGTTTTTATTAGGCTAAATCAATATAAAATCAAAACGACGTTATTTCTTACTTAATAAATTTTACATGCATATGTCAAATTATGTCAAATAAAAATTATAATTATCATCTTTAATCAAATAGTAATGGAAGTGTGCACAAATAGGGTCCATAAATTGTGATGTAGGTACACACTTAAGGTTTTATTTTCGATCGAAATAAATAGGGTATATGTTATACATTTTTTAACGTAAAATAATGTACGGATTGAATTTGCAGATGTGCTATATCATCGCATCATATCGCATATTGCATTTGTACCATAGGTTGGTTTATCTATCTGCGAAGTAACCCTTTTCTGCGGTTTCCTACGGGCGGAAACAAATAATGAGTGACGACAAATTTTGGATTTGCTTATTTAGTTACATATTGACAATTAATTGTTTTTAAAATTAAATAAATCTTTTCGCATTCATCACCCCCCTCTCTCCCCTCTACATTCCATTGTTTTTCTTGTAGACTGTCAGATATGCTTTACGTGGCTAATACAGATAGTCGGTTTTGATGTTAGAGCAAAACGAAGATATTCAGATTTGTTCATCATCGACAATATAAGGCTGACACCCTGCGCGTGTACGTGTGCTGTTTCACACCTGTGCAGCATGAAAGTCCACATTGACGTTCTCTTCACTTACTTTTATAGAAGATTTTTGATAAAACTAAAATTAACATTACATTTTTGTAAAATTTTAAATTGTTTTTACTTTGTATTTGTTTAGGCGTTAAAGCGTAAATCAAAGCTTGATTGAATGTGTGAGTCACAGCCACGCTCAAAGTCATGTTTCGAATATGGTAAATTACGCTACCTAAATGTGACAATTAATAAATCAGTTGAATTTACTTCACCTTAATAATTAACAGAACTATATGAATTTTAATAATATGTAGATATTTGAATTTCATTAAAAAGATATTTGAATTTTATTATTATGCAGATATTCAAATTTTATCATTATGTTGATGTCAAATGTAGAATTATGTATATCTGGTTTGAAACTGCCAGTACAGAAGAGGAAAGTTTCCTCAACTGTGATGTGAGTGCACATTTAAAGCTTCAACTTTTATTTAAAAGATAAGGTTTTCATTATGATTTTCAATTTTAATGTTAAAGAATAATCAGAATGCAGTAACAGATGCATAGCGCACCTCTACTATAGATAGATATTTGTATGCTCATATTATGCACACTTTTCGTTTAAGGGAAGAAAGGCTAACGACGTTAAGTGGTTGTTTGGAAAGGCATAAAGGGAATAGGCAGTATTAAAAAGAAATAAAGCAGTGGCTGGCAGTAAGTACTGATAGAGGTGAATAGGCAGTGTAGGCAAAGGCAAATATCGTATTTTTTATAAAAATCATCATCTTTTTTTTTAAATGTATTGGCAGTTGTGACACTTTGGTTTTTCTATCGCCTGATTTGCATTATTTATTGCCTATTTTTGCATAAATGTCAAAGTTAAGTAAGTTTTTAGGTTGTCACAGTATTTTTTCCTCAGTTCCATTTCTTAACCCTCCAAAGCAACATGACATCTCAAGCATGTAGTAGTGGGACACACAAAAATTTTGGTACTAATAAATGGAAGTTTGTGAAATCGTTCGAATCATTGAAGGAAGCGCAGGAAGGAATTTTCATTTTTGTGTTTACAAAACTTTTTTCAAAATATAATAAAAACTGCCTATGCCATACAAAAAGTGACCACTGCCAATTGCCTCAAAACCAGGACTGCCTATTTCCTACGACGCTTCACGATTTTGCGTGTCATCCTTGCGCAGAGGCCATGCTAATCTTCTCTGTATCGTTCCAATTTTAGTATACGTAGGTCCGAAGACACTACACTACTACTATTATTTTTCAAGGGAATGGCAATTACATCTGGCAAGGTAACAAGGTATTAAAATTGCTATTAGCTGGTTTGCAGTTATTTCCTTGTTTAGAATTCCAACACCTAGCTAAATTAAAGTGATTTAAAGGTGCCTAGACGATACTGTGTGCCTGGAAAATAGGGGAAGACAGCAGACAGAAAGGCCGGACAGAAATGCCGGACAGAAAGCCCGGGCAGAATCATTTGAATTTTATTATTATGGAGATGGAGACACTCTATCATATGGGCATGTCACCCATGATATGATTTAATTTTGTTGTACAATTTAGACACTTTGTAAAACATAAAAATACAAATTAACAAGTTTTTTATAGTCATATGTAAAAACTTGAATTAAAAGCACCAATTAATCTGCATATTTACCATATAAAAATTTTGAAGCAGTAACATTTATTATATGCTTAAATAAAGGTTGTGATATTCAAGTTATCTATTGCTGTGCATGGGGCGACTTGTAATTTTAAATATTGTTATAATTACATTACTTTAGCTGAATATATTTGTTTTAGTGGAGCTGTACAATTTCATGTGTGAATCTATTTGTTTTTAAATTTGCTTATTATAAATTGAATTATTGTGAAAAGTTATAGCACTTATCATATATGTAGAATTACAGGGTGTCACGTAGTTAGTACACATAATAATAAATAATATTAATTAATTCATTTTGTCGATTTGACCTCAGCCCATACAACATTATTGTTAGTACATATTACAGTGCACAATGTTTTAATTTTTTTTTGTACGTTAAATTTGTATAATTCATGTATAATTAGTACACCAAATGTTTAATTATCTACGCCTTGTTTCTAAGCTGGAGTGGATTGCACATCATCATTTATATTCTATAGTTCCAGCTTAATTATTCTTATCCTTCGTCAGTATGACTTCATAGTTAATTTTTAAATCGTTTTTGTGAAACAATGTATATTTGTTACTGTGTCTTTCAGGCAAGTACAATTGTGTACTAGTGTAAATAAAAGCTTTTACTTTCTCTCTCTCTCTCTAACACATAATTTTGGAGTCAAATTGTCGTTACGAAATACTAAAACGTAGATATTACAATGCTTAGTCTAGGTCAACAGATCAATGTTTATAATTAAAAAAGGTTATAAGCTTTGTTGTATATGTGTGTTGAATTTCAAAGTCGAATAAATTATATTAGAATTGAAGGCACGACAATAACTTAAATAATTAAAAACAATGTTTTAAATAATAAGATTTTGCATGAACACAGCGAAATGTAACTAAAGTAGTACAATGTATTTTTAAGTATATGATGAATGTAAGTGCTTACAAATTTCAATTTTAATATGTGGACCAAGCAGTACTTCTAATTATTATTTTATCTTATACTTATAAAAACTTGTTGGGTGATTTTTTTAAAAATATGTTACATAATTATTAAATTGCGCAATAAAATGTTCTCCTATCATGGGAAATATGCCTACATAAGATAGTATTTAAATAATGATAATAATTTAATACAATTTCCAAAAATGCGATTTTTTTACATCTGTTTATATTTTACAGCTCAAAACAAATGAGAAAAAACGGTAATTTGAACAAATATTCTATGCAGGTACTTAATGTTAGTAATTATTTCACAAAAACAAACAGCAGCATTCAGATTTTATATTTATAGATTAAATATATATATGTACATACTGTTTGTTTAACAATAACATGATGTTGACATTTAAATTAACTAGGCAGAAATAGCAATTTTTAATACCTTGCGCAATGTTAGAGTTAATGGAAGATTTTCTTCCCAGAAAGGATCGTTTGGTGGAATGGACACTAGACCAGACTCCACAGTTGCCCAAGCTTGTTTTACCGTTGCATTAAATCCCTTTGGTATGTCTTTGATTATGGTCCATGCATCCAGGAAATGAGTGTACTGCAAACGATCTGTTGAAGTAGGGATTCTGTATTTTTTATCAAATATCAGGACTTTGCTACTGTTCTTCCACACAAATCCTGCGTGTGATGAAATGATATTAGCAGGATAACTCAAGCTAAAATCTCCGGATGAATGCTGGCCCCTTGCTGATTGTCCCATGATGACAATTCCCCCGTTCCGTACATATTCCAATATAATTGGGATTTCATAAGAGGAAAACTCGGTATTAACTACAACAACATCATATTTATCCAGGACGGACACATTAATTATAGTATTACGTTTTATATTTGAAGTATTTAATTTTCTGTGCCTAAAGAAGCTATTTATGTGCAGCAGGAACGATAAAAACCAATGTTGAGTTTTTTTAAAGGAGTTTCTTTTGAAGATGCCCACTGAACTGTGTTGAAGGTAAGATTTCTCTGACTTGAATGACCATTGTCAGTATAAGGATATTCCACATTAAGAAATATTGAATCAGCGATGCCAACAACTTTCCCTCTACCTATGGTGCCACAGGCAATGATTGGATGAAAGATTTTGTTGTTTTTTTCCGTTTTCCCAACAGCAATGGTAAACGCTTGCCGACCATAAACGCTCAATGTTCCCATATTCGGATCCACATAAAAACTATCCAAACCTTGTAAAATACGTTTGACATCTAAAATTAAAAAACGAATAACGTAAATAAATTGTGAATAAACAAATCTTAATAAAAACATTGAATTTTTCTAACGTATTAATACAAAATGAATCATTACAGGTAACGTAATTTAATTCTTACCCTGTGTGTGATTTCGAAATTGAAACTCAGTTGAAGCAACCACATCAGCTGTGACCAAAAAGTTATTAGGTTCTGCTTTAACTACAACGAATGTCATGCAGTAAGCAATTAAGGCAAATTTCAAGTGCCGTAAATAATTCATTTTTAAAAAAGAACAAAGATTTTTGAGAATTTTTGTTGCCCGCTTTTTTTAGCAATTCCAGGATTTTATTTTATTTAAACTAGTTTTTCTAAGACAGCTCTCAGATGTGTGTGATGAAGTAAAGCGAAACCAGTTGCTTCACCAAGTTTTTATATTTGCAATCTCAATCCTTACAATTATACGCGATGAAGGCAGGAAATAAAAAAAAAACATTTGAAATTTAACGGTTGGGTATGTAATTTTGTGGGAATCATGCATTACGGCCTGTAGGTAAAATAAAAAGACACACTGTTCCTGATGCCATGAGAAACATCCCACCAATAAATAAATAATGATTACATTGTTTCAGGTGTTTCAAATTTAATTAAAACAGCACATGGTAAACAAAGGTTTACAGAGTCGTAAAATATTGACCTTCGGCAAAATGTGATTAAGTGTTCTACATTAAATATTTTTATAATGCGATTCATATGGTGTCTGTATTATGTATGCTTAAAGACAATAAACTATTATTATTATTATTATTATTATTATTATTATTATTATTATTATTATAAGCCATCCCTTATCCGGAACTTACTTTTCTGGAACCTTCAGTATTCGGACCGGTTTTTACATTTTCCAGATCCTTGGAAAATTTTAATACATATCAGTTGTGCGTACGAGATGAGGAGGACGTAAACAAAAAACAATGATGAAAATTCTATTTTAATAGTATACAATAGAACTATCTACATACATATTTATTTTAATATGACTAAATTTCCATAAAGGGGCTATAACATGTTAATGTTAATTTCACAGGTGTTTGTATAGGTCTTGAAATATTGCAATTTAGTTATATAGACGTTGGTTGCCGTGTACAATAAATAGAAGTAATAACGTTTGACATTATGTATTAATTATTACCAAAGCATATATGTTCAAAACAATTTGATGACACGACACGGTTACTAGTGCAAAATCAGGGACACAGCCAACTCACATTAATAGATAATTTATTCGTTATCGAATTAAATTATTTATCGCCAGCAATCCTGCCTCTTCGTCATCCACGGGTGTTAGTAATATAATATATGGATTTGAATAAAAGCCTTCGAGTTTTATTAATTATGTATTAAATGTATTTATTTATTTGAAAATGGTTTTAAACTTTCTAAACAGTAACACTCCTCTCGGCTTCACGTTTTAGATTAACATAAAAATATTTCATTTAGCAGTTTAGTAGCTTAAAATCAGGAGTATGTGAAGGTGACACAGTTTTGCATAATATGTAACCTTGTTTATATAATTTGTATTTTTTATTTACATACAGCATTAGCCGTATTGAATTTTATATCAATTCGACCACGTTCGTTTACTTTTTATTTTCACCCAGTAACTTGAATATATTTGTTTTGTTTGATATTTTGGGTTTGCGGAAATACAATAACGTGACTTAAATGAAAGGCTGTAAATAGTTAAAAAAAAATAAATAGTGTTTTTCTAAACTTTCAGTGGAATTCCTTGTAACATTGGTACTTTTGTATCACCAATTACAGTGAAATTCACTTAAAAGGAACTCGAAATTATCTTTTCACGATATAAAAAATTTCCCCTTTAAGCAGACTTGAGTTATGATTTAAAAATTAAAGGTTTTATTTTTATAAAGAAAATGGGATGTGCACAATGTCTGTTGACAATTAATTAGATTGTTCAAAAAAGTCAATTTAATGTAGTTTGTTTCGATTTATTTTGATTTTGATTTACATTTTGATTTAAAATAATTACATTTTAATTTACTAAATAGATTTTCGGTTATGCTATTGTGAAAAGTTAATTATGTAGGAAGGTACGACAAGACAAGTAATCAGTGGCGGATCCAGGATTTTGTCCTAGGGGGAGGGGACTAATGTAATATAATATACCCGTCTACAATTTAAACTCCGACGTCCCAGACCACCAGTCCACTTTTACGGGAAATAAATACAGTCATTTTATGCATGGAGTCGATCTGCTCTTTACCTTTTTAGTACACAAATTGACTTCAAAAATTTGGAATTTGTTTATTTTGTAAAACAACAAAAAATAAATTGGATCACAAAGAGCAAATAAATGGCGCACCAATACAGCAGCATTATTTTCTTTTGACGATCTAACACAGCGACAAGATGACGATCAGAAGCTAATGGTAATCGTAATCAAAAGTGAAAGTGTTATCAATAAAGTTCATTATTTTTAAAACTTATAAATATATAATGATTTACTTAACTACAAAATCATAAATTGAATGTATTTTGTCACCAGTTTCATTCAGTTCAATTTGAATTTGAGAACCAAAATCCTGACTGTAAAATGTAAAAAATTGTCAACTACTAATAAAAATAATTGTAACCCACAATGCAATGCTATCAAATTGCATTGACAAGATAGGCCTCATGATAAATGGCCATATTAAAAGTCTATATGGCAATAAAGACCATATATTACCAGTACTATATAAGTACTATATTGTAAGCAGTGAGATATATCTTTTTGAAGTTACAGATGCAGAAGGTAGTAATTGTTTTGTATCATAATCAAAATTGATTCGATCCTCACAGTATCAATCACATTTTCAATCATTAAAAAAGCAGTCAATGTAAAGCTTAAATGCTAGAAGCACCTCGAATCCTAATTATGAATGATCCATAAATAATGTAACTCAAATCGTCACTCCTTTATCACCCTCCCATCCCTATATGAAATTCAATAATTACCATTGCGCAAACAGCTATGCTTAACACGGTATGTAATCAATAACTGACTAGACCCGCTGAAACAAACGAAAACAACATTTATGGACGATCCCTTATGCCAGCTCAGCGGGACTTCGACTCCTATAGCAGTCGATGTAATGTTGTCTATGTTGTTTGTGTTTTTGTATTTAAAGTTACACACTACTTAACAACAAAAGAATGGCACGAGTATCACGAGTAAATAATTGGCCAGTATACAAATTACTCACTTTCGTTCCTTTTTGTTTTTCTTTAGATTAATTTGTAATTTGCATAGAAGTTGATAGAACAAAGGAAACAAAGTAAAAAAAAACAACGTGTATTTTATCATGAACGTGTATTCTCTTGCTTAAAAAAAGTGTGGCATTCTTAAAGTCTTCTTATAGTAATTAATGGGAAAAAATTTAAATCAGGCAGTTCAGTTCGGTTCAGTTTGCATGGCGAATACAATTTATGTAGGTATGTACATATGTACTACGTATCAGTAGCTGCATATATAAAATGAATGAATGGAAATCAAAAAATGTCTATATACTATCTATTGGTATATTATAAATAATTTGCGCCGTGTATATATAGACAATAATAAATATATCGGTAATAAATTGCTTATAAATCAATACTAATTGGCTTAAATCAATTATTGTATCATGAGTAGAAATAAAGTAGGTACCTACCTAATTAATTTGTACTCATTAAGAGCAATGTGCATTATCATCTGTAAAGAACTAAAATAACTTATTTCCAATTTAAGCCAGAATCAAAATGAGCTATGTCATAAAAACAAAATGAGAAAAATGTTAATTAGAAGTTTTTGGGAAAAGTGGAAAATTTTCTATTTACATGTTTTTGAAAAGTGGGAAATGTTCTATTTACATGTTTTTGAAAAGTGAAAAATGTTCTATATACATGTTTTTCAAAAGGTGTAAAGGTTCTATTTACATGTTTTTTGAAAAGTGTAAAATGTTCTATTTACATGTTTTTGAAACGTGGAAAATGTTCTATTTACATGTTTTCGAAAAGTGTAAAATGTTCTATTTACATGTTTTTGAAAAGTGTAAAATGTTCTATTTACATGTTTTTGAAAAGTTGTAAAAGGTTCTATTTACATGTTTTTTGAAAAGTGTAAAATGTTCTATTTACATGTTTTTGAAAAGTGCAAAACGTTCTATTTACATGTTTGATATGCAAAATATACAAATGCCTTAATTAACTAATTATATTAAAATACTAGTAAACTGACCCGTCCTGCGGACGGAAGCAAACAGTGGACGACGACAATTTTTGATGCCGCGGACTCGGAACCACCAACACATCTCCCTATACTCACAGTGACGTCCAAGTGCGCATATTCATCAATGGGTCCCAAGAAGCCGATACCATGCAATGAGATCTTCTTATTACTTCTGACCAATTTGAATTTGGTGGCAAATAACTTGTGGAATTTACTTGCACTCTGTCCGCGTTTCAAAATTACGAAAGCAATTAAGAGCGTGGAAAAGGCAGCAAAAGATTTTATTCAGTTAGTATGCTTATCTTTCTATAATCAAATAAACAAGGCAATGAACTGCACGGTAAATTTCGATAAGTAAAATAACAATTTTTGACTGATTTAAAAAACGTCCAGGAATTTACATCCACGGTTGAGTTTTTAAAAACTTCTAGGGAGAATTTGGAAACAATTCTGTCTGGTGACGACATTCCATTCCCATTGGACGAAAAAAGTATCTTTGAATGTGCTTGCAGGTTTAGATTATTGAATTAAAAATTTAAGTAGTGGTACTTTTTACGAAAATCTTTTCATGCATTTCAAAGCTGCATTTGTTTTAACAATTTATATGTGCACATAGTTTCGCAGTCGCAAAGGTTGGCTGATTATCAATCCCAACAGAGGAAGATGGAGGCGACAGGGGAAAACTTAAGAAAATGTTTCGGCTCCTTCTTTTTTGAAATCCGATTTCCTACAATGAAGTTAATTGCAAGATTTAACAAAAACAAAAGTGAATAGGTTTAAAAAGAATTACTACTATAGTGTGTTAAACATACCCGTGTACGACTTTAATTATTCAATTATTGTTCTAATTCTACTAATTGTAGCTCAGACCAGTTCGATGTACTAAAACATATGAAATACGATAAACATGTGTAATATACTTTGAAAGAAATCTGAGTTGTAATAAATTATAGAGCTAGGAACTAAACACGCTTAAGTTTTGTTTACAGAAATGATTCTTTTTGATTTCATCTTTCATACAAATACAGGCAGAATTTCCCACGCATAATGTGCTATACTTAAATCGTTCGGACTATAAAATACTTCAGACTAGTTCCTCTGAAAACTACTGGGCGAGCCGCACAATATAGAACAGGGTTTGATTTCAGTACGAACGCAAATGCATTTACCAATATAACTCGAATAAAATAATGAAAGATGATAATTAATAAAGAATTTGTGCATACAAGTTGACATTGAAATTTTTGAATTATAAATTCTGTTGAAAGTAATACCATTTTATTGCTATCAACATTGAAAACGATACAAAGCTAATTGTGCAATGCTAATATGCTATAATTTATTAAACCAATTAATTACACAATTTACATGTTTTCATTTAAACTTGACAACCAACGGGTTGCAAAATAAACACAAAAACTTCAGCCATTTTTAAGATCATTCAAAAGTCTTACAAAATCTTATTATTTTCCAGATTACTTTTAAATTCAAATATTTTAACATCTTGAGCCCACTATTAAATATTTCATCAAGAGTCTTGATTTTCTCCAGATTTTCGAGCTCCTTGTGATCAACAGTCTTGAAATTCGGAAGCAATTTATTTTGTTGATTCAAAGAGTTTGAATATTTTAGGACATTTCAAAGTGATGGAGTAAAGACCCTTGAATTTTAAATCTTTATAATGACCTCCACTAATTAACAATGTTGTGAGCCGACTGAAGTTCAGAATGAAATTTAACTGGAAGCATATATTGTTATATTTCTAGATTTAGGTGTGATTTGTACTGGACATGGTATGTAAGTATATAGTTATGTGATAGTAAAGCGTGAATGGTAATGAGCGTGAGTGAACGATAAGTATTTAATTGAATTAAACTTTAAACTTTAATAATTTAAAAACTGAAGATAATAAAACGAAAAGTGTTTTATAAGAACAGAAGGTTTAAAGCTAGTTAGTTGGTTGTTGAAGTGATAATGATTTTACATTTAGTTTTTGTTATTGAAATCAACTCTGTTTCCTCTGAGCATCATTCGATTATTTTTACATTATAATAATTATTTAAGAATCTCCTTCCTTTTGACCTGGATTAATTAATAGCAAGTCATACACATTTCGAAGATCATTCTTATCAATAATGATTCGAGCCTTTTATAATTTACCACTCAATTCGAGTTTAACATGCGAAAGCATTGCGTAATAAATAATTCATGTCCAATAGTTACATCCGTGTATCACGATTACATTCGTTCTAATTTACATCAAGTTTACTTTGCAAATAACATAACGTAGGGTATATTCTTCTAATTGTGATCGGTCCGGTAATTGTGATCGCTCAGTTTTTAACATGTATGAAAACGTTAGCGACTATTTTAAAAGCATTTACAGCACGGAAGAACTAGCGCTATTCTTCGATATAAGAAAGTCATATACTGTCAGTGTTAATGTTTTCCTGTTAAAAACTGAGCGATCACAATTACCGGACCGATCACAATTACCCGACTCTACCCTACTCTTAAGTAATCCTTTACTGAGATTCTCCCTTAATGAATTAACTCCTTTAATATTAAAATGTACAACGTAATATAATTAATAAATAAATTAGTATACCGTATAGCTCCCAATGATCGCTGTACTAAAAAAAATGATTACTTTTCAAAAGTAGGCAAATTCAACTTCCCTGATTTCACTCAAAATTTAAATTAGGTTAATGACACACCGATTAAACAAAATAGAAGAAGATAATAAATGTGGACGTGTCTTTATAGATATTTCCAAGGTAATAACTTTGTTACTTGAAAAAATTAATCCGATTCAATTCGTTTTAAAAAGAAGCTCTGCCAAAGGTTTACCACTGCTCAAACCGCTGTATAGGTTGAATTCGACACCTGAAATCTGTACAGATTCGTGTTTTGGGTTCTCCACTTTGTGCTGTGCAACGCTGACGGATCCCTGAAACATTAGAAAATATGTTTGAGCAAGTTGGTAATGATTAAAACTGTAAACTAAATAATTGTGGGGTAGCAATTATTATTACTGTTTAATTTTACCTTTAAGCTGTAGAAAAAACGATAATAATTTTTCCATGAGCTGTTGTTTGTACTTGCTTCAATTGCGATTGCCTTGTCCAACAAAAAATAAAATATTTTTCCTTTTCTGGCAAAAATATTTTTTTGAAAAGTCCCACTGTCAAATGTGTAGTAACCATTAGCGTATTTCTTAATTTGCACAGTTACGTCAAAATGAGTATCTCCACCAATAGGCCCCAAGAAACCGAATCCGACCAACAAGATGTTCTTATTTACCTGAAACCAGCTTAAAGTTTCAAATTTTTTTTGAGTAACTAACCAAAAGTACCAAACCCAAAAACTAGTTGCTATTGCTATGTAGTGTCCCAATATTTTAATGTGATTGTTTTTTTTCTAGCTTTTGATTACTTTTGAATATGATTTTAGTTGACATTATGATGACTTACTTGTCGCACTGTTCGGCTCCATCGCATTCAAATGGGGGATTCTCTGTAACTTTAAATTGTTTAGGTAGGCGAAGGACACTAAGCAGCCGTGTGAATTTCTGAGGTTTGTTTTGAACGGAAGTTGGGATTTGTCGTACTTGGCTCTGTCAAAGTGATTTCGAAATTATTTATTTTAAATATTTTAGCTTGTTTGAAATAAAAACGAGTTAACACTAATATTAATCTGTCAATTCCACTCACTTTTCATCTTCATCTGTTCCAATAAAATCGTAGACTGCAACTTTCTCTTCCATCGTGAACAAATTCTTTTTATAACCACTCACTTTTGTGAAATCTTTAAATTTCATTGTGGGAAAAAGAATTTCAAAAAAAGAGGAGCCAAGAACTTCTCGATAGTTTTCCCCTGTCGCCTCCATTTTTCTCTGTTGGCATTGGTACTCGGTCCACCTTTGCAAAATTATGTGCATATTTAAATAGTTAACAAAAATGTACATTTAAAATACGTGAAATTATTTGCGTCAGATGACGTTTTATTATGTAATTGTAAATTCAATAATCTGAACCTGCAAGCACACTCAAAGATACTCTTTTCGTCCAAAGGGATGTCGTCACACGACAGAATTGTTTCCAAATTTTCTGCAGAAGTTTTTAAAAATTCTTCAGTCGCTGTGAATTCCTGGAAATTCCTAAACCAGTCCAAAAATATTGTTTAACTAATCGGAACTTACCGTGCCGTTTATTGCCTTGTTTAGTTGATTATAGAAAGATAAGCATATTAACTGAATAAAATCTGCTGCTGCCTTTTCCACGCTCTTAATTGCTTTCGTGATTTTGAAACGTCGACAGATTGCAAGTAAATTCAACAAGTTATTTGGTACCAAATTCAAATTGGTCAGAGCATCCACAGTCCACGTGTCCGAAATAATCAACTGTAGAAAGAACATGAAAAGGCAACTTCATTAATTGGCATGTTGCATTAATTTTAATGCAATCAGTTCACTCGTTACTATCAGCCAATCGTAATTACATTTTGTAATGTGTAATATAAAAACAGTGCAATGATCAGTTTAGACTGAAACAATATACAATTTAAATTATTTACTATATCTACATACGTTGACAAACAACTGAAAAGCAGTGGGATCAATGTCCGGAAGCGGAATTCCTTCTCCTTCTTTCACAACCGCATGTTCCCAAGTTTGGTCAAATTCGCTCTCAAAAACAGGTGATGCGGCTTTGAGAAGAATCTTGACTGCTTCCACTTTGATCTTTTCTGGACCAACGCTGAAGGTGACGTCATAGTTTTTCGGTTTTCTCTGCAGAAGATCAGCTACCTGCTCCCCAATGCTTTTCTCACCAATATTTACTTCCGTCATATTGCTCGTGTCTTATAATACTCTTGAATCTTGAAACTGCTTTGAGAACAACTGTTAAGGAATACAATGATTAGGAAATTTGTAAATAATTTTAATACGATGATATTAAAAATTATATCAATATTTGTTAAGAGCTACACATACAACAGATTCTTAATTACACCTTAAACATATGCTTTTGTGCTGTTAAAGATATATGACATAACAATACTTAACAATCTTTTCTATTATGTTTAATCTAACCTAGATTTAAAAATAGAATGATCCCAACTAGGCGGGTGAAAAATACTTGAAATTATACTAAAATGTACCCTATTTCAATGACATTTCTCATACCAATAACTAGTGCAAGACAGTAATTATTGAATCAAGGACATTTTATGTAACAAAATGTATCAAATATTGAACGTAACAGGATGGGGTTGTAAGGGCCAAGGCCACAAATCAACTAGATGAATATATATATATATATATATATATATATATATAAATGTAATAAATGTATATATAAACTAAATACACTAAATATACTAAATATATAAGTATACTAAAATGTAATATTGAATCAATGTGTAATTTCGATTTGTGTAGGGTGTACGGGCAATTGACCAAAACTAAAAACGGAATGAATCATTCGTACTACTACTACATAATAATTAATATGCTTCTGCTCACTTGATTAGGATTCGTAACTAGCTGCACGGGTAAAATCAAAGATAGGTACTTTCAAAAAGGAAATTAAAACAGAGATTTAGACAGCAAAAAATTTCAACATTTATTGATAGAATCTGTAATTCCATTTTAAAACTGTCAGGCAAATTACCTTGTGTTTATTCGAATTCCAGGTTTTTTATTGGCGTTTGTTCAGTGAAAGAACTGACAAAGTGAACAATGTTGGTTGAGTGAAAATATTAAAGGTAGCTGCTCTTAATGCAATGCAGTGTCTCTTGCTGTTAACTCAAATGTCAAAAGCGGCTAAATTTTAATTGTTTAAATGTAAACGCAATGAAGCAAGTGAACACAAGTTATTTTATTTGACTTAACTGTCAACAGTTAACATTCCTTCCTGCGGTTTAAATACTCCCCTCTAGTTTAATTGCTGCTTTAACATTTAACAAACTGACAACCGAGAACTGCCAACAAAATTTATAATGTATAATAGACTTCCGATCAGACCTTTACCAGCTCATCTGCTCATCACTAGTTAGCTAAGGGAGGTATCACAAATGGCGCCATCGATTATACACGGGTGTCAGATCGTAAAATTATGACACGTAATGTTAAAGATAGCCATTTACGCAATGGTTAAGGAGGTGACAATGGGGGTGGGTGGGTTTTAAAAATCAAGAATTTCGATGGCGCCATTTGTGTTAGCTCCCTAAGGAAATATGTTTGAAATTACACGCTTATTGAACAATAATTGACATGTGACACTGTGACACAACCAGCGAATTCGTTTAAGCCATTAATGACTTACCCCTGTAATAAATATTAAAATACAACACCAATTAGGGGTCGTCCGTAAATGATGTCATCGGTAGGTTAAACCTACTATTTTAATGCACACGAGCAATCACACGCCGTCTCGCCTTTGTAGATCTAAAATTTTAAAGTGGATGGCCACATAATATGCTATATGACACATAATATATAGGTATACATACTAGTGATAATTTCATAATTAACGGAAGCGTATATTAAAAAATAATGCAGATAATTATTTACACAGTTACCTATAACCTATGTAATGCCTACTACTTACAGCATTCACTGCCTGTATTTAGTATTATTTCAATGTTTTCCCATCTATACAAGTTCGAATCTTATTGCAGAAATATGCAATTTTAAAATCCTATCTTTGCAAAACACAAAATAGTGAGTCCCACCGGTAATTTTGAGTAATCAAAGTGATCTAGAATCTAGGTAGTTATTGTAAAACCTCAATTCAATATATATATTTTTATTCATCTAGTTTATATTTGGCCTGAGCCCTTACAACCTCTTAATTTTTCAATTAAATGTTACTTATACAATACATGAAAATTTGATCCTTGGTAGGAATATTCTGTAACGAATAGGTACATATTTACATATTGGTGCAGTAAATTGTTAGATATGTTACGAAATGTTAAAATGTATTCAAGGTTCTTCTCTTAATTATATTATTAAACAGTAATGTTACAAACCTCAATTCAATATGGTATGCATCAGTTGCAATTATAAAATATTATTCACATTTAAGCTACTTCCTGTAATAGTGGATCACTACTTCTATTGTTTTGAATTCTACCCGTCCACAATTACTTACAGACTCGAGTAAATGCTCGTTCTAACGTGAAATAGACGCGTCTACAATTCAAACTCTGACCTCCCAGACTAATAAAGGAAATACGGTACATGCATCACTCTGAAATGCCAGTCCATTTTAGTAAATGAATGCACTTGACGAATTTTGTTTATTTTGTAAAAAAATCAATTTTGATCACGCATATAAATAGCGCAGCGACTTAAAGTTAGCACTATAATTTTCTACTGACGATATAACACAACGACGAGAGTAAGATTAGGCTAATGGTGATCGTAATTCGTAATCGTAATCGAAAGTCAAGTAATGAAATACCACTAAAATAGCTATGTACAACAAAAAGGCAAGAGTGAAAGGGTGCCGGTCACTGCCGGTGCCATCGCATACTTTTCGATCGTATATCGTATGTGAAGAACCAAAATGACCCACATCCATTTTTAGTTTCATACAAAATGCACTATCTTTAGAAAAAATTAAAATAACATGTTCATGAAAGCATGAATATAGAACCTTGTGTATTTTTCAAAAAAACATGTAAATAGAAAATTTTGACATTTAAAAAAATATGCAAATATAATAATTTGGTCATCTCAGAAACTAGCATTGTAAGCATGTATCCTATTAAATAACGTGCACGTTTAATGTTATAAAAGCGATTTAGGTCAAAATAGGGCAGCACAGAACGTACAGTACTCATCTGCAAACTACTAGGCGAGCCGAACAATATAGGGCAGGGATTGAATTTAGTATGAACGCAAATTCATGTACGAATGACTCGAATAGAATGATTAATGAAATAGTTAATGCATAAGAGTTAATATAGTAATTTTGCATCATCAATTCTGTAGAAAGTAATGTAATTTTATTGCTATTAATCAACACTGACAAGGACACACAGCTGATTGTGCTTTACTGATATGCTATAATTTAATAAACTAATTAGGTACGTAATAAACATATTTTAATTTAAATTTGAGTAAAATGTAAGGCTTGTAAAATCAATACCAAAACATCAGCCATTTTCAAGATTATTCAAAAGTCTTGAAAACCCTTGTTTTATTCAAGATTTACCTTTAAATTCAATTATTTTAACATCGTGGGCCCATACATAAAATGTTTTATCTAGAGTCTTCATTTTTCCAAGACCTTTTAACGCCTTGAATTTAACAGCCTTGAAGTTTGAAGGTAGTAAATCTTTTTGATTTCAAGATTAATAGAATGGCATGGCATGACTTTACAAAGTATTAATTTCAAGAGTCTTTATTTTCAAGGATCTCTATAATTTCACAATGTTGTGAACCGACTATAGTTTAGAATAAAATTGAAAATTGAACTTGAATCACATATGATTACATTTCGAAGTTGGGCAGATTTCATTTCCTTGACTTCAATCAAAGTTTAAATTACGTTAATGACACACCCAATTATACATACTAACAAATAAAGTATGAAGATAAAGAATGTAGAGATGTCTTGATTATTATTTACCAGGAAATTATGTTGTTACTTAAAAAAATTAGTCCGTTTCAATTTATTTTAAAAAGAAGCTCTGCCAAAGGTCTACCACCGTTCAAACCGCTGGATAAGTTAAATTCGACACCTGAATTCTGCACAGATTCGTGTATTGGGTTCTCCACTTCGTGCTGTGGTACGTTGATGGACCCCTGAAACATTTGCAACATAAATGTATGTGCGCAAGTTGTTAATGATTAACACTGTAAATAATTGTAGGTCAATAATGTGTATTCATTTTACCTTTAAACTGTAAAAAAAACAATAATAACTTTTCCATGAGCTGTCGTATGTACTTGCTTCAATTGCGACGGGCTTGTCCAACCAAAAATAAAATATTTTTCCTGTTGTGGCAAAAATATGTTTCTGAAACGTCCCACTGTCAAATATAGTAGTGAGACCATTATTGGACCTCATAATTTGCACAGTGACGTCAAAATGAGTATCTCCACCAATGGGTCCTAAGAAACCGAATCCAAGCAACAAGATACACTTATTTACCTGAAAACAGCTTTAGGATTCAAATTTCTTTGAGTATTTAACTAAAAGTGCAAAACTAAAAAACTAATTGTTATGTAGTGTCAAAACATTTTAAAGCTATTCCATTTTTTCTATTTTTTGAATATGATTTTAGTTGACAATGTGACTTACTTGCTGCCTTGTTCGGTTCCATTACATACAAATGGTGGATTCTTTGTAACCTTAAATTGTCTAGGTAGACGAAGGACTAAGCCGCCATGTGAATTTCTGATATTTGTTTTGAACGGAAGTTGGGATTTGTCGTATTTGGCTCTGTCGCAATAATTTCGAAGATATTTAATTACAATATTTTAACATTTTACTGTTTGGATTTCATAAAAACGAGTTCACACTTTTAACTGTGAATTCTCCTTACTTTTCATCTTCACCTAACCCAATGAAATCGTAGATTGCCAATCTTTCCTCCGCTGTGAAAACATTCTTTTTAATAAGACTCACTTTTGTAAAATCCTGTAATTTCATTGTAGGAAATCGGATTTCAAAAAAAGAGGAGCCAAGAACATTTCTTATGTTTTCTCCTGTTGCCTCTGTCTTCCTCTGTTCGCACTGATATTCGGCCCACCTTTGCAAAAATATGCACTCATTGGCATTTTTAAAACAAATTCAGCTTTAAAATACGTGAAATGATTTTGTGTTAGCAGTCGTGCCGCTATTTAAACTGTAAATTCAATAATCTGAACCTGCAAGCAAACTCAAAGATATTCTTTTCGTCAAATGAGATGTCATCACACGACAGGATTGTTTGCAAATTTTCTCCAGAAGTTTGTAAAAACTCAGTAGTGGCTGTGAATTCCTGGAAATTTCTAAATCAGTCACAAATAGTTGTTTTACTAATCCGCATTTACTGTGCTGTTTATTGCATTGTATAGTTGATTATAAAAAGATAATCATACTAACAGAATAAAATCTGTTGCTGCCTTTTCCACGTTTTTGATTGCTTTCGTAATTTTGAAACGTCGACAGAGTGCAAGTAAATTCAACAAGTTGTTTGGCACCAAATTCAAATTCGTCAGAGCTTCTACACTCCACGCGTCCGAAATTATCAACTGTAGAAAGAACATAAAAACAAGCTTCAGTAACTGATGGCATGTGACATAACTTTTAATGCGTCCAGTACACTCCTTAACATCAGGCGATCGCAGCTATATTTTGTAATTTTATTACGTCAAGACAATGATAATTTTAGACTACATCATTTTACTTTTTAAATTACATGTTAAAGTTACATACGTTGATAAACAACTGGAAAGCAGTAGGGTCAGTGTCCGGAAGTGGAATTCCGTCGCCTTCTTTTACGACCGCATTTTCCCAGTTTTGATCGAATTCGGTCTCAAATACAGTTGACGCGGCTTTGAGTAGAATCTTGACTGCTTCTACTTTGATCTTCTGCGGACCAACGCTGAAGGTGACGTCATAGTTTTTCGGCTTTCTTTGCAGAAGGTCAGCCACCTGCTCCCCAATACTTTT
Source organism: Dicyrtomina minuta (assembly GCA_949802685.1). Taxonomy (NCBI): domain Eukaryota; kingdom Metazoa; phylum Arthropoda; class Collembola; order Symphypleona; family Dicyrtomidae; genus Dicyrtomina; species Dicyrtomina minuta. The sequence continues at coordinate 146,886,646 of OX461808.1, read as the reverse complement.
CTCAGCAATATTTACTTCCGTCATGTTTGGCTTTTCTAGTAGTACTTTTGAATTCCGAAACTACTTCCAGACGAACTTTTAAATGCTGCAATGATTATTAGAAGTAAATGTTGAATTTAAAAATTTCGAAATTCAAATAAGTATACCAAATGGATTTGCTAAATTAATATTAACGGGGAAGCAGAACTGAAAGTATCAAAAATTGATCGACAATAAATCATGTTTGGGTCTCAGTCTGCGGGTCTATATAGATTTAGGTATTACTACATTTAAAATTTACATTATTGTTTGCTTTTTTATACGACACTATTAAAATGGTACATGTAGGTATATGTATGTTTTAATCGCTTGAAATTAATTACCCTTTAAACCTTCGCTTCTGCTGACTCGACGGACAACGGAGTTTCGTCTATATATCTAGCTACACTGCTGATTATATCAACGATACTTTCAAAAAAAAATATAAAAGTGAGAGAATTTGAGAGCAAAATACCGCAATATTTACTAACTGAACTTTTAATTCCGAATTAACGCTGCTGGGCAAATTAGGTTAGGTATCATATGTATGAGAATTCACGGTTTTTAGGTGTGTGTTTGTTCCGTGAGAGAACAAAAATATGTTTTATGTTGATTGATTAATAATATAATTTAAAATTTGATGTTATTTTCACAATGCGATGATTGTAGATTGGAATTATTCCTCCTGTTGTTAACTCAAAAGGGGCTAAATTGTAATTGTTTAAGTTAAATGTAATGAAATAAATGAACACAATTTATTTTATTTGATTTAGCTGTCAACAGTTAACACTCCTAATTGCGGTATAAATACTCCGTTCTTGTTTCAATGCACAAACTGACAACCGAAAACTGCAACAGACTTCTGAGACTTCAGACTTCGGATCAGACCTCAGCTTCAGCTGAGGAAATGTGTTTAAAATTACACGCGTATTGAACAATAATTGACATGTGACTCTGACACAACCAGCGAATTCGTTTATAAGCAATAAAGTCATAGCTTACCCCTGTAATGCAGCATCAATTAGGGATCGTTCATAAATGGTGTCATCGGAAGGTTCGGTGATTCTAGTCAGTTATTGATGACGACGACCATGTTTAAAGTAGCCGTTGACGTAAAGTTAAAGTATGGTGACATGAGGTGGGTGGGTATTTAAGTACTGCCTTGCTCTATTTTAATTGAACTATTCAATAATTAATTAATTTAAAAGCTAGTCAATTTTACAACAAGAAAATTATCATCGCGAATATAAGTGTAGGAAAAAGAAAAAAGCTTCTTTTCGATGTTTTAAATTTAGGCAGATGGTCCAAACAATTTTGTGACCATGTTACTAAATAAACAGAACAAGGTTTGGACACCTTGCCCATCTACCTAATTAAAAAATTTTCAGAATACCTCATTTCTTAGTTATTCAACGATATTTTATTTGTTATTACTATTTTTCACTCCAAAAACATTATTGAAAAACTACGATTTCATTACATCATCAACAATCATCGTATAGAGCAGAATACCGTCTTCGTCCATAACAAAGATGTGAGGCATGAATGCTTTTAAATTAGGTACCGTAAAGCTTCTATAAATAACTCCCGGGTCTGTGGATATAAAAGGTTGACATAACTCCCGCAGTCTCTATATGGCTTTTGTATCGTTTTATGCTCAAGTAAACTTGGATTTTTTTAATTAATCGTAGGTGATTGGCTAATCATGAGTTTGACCTAATTCCCGCGTCTCTTAAAGCTCCCGGGTCTGTGCCTAAGTTTAACCTAACTCCCCCGGAGTTATTAGAATCAATATAATAAATGCGTATTGTTCATTATTATGGAACTACACAGACTAGAAAGAAAGATGTGGATTTTGATTTTAGTACGATATAGTCTACCTGAGTACCGATACTTAATCTTCAATCGAGGTATCAGTTCAAATTTGGATTTCCCCAAATTTCGAATTGTAAGAGTTTTTGAAATAACCATATATAGCCTATATTTACCATATTTCCTTCCTGCACTAGTACGCATGGTGTAGTATCAGACCCGTGCACCATTAGAGGTGCGTGTATTTCCATATACTAGTGTATAAAAAATGCCCGAGTACTATTTTAATTCATGTAGCTCACTCAGACCGGTGCGATGTACTATTACCTACATATGAAATTGAAATACGATATATATGTAATATATTTTGAATTAAATCCAAGTTGTAGTAAATCACGAATCTACGTACGTTCTCCACGCGCTTAATGTTTGTTTACAGAAATGAATTTTTTCGATTTTATCTGTCATACAAATGCAGACAGAATTTTCCACACATAATGTGCTATACTTCAATCGTTGGGACTATGAAATACTTCGGATCAGACTGGCTCCTCTGAAAAGAACTGGACGTGCCACACAATATGGGGCAGGGTTTGATTTCAGTACGAACGCAAAATGCATGTACCAATATGACTCGAAAAAAATAATGAAAGATGATAATAATGAAAGAGTTTGTGCATAAAATTTGATATTGGAATTTTTGAATCATAAATTCTGTAGAAATTATTACCATTTTATTGCTATTAACTTTGAAAAAGACCCAAAGCTGATTGTGCAATACTGATATGCTGTAATTTAAGAAACCAATTAGGCACATAATATACATATTTCAATTTAAATTTGAGCACCAAAGGCTTGCAAAATTAACACTAAAACTTTAGCCATTTTTAAGATCATTCAAAAGTCATAAAAAACCATTTTGTGTCAGATTACTTCGAAATCTATTTAACAGTCTTGAAATTTTGGGAGCAATTTATTTCCATGATTTAAAGAGTATTGAAATTTCAAAACATTTCAATGAATTGATTCTGAGAGGTTTTAATTGTAAATATTTACAATAACCATTATTAAGCAATCTTGTGAACCGCGTAAAGTTTAGAATAAAATTAAAATTGAAGCAAATATGATTACATTTCGAAGGTGGTCAGCTTTCATTTTCTTGACTTCAACTAAAATTTAAAGTAGGTAAATGAACGACACACCGATTCAACAGAATGGATAAAGATGAGGAGTCTGGAAATGCCTTCATGAAAATTTGGAAGATAATTAATTTGGAAGGTTAAGAAATTCATTTCAATCAGTTTTCGTAAAAAGAAGTGCTGCTAAAGGTTTACCACTGGCAAAACTACTGAATAAGTTAAACTCGACACCTGAAATCTGTACAGATTCGTGTTTTTGGTTCTCCACTTTGTGCTGTGGTACGTTGATAGATCCCTGAAAAATTATAAAAATTAATGTATATGAGCAAGTTGTAAATTGTAAATTATTGTGGGTCAATACTGTACCCAGTTTTACCTTTAAACTGTAGTAAATGCAATAAGAATTCTGCCATGAGCTGTCGTGTGTCCTTCCTTCAATTGCGACAGGTTTGTCCAATAAAAAATAAAATATTTTTCCTTTTCTGGCAAAAATGTTTTTCTGAAACATCCCACTATCAAATGTGTACAAACCATTAGCGTATATCTTAATTTGCACAGTGACGTCAAAATGAGTATCTTCACCAATGGGTCCCAAGAAACCAACTCCACGAAACAAGATGTTCTTATTCACCTGAAACCAACTTAAAGATTCAACTTTCTTTTGAGTAGTTAGCCAAAATACAAAACCCGAAAACTAATTGCTATGTAGTGTCTAAATAATTAAATGTGATTCCTTTGTTTCTAGCTTTTGAATATGGTTTTAGTTGAAATTCTGAATTACTTGTTGCATTGTTCGTCTCCATCGCATACAAATGATGGATTCTCTGTAACTTTGAATTGTTTAGGTAGGCGAAGGACTAAGCAGCTTGGTGAATTTCTGAGGTTTGTGTTGAACAAAAGTTGAGATTTGTCGTACTTGGCTCTGTCAAAGTAATTTCGAAGTTATTTAATTACAATAGTTAAAATTTTTTGATTGTAATAAAAACTTGTTCACACTACTATTAAACTGTAAATTCCACTCACTTTTCATCTTCATCTGATCCAATAAAATCGTAGATTGCCACTTTTTCCTCCATCCTGAACAAATTCTTTTTGAAAAAACTCAGTTTTGTAAAATCTTGCAATTTCATTGTGGGAAATCGGATTTCAAAAAAGAGGAGCCAAGAACTTCTCGTAAGTTTTCCCCTGTCCCCTTAATCTTCCTCTGCTGGCATTGATATTCGGCCCACCTTTGCAAATATACGTGCACATTTAAATTGTTAAAATAAATGCAGCTTTAAAACACGTCACATTATTTTTGCCAGAAGCAGTGACCCTATTTAAATTCTACATTCAATAATCAAAACCTGCAGGCACACTCAAAGATACTTTTTTCGTCCAATGGGATGTCATCACACGACAAAATTGCTTCCAAACTTTCTCCAGAAGTTTTTAGAAATTCAGCAGTCGCTGTGAATTCCTGGAAATTTCTAAATCAAAAATAGTTAATTTACTAATCGAAATGAACCGTGCATGTTTATTGCATTGTTTAGTTGATTATAGAATGATAAGCATACTAACTGGATAAAATCTGCTGCTGCCTTTTCCACGCTTTTGATTGCTTTCGTAATTTTGAAACGTCGACAGAGTGCAAGTAAACTCAACAAGTTATTTGGCACGAAATTCAAAGTGGTGAGAGCATCTTCACTCCATTTGTCCGAAATAATTAACTGTGGAAAGACCATGAAAAGAAACTTTAGTAACTGAAGGCAAATATGTTAAATTAATTTTTATGCGTTTAGTTCACTTGGTAACACCAGGAAACTGCAGTTATATTTTGTAATTAAGACAATGATCATGTTAGACTGGAAAATTTCACAATTTAAATTAAATTAAGTCACATACGTTGACAAACAACTGAAAAGCAGTGGGGTCAATGTCCGGAAGAGGAATTCCTTCGCCTTCTTTCACAACCGCATTTTCCCAATTTTGATCGAATTCTTCCTCAAAAACAGGTGATGCGGCTTTGAGTAGAATCTTGACTGCTTCCACTTTGATATTTTCTGGACCAACGCTGAAGGTGACGTCATAGTTTTTCGGATTTCTCTGCAGAAGATCAGCCACCTGTTCCCCAATGCTTTTCTCAGCAATATTTACTTCCGTCATATTGCACTTGCCTAATAATGCTTTTGAATTTTGAAACCGCTTTGAATCCAACTGTTAAACAATGCAATGATTAAAAAAGAAAAGTAAATATTTTGAAATGCAGGTCAGTATGTATATGTGGTAGTCCAGAAGCAGTTTAGTCCACAAGCTCCAATGACTTGCTGTGGACTAGACCACAAGACCCAAAATCACAAAATTGGTATCTCATTATGAATATATAGGATAATTTATGCGTGCAATGTAGCTGATTGAGTATTCCTATCAACAGTTCCACCTTAACACACTGATTTAAATTTAGTTTTGGGTAGAATTCCTTTATATGGAGCCCGAATTGGTCATACGCAATGATTTCACGAAAACGTCTTCTGGACTAGTCCAGAAGCATCTGCGGCTTGTGGACTAAACTTCTTCTGGACTACGACATATATTGCACAATACTCATCTGCCAAAGGAGGAGAATGAGGGGAAATGAAAATCAAAAGTGATCAATAGAAAATAAAAGTTGGATTGTAATCTCAATACCTAATTTGCAATACATTTTAATGCGATGATGTCAAAAAAGTATGAGAATATTTTTTAAGAGCTACACATACAATAAATTCTTAATTACACTTTTAACATACGCTTTTACTGACTCGATTGGGATTCGTATAATTAGTTGCACCGAGAAATTTAATAATTCTTTGATTTCGAGATTGAACAAGGAAAAATTGCAATATTTATTGATAGAATTTGTAATTTCGATTTAAAACTACCAGGTTAATTACATTAAGTGTCGTGTCTATTAGAAGTCAGGGTTTTTAGATACTGAGCTTCAGGCGCGTCGGAACGAACTTTTGCATGGGGGGGCAAGATTTGTGCGCCTAGAAATCGGCGTGATTTGTCTATCGTTAGCTCAAAGTAGATGCTGACCTCTCAGCAAATATAAGCTACAACGAAATAGCAAAATATTATTGTGCAACAATTACATATGATAAATTTTAGTTAGAGCACTTGAATAATAATATTACGTACCAATGTTCGCAACAAACGTTACTATCTCAATTTTATTCGTTAAATACTTTTAAATGACAGCTGTATGTCATGTCACAGTTGTGTCGTCTGTTAATAATTATTTGTTGGCAGTTAGCTTGACCCCATCGAAAATTAAACCGTCATTTGTGGAAACCTCCTCTTTCAAGGGTACTAACAAGGCCTTTTGTTGCTATTAAGTAAGTGTGACCGCAACTATAAGTATCTCGTCATTTGATCACATTGTATTATTGGCGGCCGCCTCAGAAGGTAAAGCTCGAGGTTCGTAGCTAATCAATTCAGTAAATATTACCTTTCAGTCAAATATTATCTACAAGCTGTGGATAAGCACGCAAAATACTAAGAATCAGACAATTTTGTTGTCCTCAGATAGGATTTCATACGTTTCAAAATAAAGAAACTGCGTTCAGAAGACGCCTAACTTATTGGAATTACTAAAAGTATTTTTGAAAATTCCTTGAGCTCCAACATCATACGCAGAGTTTTCGGGTTTTTAAAAAGATGTTTAACATATCTGCAATAATTGTGCTAAAGAAACCTACTGAATCTAATTAATTTTAGAAGCATCAGATTCAAGTATTCGTATTGACACGACCTATTATTATTACTAATTGTAGCATTCAAAGCTATTGTATTTAAATTTGGATTGATAATAACTAGTTGTCATATTCAACTTAGAACTGTTCCTGACTGATTTGACTGTAATTCTGTAATTAGTGATCGAAATGGTCTGGTCCGGACCAAGAAAGTCTGGTATGGCGAGAGGATTTCGGACTAGACCAGATTTCCATGGTCCGACCATATGCAAACTTCTCAAGGGAATTCAGCGAGATAAATGTTTTCTGCTCTATTTTTATGAATTATTTATGTATATCTGTCCTTGTATATTACAATTAAAATCATTACTTTACGTCAAGTAATTTTCGTAGAATCCAGCGAAACATTTAAGGTTCAATTCCTTACTTAAATTATTTTTTAAGTTTTCGTGGTCCATAATGGTCAGGTCTGACGGTGATGTGGAACAATACTAAACCATAAAATCAGGACCAGACCGGACCATTTCGATCACTAGCTTTAATAGGGTGGTTGCGGCATTCATAGGTCAATCATTTAAAACATTTTAATAATTTTGTAAAACCTACTAAAACCTACATTGGATTCACATTAAGTTGAACTTTTTGTATCTGCTGTCTGCCTGTGGATCTAACAGAAGGTAGGTACCTAAGTAGATTACTTGATTCGAATTTAAAAACCCAGAAGCCAGAAGATTTCTGGACTTCGTAATCGTATTCAACCGCACAGTCTAACTTTTCAAGTATAACTAAATATTTTACATTTTAAATGCCGAACTTGGCAATTAATGGAATAATGGAAATCTTTAATGTCCGTCCAATAGTGCATAGGTAAAATAAATATGTAACTTTTTACTAAAATCATGGGGGGGCAAAACGATACCTTTTGCCCCCCCATTGATTTTATGGGGGGGGGGCACGCTGCCCCCCCTGCCCCCGTGGTTCCGACGCCCCTGCTGAGCTTTATCCGCATCTATTAAAATGTTTTTTTTATTGGCGTTTGTTCAATGAAAGAACGGAAAAAAATGTTCTTTTCTATTGGTTGGTTAAGTGAAAATATAATTTAATGATAGTTGCTCACAATGCAATGCAATGATTGTAGAATCGAATTATCTTTCTTGCTGTTAACTCAAATGTCAAAAGCGGCTAAATTGCGATTATTTAAATGTAGTGAAGTTATTTATTTATTTAACTGTCAACAGTAACAGTTAACAGTCAGTGGACATTGTCTAGATCTAAATGATCGGCATTTAGATTTAAATCCCTGGACATATTAAATCTAAATGCTAAGCAATTAAAACTAAATATCGGGCGTTTAGATATAAATTGTCACCTGACACCATATAAAATTAAAACGAGGGTATTTCAAATTTTGGTATTAGATCTTCCAAAATTTCGAGATTTCAGTACCGATCTCAACCTATCAGTAGAAACGAAGAGAACAAGATTTTATCTTTCAATTCTCATAAAATTTACTCGCGGTCAGTCAGAGCTCTGATCGGTCCGCTTATTTGAAGGCGCGCAGGCGCAAATACGGTTTTTAAAGTAATTAGATCTAAATGCTCAGCATTTAGATCTAACTGCTCAGTATTTAGATCTAACTGCTCAGTATTTAGATTTGAATATATTTAGTGCATTTAAATCTAAATGCTGATTATTTAGATCTAGACAATGTCCACTGACTGGTTAACATTTTCAATTGCGATATAAATATTCCTCTCTAGTTTTATTACCGCTTTCACAAACTGACAACCGAGAACTGCCAAACTGCCAACAGACTTCAATTCATATTTCAGATCAGTGACCAGACCTGAGCTGACGAAATATGTTTGAAGTTACACGCTAATTGAACATTAATTGGCATGTGACAGTGTGACACAACCAGCGAGTTCGTTTAAACAAAGTAATGCATATCACCCCAGTACCTCTACATCAGTTAAGGATCGTCCGTAAATGCTGTCACTCGTGGGGTCGGTGTGTCGTGTGTCTATTCCGGTATTGATGACCCGTCATGTTTAAGATAGCTGTTTACGTAAAGTGATGACATGGGGGTGGGTGGTTTCTAAAGAGTGATAATTGGGGTTACACTATTTAAAGACCATCTCTTACCAGCATTGACTTTACATTGGAATGTCACAAGATGGTAAGTAATCAGCTCGTAAAGCAGGCTACAATGCCTCCATGGCTTCATATTTAAACTACGGTCTTGCTGTATTTTAACTGAACTAAGCATGAATTAATTAATTTGAAAGCTAGTCACTTTTACAACCAGAAAAAATGTGATGATGAATGTAAATGCGTGAAAAATAAATGCATTGTCGACTTTTTATAGTTTAGGCATATAGTCTGAACAATTTCGTGTCCCTGCACTTCCTGCTACCAAAGTTACTGAGCAGGGTTTGGGGCTTGGGCACCCTGCCCATCAGCCTACAGATAATTATAAATTTTCTGCATACGTTAGTTTTTCTTCTGTATTTTATTTGTTATAATTATTTTTCACTCCAAAAACATTATTGGAAAACTACGATTTTATTACATTAAATCGTATAGAACCAAATACTGCCAGTACTGCCACTGTGGCCAGGATCGTGTCGTGCGCGTCTTGTAACTTGTGAGACTTGGAAACTATTAAATTACGTACCGCTAAGCATCCATAATAACTCCCGGGTTTTAAATAATTCCCCGACCTGTGATTTCAGTACGAATATGACTCGTATAAAATATTAAAAGATGATCCTAATGAAAGAGTGCATAAACTTTCGTAAAGGAATTTTTAGATCATCAATATGTTAACGTAATGTAATTTTATTACCATCAATATTGACAAGGACACAGTGCTGATTGTGCTTACATGATATGTTATAATTTAATAAACCAATTACATAATATACATGTTTCATTTTAAATTTGAGCACCTAATATAAGACATGCAAAATCAGGACCAAATCCTCAGCCACTTTCAAGATCATTCAAAAGTTTTGAAGAACCTTGTTTTTTCCAGATTACTTTTAAATTCAATTAGTTTAACATTTCAAGCGCATATATATGAAATATTTCATCAAGAGATTTTCTCAAGTCATTTCAGCGTCTTAAAGTCAAGTCTTGAAATTTGGAAGCAATTTATTTTCTTAATTTTAAGAATTTGAAAATTTTAAGATTTTTCAAAGTTATGATTTCAAGTGCAATGAGTTTTTAATATGTATTTTCAATAACCTTCAATATTTAGCAACGCATGTTTTGTGAGCTGTCTAAAATTTTGAATGAGATTGAGCTTGAAGCAAATATGATTACATTTTGGGGGTGGGCAGATTTCATTTTTTTGACTTCAATCAGAATTTAAATTAAGTTAATGACAGACCCATTTAACACAAAGGATAAACATAAGGAATGTGAAGATGTCTTCATAAATATTTACAAAATAATTGTTTTGCTAGTTGAAAAAATGACTGTCAATCATTCTTTCTGAAAAGAAGCTCTACCAAAGGTTTACCACTGGCCATATCTTTGTATAAGTTAAATCCGACGCCTGAAATCTGTACAGATTCGTCTTTTGGGTTCTCCACTTTGTGCTGTGGTACGTTGATAGATCCCTGAAAAATTAGAAACATACAATATATATACCTATGTGCGCAAGTTGTTAATGATTAACATTGTAAATAATTGTGGATCCATAATGTGTCGAATTTTACGTTTAAACTATATTGAACGCAATGACAATTTTTCCATGAGCTGTCGTATGTACTTGCTTCAACTGCGATTGGCTTGTCCAATACCAAATAAAATATTTTTCCTTTTGTGGCAAAAATATTTTTCTTCAATGTCCCACTGTCAAACGTCAATATCTCAGAGTCATTAGCGTATTTCCTAATTCGCACAGTGACGTCAAAATGAGTATCGCCACCAATGGGACCCAGGAAACCGACTCCAACCAACAAGATTTTCTTATTCACCTGAAACAAGCTTAAAGTTTCAAATTTCTTTTGAGTATTTAACTAGAAGTACAAACCCCAACAACTAATACCAATTGCTATCTAGTGTCAAATTATGTGTAAGTGGTTTTTTTTACAATTTTATCAGATAAGTTTTAATTTAAATGCCATTTTGACTGACTTGTCGAATTGCACGGCTCCATTGCATACAAACGGTGGATTCTCTGTAACTATAAATTTTTTAGGTTGGCGAAGGGCTAAGCAGCTAGGTGCATTTCTGAGGTTTTTTTTGAATGGAAGTTGGGATTTGTCGTAGTTGCCTCTGTCAAAGTGATTTCGAAATTATTTACTTTAAATATTTTAAATTTTTTGATTCTAATAAAAACCTGTTCAAACTATAATTAAACATTATTGTCCACTCACTTTTCATCTTTATTTGTCCCAATGAAATCATAGATTTCTACTTTCTCCTTTGCTGTGAAAAAGTTCTTTTTAAAAAGACTCACTTTTGTAAAATCCTCCAGCTTCATTGTGGGAAAGCGGATTTCATAAAAACAGGAGCCAAGAACTTCTCGAAATTTTAGTCCTGTCGCCTCCATCTTCCTCTGTTGGCATTGGTATTCGGCCCCCCTTTACAAAAATAAACGCATATTTAAATAGTTAAAATAAATTAAGCTTGAAAATACGTTAAATGATTCTCGTAAGAAGTCGTGCCACTACTACCTAAATTCTTAATTCAATAATATGTACCTGGAAGCTTTTTCAAAGATATTATCTTTTCTTCCCATAGGATATCGTCACAAGATTTAATTGTTCCCCAGCTTTCTGCAGAAGTTTTTAAAAACTCAGCAGTGGCTGTAAATTCCTGAAAATTTCTAAATCATTTAAAAATATTTATTTTACTAATCCAAATTTAACGTGCCGTTTATTGCATTGTTTAGTCAATAATAGAAAGATAAGCATACTAAGTACTAACTGAATAAAATCTGCGGCTATCCTTTCCACGCTCTTGATTGCTTTCGTAATTTTGAAACGTCGACAGATTGCAAGTAAATTTAACAAGTTGTTTGGCACCAAATTCAAATTGGTCAGAGCATCTACAGTCCACGTGTCAGAAATAATCAACTGTAGAAAAAACATCAAAAGAAACTTCAGTAACTGGTAATTACATTATTTTTGCGTTCTAGTTCACTCGTTCCCATCAGAAAATTGCAGTAATATATTGTTTAAGTCAAGACAATGATCATTTTATACTGGAAAATTTAAAAATTTAAATAAAATATCAAAGTTACGTACGTTGACAAACAACTGAATAGCAATGGGTTCAATGTCCAGAAGCGGAATTCCTTCGCCTTCTTTTACAACCGCATTTTCCCCATTTTGGTCGAATTCTCTCTCCAAAACAGGTGATGCGGCTTTGAGATGAATCTTGACTGCCTCCACTTTGATCTTCTGTGGACCAACGCTGAAGGTGACGTCATAGTTTTTCGGTTTTCTCTGCAGAAGATCAGCCACCTGCTCCCCCATACTTACTTTTTTCTCAACAATATTTACTTCCACCATGTTTGGCTTTTTTATAGTAATACTTTTGAATTCCAAAACTTCCTTCAGACCAATAATGGTTAAATGATGCAATGAATATTAGAAGTAAATGTCGAATGGAAAAACTTCGAAATTCAAATAAGTGTTCCACACAATAAGTTTACAATATTTATTTGCTGAATTAATAACGGTGAGGCAAATCCAGAAGAACTGAAAGCATCAAAAATTGATCGACATTAAATCCTGGTTGGGTCTTAGTCTGCTGGTCTACATACAACATAGACTTTTAGGTTTTACGACATTTAACATTTGACATTAATATTAAAAATTTTATACGACACTATTAAAAAAGAATATCTATATGTTTTAAGCGCTTGACATAGTAGTAATTACCTTTTAAGCCTTCGCTTCTGCTGAATCGACTGACTGAGTTTCGTCTATCTGGCTGCACTGATTATGTCAACGATACTTTCAGAAAAAAATATAAAACTGAGAGGTTTTCACAGCAGTAAATCCCAATATTTACTGACTGAACAAGAAAAATATACTGCCACATAGTAGTGAATTAAAGTGCCCCGTATAATATTTTAATTCATACAGATCAGACCGGACACCGATGCAGTGCTGCAAATTGCTATTTTGGTAAAGCATACGTTTTTAATTGACTTAACAATAACATTACTAGATTTTCAATGTTAACAAACGTATAACAATAATAAAACAATAATAACAATTTACAGCACTGCACCGGTGCGATGTAATATTACATGAAATACGCTATTATTATTTCTGTAATATACTTCGAATGAAATCCACATTCGACATTATGATAGACTATAAAGCTACGTCCTCTAAGAGCTTAAGTTTTGTTTCATGCATATACAGTATACAGCTACAGGAAATAACAAAAATGTCGTGAGCCCTGCGTACACCTTCCAATTCCAAGTCGTGCCACATTATCTATATCACATTTAAAGACCCTACTGATCGTCCATAAATGACGTCATGAGAAAGAGTGAATGTGTCTTCTTGAATATTGGTGACATCCTATATTATATACATATATATAACCATTTGCTCAGTAGCTATGTTAGTGAAAAGGGGGTCATCGGATGCTAGAAGTGGGGATATTAAATTCGATGGCATCATTTATGGACAACCCTTTAACTATAAGTAAACCAATAAATACGAACTATTTTTGAAGAAACATTTTGATGAAAATATGAGTAACAATAATTAGAATACAAAATTCATTTTTCAAGTAGTTCAAAAAATCAACCTTGTGGTCGAACTGTTTTACTATCAGAACGACACGTACATAGAGCTGATTGTTCCGTACAGATATGTTACAATTTAATAATATAACTAAATTATATACATATTTCATTTCATATTCGAGTAGCACACACAAGGCTTCTATAATCAAAACCAAACCTTCAGCCATTTTCACGAGCATTTAAAAATCTTAAATAGTCTTGAGTTTAATTTAAATTCAATTATTTTGATTTCTGGAAACCAAATAAGACATTTTTGGCAAAACTTGAAAGTTTTTATCAAGTGTCGTGACTTGTTCGATGAAATTTAGTTAATTGAACACTGATTTAACAAAATGGATAAAGATATAAAGAATGCGGAGATGTCTTGATACATATTTACAGAGCAATTATATTGATTTTCGAAAAAATTACTTTCAATCATTTTTTCTAAAAAGAAGCTCTGCCAAAGGTTTACCACTGACAAAATGACAGTATAAGCTGAATTCGACACCTGAAATCTGTACAGATTCGTGTTTTAGGCCATCCACTTTGTGCTGTGGTACGTTGATGGATCCCTGAAACATTTGAAAAATAAATATATGTGCGCAAGTTGTTAATTATTAAACCTGTAAATAATTGTAGTGTAATTACTGTCTAATTTCACCTTCAAACTGTAGTTAACGCAATAAAAATTATTCCATGAGCTGTCGTATGTACTTGCTTCAATTGCTATTGGCTCGGCAAATAAAAAATTAAATATTTTTCCTTTTTTGGTAAAAATATTTGTCTTCAACGTCCCACTATCAAATGTGTAGGAACTATTAGCGTATTTCGTAATGCGCACAGTGACGTCAAAATGAGTGTCTCCACCAATGTGTCCCAAGAACCCGACACTAAGCAACAAGATTATTCCTATTCACCTGAAACAAGATTTAAAATTCAAATTCCTTTGAGTATTTAACTAATAGTACAAAACTCAAAAAATAATTGCTATGTAGTGTCCTAATATTTTAAAGTGATTCCTTTCTTCCTAGTTTTTTAAATATGATTTTAAGTGCCATTTTGACTTACTTGGAGTCTCGTACGGCTCCATCGCATACAAATAGTGGATTCTCTGTAACTTCAAACTGTTTATGTGGGCGAAGGACTAAGCAGCCAGGTGAATTTCTGAGATTTATTTTGAAGGTAAGTTTGAATTTGTCGTACTTGGCTCTGTCAAAGTAATTTTGAAATCAATTAATCAACAATATTTGAACTGTTTTGATGGTAGTATAAAACGTGTTTACACTATTTATAAACTGTAAGGTCCATTTACTTTTCAACTATATCTGATGCAATGAAATCGTAGATTGTCGCTTTCTCCTCCATCCTGAACAAATCCTTTTTGGATCCACTCACTTTTTTAAAATCTTTGAATTTCATTGATGGGAAAGCGAATTTCGTAAAAACAGGAGCGGATGAGGACTTTTCGAAAGTTTTTTCCTGTCAAGTCCATCATCTTCTGTTGGCATTGAAGCTCCGCCCACCTTTGCAAAAATATGTGTAATTACATTGTAATAAAAAGCTAAAAATGATTGTTTTGAACGAACTCTGTCTCAAAAACCGGGGATGCGGCTTTCAAAAGAATTTTTACTGCTTCCACTTTGGTCTTCTGTGGACCAACCCTGAAGGTGACTTTATAGTTTTTACGTTTTTTTCGCACAAGCTCAGCCACTTGCTCCACAATACTTTTCTTATTCTCAACCTGATTCCTTTCCGCCATTTTTGTTACTGATCACACATTATAGTTAGTAAAAACTTAATGGACCCAAATCAGTATATAGAAATATATAATAAATGTTTTTAATTTCTTTAGTTTTTTGTGTTTATGCGTTTTTACTAGTACCGCAAAATATGTATCAGCTCCCATACGTACACTGTTTTGCTGTCTACAACAAACTTGATTTGCTTCCTTCTAAATAGCAAACCAAAACTGAGAAGACCCGAGAAAGTTAGTGTCGTAATTTCGAAGGATAAAACATACATTTATACATAATTCTCGATTGCTTTTAATCAATTCAAAAAATATGTAATTGATTGTGAAAATGAAATCTTTGATATAAATATGTCTCAGCTGCATTTAGAATTATACCTATAAACAGCTGGAATTTAAATTTTGAAAACATTATTATAGGAATAAGTAACTTTTTAAAGATTTTTTTTTGCGTCACTATTAGCCATTACTGAAAAATTAACTAAACGCTCTAACTGCTAATAAAAGTACCGCTGAAAAAAATTAAAAAAGAAATTAGTCATTTTACATTACATGAGGGTCTTTCTACAAATGACAATTTAATTATCGTTAAACTTAAACTAACTGTCTGACAAGAAAGAACTATGGGTGTGTTCATGACTACAACAATGAGACTATTAAATGTTTAAAGTATCAATACATTAAATTGCAAGTTATACGTACAAAAATTACTGTTGAACTACGAATTTAGCATACACACACAAGGAAAACTTAAAATAAAACGTCTTGAGCTTAATTATTTTTTAAATCAATGGAATTAAACATTAAATTACTATTCGTAACTAGCTACATTGCATTTTGCTTTAAAGGTAAATAATTCAAATTAAATAGTACCATTAATCTGTAACTGTGAATACGTATGACAGAATATCAAGCAATTTTATAATTCAACAGAAACAATTTTCTGTAGTTATTATTGAAAGTTTTTTATTTTAAATATTAATTCACAAAACGCGACTGTCACACACTGTGTACACCAACAGAATCAACTCGGATCGATGGAAAATTAATAAAACTACGCAATGGGATTGGAAAGGGTATATGTACGTACTCTCACAAATACGTCAAGTCAAGCAAAATTCAACCTCCGTTAAAAGATCCTACTTTATTTACAGAAAACAATCAAGAAAAATGTGGCTTTCTACAATGGAACTTATGCGGTAATAAATCTAGTCAAAGCAAATTAATTTTAAAATTAGAATTAAATTTACGTATTAATTGTTTCTGATTTCAATCTTTCACTTTCTGCAACGCACATTTTAAATTTTGATTTTTGACAAGGACATCAGCAGGCAGAGACAATTGCTTGAAGTTTAAGTGCGCCTTGCCGTCTGAAGGAAGTGTTGTCCCGGAATCTGGAAAGAGTACACGGGTAGTTGGGGGGACTGTTATTAAGCCACATGAATTTCCTCACATGGTTTCAATTGTTCTAGACTTAACTCATCGCCATGTGTGTGGAGGAACGATTATTAACAAGAATACCATAGTTACTGCGAGGCATTGTATTGCGAATTCACTTCGAGTTGAAGAATATTATGTATATACGCAGGGAAACATAACTTGAGCATAGCGGAGAGTACTCAGCAGCAGCCAGTGCTTAAATCAATAACCATTCATGAGGGCTACGTACAGGCGGGGTTTCAACATAATGACATTGCGCTAATTGAATTTGCAAGCCCACTAAACTGGACGCCGGAAGTTCAGCCGGCGCTTCTTCCTCCACCCGATTTTGTTCCATCAGGGGACTTCATTTTAACAGGATGGGGATTGCTCAGCCAAGAAGATGATGACAGTGACAGACCTGATGTTCCTTCTGAGGTTACAGTGGCAAATGTACCACTAAAAGAATGTCGTCAAGCCTATGCCAATGATACTAGAAAAATAATTCGTGACACACACATTTGTGCAGGGAAAGTAGGTGTTGCTGGGAAGGGTGCTTGTTTTGGGGACTCAGGGGGACCCTTGGGTTTTCTTTTACCAAACGGATCTTTTGTGTTGGTAGGAATTGCCTCTGCTGTAAAAGGTTGCACCGATCCACGATACCCTGACATCTACACAGATGTCTCAAAATATATCACGTGGTTACATGATAACATAAAGCCAATGTGTTAGTGCAGTATGAGACGACATTTTATTGAAAATAAATATTCTTTAGATGTCACAAAAAGAGCATAGTGCAAAGTAGCAGTATAATTCCTGCTTTTATTATGAATTTTAAGGTTTTTATAATTTAAACAATTTATAATTCAATCAATAGAATAATGAAAATTAATTGTGGAACTTTTATTTAATCATGTGTGTTATATTAATAGAAATAAAATTGAGATTGGAACAATTCTACTAACTGAACTAGCTAAGGAAATTAAAATATATGAATAATTTAAAACATTACTTTAATGCTTAACAAATTGATACTAATACACATTTTAGCTGCAGTTGTACATGTTGTTGATTCTCTGAATGTCGTAATCACTTGGTCTATCTCTTTGGCCAATGTCAACGTCGATTCCTATTGGGGTTATTGTATCTTTTGTTTGGTCCGTGCTAAAGGCTTTTCTACCATAATGCATGAGACTTAAATAGTCATAGGGGGTCTCGTAGGGTTGTATATAACTTGCATTGTACTTATTTAAATTATGCTCTTTCCCTGAAAATAAAATTATTATTTCATTCACAGATTTGCATGCAGTTAAATGAGAGGATTTTAGAACCTTTACTTTTTATAGTGATTAAATTACATTTCTTACGTATACAAACTATTGAAACTATTGTTGTACGTGAACAAAGTATTGTTTACACTATTCACAAATAAATTAGACAAATACAGTTTGTAATCAACCTTACCCTCCTCAATGTTTTTCCAATGTATTTTGACATAATCGTCCCGATCCATCCTGGACTGCTCGTGATGAAACCCCAAAGCGTGAATTAATTCATGAGCTGGGATCGCCTTATATACACAGCAACTGGCCAGATTTAATATTTGTTTTCCGCCCGTCATTCCCACTCTAGAATAACAACCGGTGGCGTTATTTGTAATTGAAATGTAGTTTGTTTCGTTTGATCGCTCCTTAAAAGTGACGCACGTCTTCTCGGAAATCATTTTCATAGAAGTTTGAATGATGTCCTGTTCACTTGTAGCTGAAATTTAAGAGCACAATTATGTCCATAATTATGCATACACACAACATATTACGCATATTATTACCTATACTTTTGACGCTTCATAACATTGATATACTTAAAAATCGTTTTATTAAATAAAATAGTATCAACATTTAATACACACTAAAGTTATCACTGAGAACATAAACAACTTCGTTGTTTAACCAGCGCTTGCTTTCGTCTATTGTTTCTGATTTGGTTTGCCAGATTTCATTTGGATCAAGTACGATGTCCCCTTCAAAAAATTCGCCATTTTCATCCGCATTTCCTAATGCCTCCGGCAGCTCAGTTGTCGTAGCCGTGACGGTGATCATTGCTTTTGAAAATTAAAATTAAAATCTACGGACGAACTTAATCATTCACAGTTACTGATGAAATATGGTGTACCAATACTTTAAATTTTTGAAACTTTGATTTAAACTTGAAGCCAATGGAAACGCTTGTAGAGAATTAAAAACTGCCAAGAGCACCACTAAAATTCCGGAAACGGATGACATGGTAACTTGTGGTTAGTTAATGTTGTAAAATGTGACTAAGATTCTATTTATTATATTATTATATGAAATACCACTAGAAGAAATACCTGTTTATACCCAACTATTTCACTCTCACAATCAGAACGAAATGGTTTCAAAGCAATAATTAAATTGCCTATATTATTATTAATATTGCTGCAGTGACTTTTTAATAACATGTGTGACATTTGACAGGTGTCGCAAATTTGGACCTGAAAAAGAGCAGTTAAACTTTAATTGTTCTCACTGACACGGGTAACAAAATATCGCTAGTAAGAATTACACCTAAACTGTAAGCTATAGTTACACAACTAAACATACATTGTAACTACCGTCTATCTCCTAACACAACGGCCCGCGTACTCGCGTTGTTTACTCTCCACGTTATAACAGTAGCCTTTGGTAAATTGGAAATTGATATTTAAATTTAGTTCTGTTCGGCCTGTAAAACTTTACTGATTATATTTGGTAAAACTTTAAATCCCCGCCAAAAGGGCACGATGTGAGCTGGTATACGCCTAAGTCCATAGGCTTATTTGGCCGTCGCTTATGCTGTTATTCGCAGTAAATTTGTAATCGCGTTTTAAATATGTACATTGGTACGTTATAATACGAAATAAAACGTAATGCAATTTATTTAAAGGGAAACCTACAAAAACAAAAATATTATAGTTTTAAATAGACATGTGGTGTTTTAAATTTTATATTCTATACGTGACGTGATACAAAAATTAAGTATTCAGTAGCAAGTGGTAGCAATAATATAAGTAATTAATATAATTTGTGACATCCTACTGACGTTCTGTGCTGATTGCTGATATGTAGTTTAATAGTAATAACCTTTCAATGTCAACTCTACAACTACATTGCACAGTACATACTAAAGTAACAAAACAGAATCTGTTTCGATTTTGTCTGGCAATTAAAGCAGTAATAAAATAAAATAAAGGAAAACGTACAGAATATAAATTTTTAATTGAAGTTACGAACGGGTCCGACATGATATATTTATAGAACTTATACAACCAAATACAATAATAATTTTTACATAATATGTACGTATATATATTATACATTAATAAACAAATCCTCAGCAAAGAGGCAAATCTGACTATCTCCTTTTGGGGCTGAAAGCGAAACTGACTATTACCATTTTTTGCTAAAAGCGAAAATGACTATCTCCATTTTTCTCGAAATACCATTAAAAGAAGGCACAAAAACTATATGTACCAATGCAGCATGTTATAAAGTAGACGTTTTTGTTTAGGGGTCGTCCCTGAATGACGTCACAAAAATTATTACTTTCTCAGAAAAAACCTACTTTATTTATAAAAGCTTAGATATCGCAATGTTGTTATCATACTGCATCACATAACAACGAACAAAACTGAAATTAAGACTTTAAAGTCGTACTTGCTCTTAGCAAAGGAAAAATCAGTACAATTTTGAATCCTAGATCCAGCAGCGTAGTAATTTAGTTGTTGGATTGGTCACATTGCTAGTGACAGGTACAATGAATGAAGAAATAAATATTCCGCGTGACAGAAATTTAACTATGTACATACTAAATGTTAAAATTCTTTCACATTTGTTTTCCGGTCACTACAATATTTAACTAAACGTAAAATTCCATTACAATTCCCACTAAAAACTAAACAGAATTGATGAATACAGAAAGCAGGTGTCACTAGAAAACCGCCAGCAGGAACATTAAACACTGGGTTTAAGTGGAAAACGAGAATCTGAAAAGAACGTAAACGCTGAGTTCAGTCAGTAAAAGGTTGGCACATTGATTTAGAATAGCTAATGATAAAATCAATGGCTGAAAATTTTAAGATTGTAATATTTATAATAGGTTGTCTATAAATAATGTCAAACTTAGCGTGTGTGGGTCGTGGGTCTTGTCTGGTATTTATGACACGCCTTGTTACAGTTGAGCCGTTAAAATGAGAGTAGGTTGGTTCTTAAAGAGCAACAATTTTTGTGACGTCATTTATGGACGACCCCTAAACAACGATTTGTAACGTGCTGCATTGGCACATATATTTTTTGTGACTCCGTTTTATATTATTTTGAGAAAAATGGAGATAGTCACTTTTGATTTTAGCAAAAAATGGTAATAGTCAGTTTCGCTTTTAGCACCAAAAGGAGATAGTCAAATTTGCCTCTTCGCTGACGAAATATATTTTAGTGTTAGTTAAATTAACTAGGTACTTACAATATAATATAAGTTACCTACAACAAATAGGGAAAAAATTATATAATATTCTTATAACGCAGCATAAGAATATAAACTGAATAATTTTGTCATATTTGCAGATTTGCTCCAAAAACCATGAAGCCACTTTATTTTTTTTTTTACAAATTTTTAAGATTTAGTTAATAGCAAACAAAAATAAATACTTTTTAAACGGGTGCTGGGTCCAAAATCGACTTACGATTAGATTTTATTATTTATGAATGAAATTTTTAATTTTCTTTAATTTAGCAAAGGCGCAATGTTTAAGGAAGCTGTGAATTCATGGGAATATTGATCAATATTGTCGTTTGATACAATATTTAGGTCGAAAAAACATAAGTGTGACAAAAAAGCAGGCGCCATTTTTGTTCTTTTAGAAAATATTCGCCTCAGGACATTTAAAAGTTTTTAGCTGTATTCAATTAGTGCAACAATATATATATGTATATATATATATATATATATGTATATATCCCCGTTTCGTCTATAAATGATATGTATTCTCTAGTTCATTATATATATCATTCATCTACTTTAAATATGTTTCATAATGCGTCGAATAAACCGAATGGTTATGTATAACACAGCGCTTATTTGAGCTATCGCGGCGCTTATTACATATTCTGGAGTGGCATGCATCATGGTGCCTAAATTTGCGAGCTCTGGCCTCCGGCCCTCATTTGCGATTTTTTGCGACCAGCCACTTATTCAAGGAAATACAGTACAAAATGTTCTAATAACACTTTGGATGCAAATATGGCATTCAGGGGCGTCGGAACCACGGGGGCAGGGGGGGCAGCGTGCCCCCCCATAAAATCAATGGGGGGGCAAAAGGTATCGTTTTGCCCCCCCATTATTTTAGTAAAAAGTTGCATATTTATTTTATCTGTGCACCGTTGGACACTAAAGATTTCCATTTCCATTAATTGCCAAGTTCAGCATTTAAAACGTAAAAAATTTACAGTTATACTTGAAAAGTTAGACTGCGCGGCTAAATAAAAAGTACATAAGCCTTTTGGGTTTTCCAATTCCAATCAAGTAATCTACTTTTTGTTGGATCCACAGGCAGATACCAAAAGTTTAACTTAATGTGAATCTAAAGCAGGTAATAGTAGGTTTTATGAATATGTTTTAAATGAGTAACCTATTTAAAGTGTCCCACATGCCGTAATTCTACCATTTCAAAACCAAAACAGATAGTCAGTTTGTCTTGCACAGGACAATCACATGTTGGTAAAAAATACAAACTGAGTACCTAGATTAGATTTTTTTTTTAAATAATCCAAAACTACATAGTACAAGCAGCGATCGCCCTATTAAAGTAAGTGGTCAAAATGGTCTGGTTGGGTCCTGATTTTATGGTCTAGCCTGGTACTACGTCACCATCGGACCAGACCAGACCAGACCATTTCATACTGGGAAAACTTCAAAAATAGTTTACATGAGGAATTTAACCTAAAATATTTTAAAACTTAGAAAATGATTTTAATTCTAATATACAAATACAGATATACATAAATAATTCAATAAAATAGAGCAAAAACCTTATTAGCTTGCTAGCTTCTCTCAAAAAGTTTGCATATGGTCGGGCTTTAAAAATCTGGTTTAGCCTGGTATGGTCAAAAAAACTCTGGTCTGGTCCGAAATCCTCGCACCAGACCAGACCTGACTTTCATGGTCCGGACCAGATCATTTTGATCACTAATTAGAGTCAGAGAAGACAGGAACAGTTCTAAGTTGAATGCGACAACTAATTACCAACAATTTACATTTAAATACTACAGCTCCGATTGGTAATAATAATAGGTCGTGTCTTTGTGGATACTTAAATCTGATGCTGCTAAAAATAATAATAGACTTTATTCGTCAACTGCTTTCATTACAGAAAGATGCCAAAATGACACAGTATACGGCTCAAGGGATTTACAAAAATAATTGGATAGAATTGGTGCTATATGGTGCACAATGTGTTTACAAGTGTATTATGTTTTAATTATTATGAGGCCTCGGAATGCTGTGGTGTTGAGTAGAGGTGATTCTGGCATATTTGAGTCGATCCTTTAAGGATTGCAATCACTATGTCTTCGATTATTGATTTTGGGATGCGAAACTCTGACAAAAAATTGTCAAAGAATTGAGTAATCGTCCCACGTGCACCCAAATATAGTCCCACTGTTGTGATGCTGCGGAGATTAAAATTGTCCAGAAAATATGGAATACATGGATCGTAGATGGCCTTTTTTTCTTCGTTAACTTTAGTAGCCTGGTCTTCGTCGGCTTCCATTCGTATTGTCGGATCCAGGATTAAACCAATTCTTGACTCGCGCTTAAAAGCAATAATGTCGACTCTTCTTGGAGTGCCCGCCGCTGAGTCCACGGAGGATAGACATTAAGAGACATTATAGACATTAATAAGATTCATTTTGTTTCTATTACATAAATTCAAATTGTAAAATTATTGCAGAGGTAAACTTTTCAAATTTAAAACCAAAAACTCTGCGGATGATTTTGGAGCTCAAGAAATCATCAGAAATACTTTGGGTAATTCTGAACTCAGTTTCTCTATTTTGAAACGTATGAAGTCCTATCTGAGTTTAACAATGAATAAAAAATTGTCTTAAATTTCTTTGTAATTTGCATGCTTATCCACAACTTGTAGATAATATTTGACTAGTACGAATATTCACTGAATTTGCTAGCAAAAAATCTTGAGTTTTACTTTCTGACGCGGATGCCCATAGTAGAATGTGATCTACTGACGTTATACTTCTGTGGTCACACTTTATAGCAACAAGGCTCTGCTGGTGCTCTAAAAAGGGGTTTTCTATAAAAATTAGGGTATAATTTTGGATAGGATCAAACTAAGTGACAACAACTAACTATTCACATACGACACAACTATGACATAGTCAGTTGAACGTATTTAGCGAATTAAATTGAGGTGGTAACGTTTGTGAAGAACCTTGGTACGAAATAATATTTGACGAATGCTTTAACTAAAATTTATCATATTTAATTGTTGTTTCAATAATATTTTACTATTTCGTCGTAGCTTATATTTGCTGCGAGGTCAGCATCTACTTCAAGCTAACGATGGACAAATCCCACTGATTTTTACGCACAAAAATCTTGCCCCCCCATGCAAAAGTTCGTTCCGACGCGCCTGATGGCATTATATTATTTATGGCAAAATAGTCATTATTTAAATTTAAGTTAAGTGAGGTAACGGAACAAATATTATTTTACTGTATTTAACTGTTAGCATTCCTAATTGCGATATAAATATTCCTCTCTAGTGTTAATTAAATGCTGCTTTAAAGTGACGACGGAGAACTGCTAAGTGCCAAGTTTCAATTGACTTTAGACTTTAGAACCTGAGCTAAGGAAATGTCTGAATTAAACGCTAAAGGAATATGAGCGTCGAGTGAAGTTCTGAAATATTCCTGTGGTGCAAAATTAATTTGGGAATCATCCATAAATGATGTCATTGGTAGGGCGGATGGTTTGTCGAGTCAGGCACTATGATGACATGTCATTTTAATGATAGCTGCTTAGTTTATATGCAAGTTATGACATATGGGTGGGTGCATTATTGAAGAGTTATAATTTGCGTCACATCATTATGAAATACGCTATGCATATCTGTAACCTACTTCGAATGAAATCCACATTATGATAGATTATAAAGCTACGTAGCTCTACGTGCCTGATTTATTTGTCATAAACATAAACAGCTACAGGAAATAACAAGAATGTCGTGAGCACTTACACCTCCATACACCTTCCCTTCCAGGTGGTGCCACTTTATCTGTAATCACATAAATAACCTCACGGGAAAAGCCAATGGGTCTTATTGAACATTAGTGACATCTCATGTTAAATATAACCATTTGCTCAATAGCTATGCTGGTGAATCGGGGGTTATCAGATGCTAAAAATGGGGATGTTCAATGTTTAATTCGATGGCATCATTTATGGACGACCCCTTATCTATAAGTAAACCAATAAATACGAACTATTTTTAAATAAACATTTTAATGAACATAAGAGTAACAATAATTAGAATAAAAAATTTATTTTTCAAGAGATTTTAAAGTTCAAAAAATCAACCCTGGGGTCGAACTGTTTCATTACCAGAATTGGCACGTTAATTGAGCTAATTGTGCCGTACAGATATGTTATAATTTAATAATATAACTAAATTATTTACATGTGTTTCATTTAAAAAAATGAGTAGCACACACAAGGCTTCTAGAATCAAAACTAAACCTTCAGCTATTTTCACAAGCATTTAAAAATCTTAAAAATTCTTGAGTTTAATTTAAATTCAACTATATTGATGTTTAGAACTCAGATAAGAAATGTTCGGCAAAACTTAAAATTTCTTATCAAACATCTTGACTTGGTCAAGACATTTAAATTTAGTTATTGTCACACTAATTTACCATAAAGATAAGGATAAAGAATGCAAAGATGTCTTGATACATATTTACAAAACAATTATATTGATTTTTGAAAAAATTACTTTCAATCTTTTTTTCTAAAAAGAAGCTCTGCCAAAGGTTTACCACTGGCCAACTCACTGTATAAGTTAAATTCGACACCAGAAATCTGGACAGATTCGTGTTTTGAGTTCTCCACTTTGTGCTGTGGTACGTTGAAGGATCCCTGGCACATTTGAAAAATCAATGTACCTATGTGAGCAAGTTGTTAATGATTAACATTGTAAATAACTGTAGGTCAATACTATGTATCCAATTTTACCTTTAAGCTGTAATTAACGGAACAGTAACTCCTCCACGAGCTGTCGTATGTACTTGCTTCAATTGCGATAGGCTTGTCTGATAAAAAATAAAATATTTTTCCCTTTCTGGCAAAAATATTTTTCTTCAACGTCCCGGGAGTGGGAACCATATCCATAAGCGTGTTTCCTAATTTGCACAGTGACGTCAAAATGAGTATCTCCACCAATATAGGCCCCAAGAACACGACACCAAGCAACAAGATGTCCTTATCCACCTAAAGCAAGCTTTAATATTCAAATTCCTTTGAGTATTTAACTAACAGTACAAAAATAAAAAAATAATTGCTATGTAGTGTCCAAATATTTTAAAGTGTTTCCTTTTTTTTCTAGTTTTTTAAATATGATTTTAAGTGCCATTTTGACTTACTTGGAGTCTCGTTCGGCTCCATTGCATACAAATGGTGGATTATCTGTAACTTTAAATTGCTTAGGCAGACGAAGGACTAAGCAGCCATGTGAATTTCTAAGGTTTGTTTTGAATGGAAGTTCGGATTTGCAGTATTTAGCTCTGTAAAAGCAATTTTGAAATCATTTAATTAAAAATATTGATTTTTGATTTTTTATTAAAAACTATGTTGATTGATTTTAATCAAATGGTATTCACAATATTATGAAACTGTAAATTCCACTTACTTCTCATCTTCATCTGTTCCAATGAAATCGTAGACGGCCACTTTCTCCTCCATCGTGAACAAATTCGTTTTGAAACCACTCACTGTTGTAAAATCTTCTAGTTTCATTGTGGGAAAGCGGATTTCATGAAAACAGGAACCGAGAACTTCTCGTAAGTTTTCCCCCACCATCTTCTGTTGGCACTGATTCTCCGTCCACCTTTTGCAAAAATAAATATGTGTACACCGTAGAAAGCAAACCTCATACGTTAAATTAGAAAGAAGTAAAGCTATGAAATACACGTAAAGACAAATATCAAAACATAAGCCACTATATCTAAGCCACTATTTAATTTGCAAATTTTATAATTGGGACCTGGAAGCACACTCAAAAAATTCCTTTTCATCCAGTGGGATTTCCTCACAATAAAAACCGATTCCAAATTTTATCTGGACATTTTTAAAAACTGTGCCGTGTCTTTGAATTTGCAGAAATTCCTGAAACAGTCAAAAATATTTCTCTTGTTGACAATGTTGACATAGGTAAGTATTTATTGTACCGCTTATAATTGTATTATTTAATCTTTTTACGAAGTGTGTAATCATACTTACTGGATAATATCCTTAGCTGTCCTTTTTCAAATTCTTGATTACTTTCGTAATTTTGCAGCGTCGACAGAGTCCACGTTAACTCAACAAAATATTTGGCGCCAAATTCAAAATATTCAAATCATCCACAGACCACTTGTCGGAAATAATCAACTGTACATATAGTAGATGAAACACAAAGAAACGAAACGTTACCTGTCACATTACAATAATTTCATTACGCTTGTAATTTTATCAATAAATTATGTTTTGTAATCAAATCAAATCAATAGGTATTTTAAGCAGAAACTTTTACAATTTAAATTAAAAATCAAAGTTACGAACATTGACAAACAACTGAAATACGATGGGGTCAAAATCCGGGAGCGGGATTCCTTCCCCTTCTTTCAAAACTGCGCTTTCCCAATTCTGATGGAATTCCGTCTCAAAAACCTGTGATGCGGCTTTTAAAATGATCTTTACTACCTCCACTTTGGTCTTTTGTGGACCAACACTGAAGGTTACGTCATAATTTTTAGGTTTTCTTTGCACCAGCTCAGCCACTTGCTCTCCAATACTTTTCTCAATTTGATCGCTTTCCGCCATTATTTCTTTAATTGTATGCACTTCTGACTTCTAAAAAATGGTTAATTAAATTCTTACCAAAATGTTATAATTGCTATGTTTCAAATTAAAATATTAATTTTAAAATTGTATTTTTGAAAAACTAGATGCAAGTTTACCTCCCTCAGGAATATGCGAATGACGAATATATATGCAAGCGTCGCCAAGTCACACTTATCGGTTTTGCAGTTTGCACTATCAAATTTTCATCAGCAGCTGAATTTAATACCTTTACTAGTAGTTAAATATATAATGAATAAATAACCCGTATAGTATTTTTTTATAACGAGCATTCTTATTTGCGATACAGATATATCAAAATTAAATTGTGTATAATTATGTACGTACTTTATTATGCACGGATACGGATATACGGATACGGGCAGAATGGCGACACAATAAGTGCTCTGTCAATTGATAAGTTTATCACTATTATAATATGTATCTTTAAATTGATGCTCAATTGCACAAATAATTCGTTTTTAGCCAACTCTTTGTTGGACGGATATCACACACATTATAGTTAGTAATTCATAATGGGCCAAAATTGGTATATATAGAAATAATTATTGTGAGTTTCGGCATACAATCGTTTATTGTAATTTAATAAAATATTATCGGATTAGTTATAAATATGCAGTTGATTAATAGACAGCAGATTAAAAGATTATTAGCAGAGTAAAATAATTTAAAATATACTAGACCTGAGTATTACATGTAATATTATATTTACTCAAATTATCTTTTATTTTTATGTACACGAGGAATCACACGCCGTCGGCCGTCGCCTTTATAGAATCAACATTTTAAAGTGCATAACTTTTGCATACGTATATTAGTGATGATTTCATCAAACGAAGCGTATTAAAAATAATGCATTTACAATTTACACAGTTACCTATGTATTTCCTATTACAGCATTCACTGCCTGTATTTAGTAACATATATTTCAATGTTTTTCCTATTTATATAATTAGATACGAATTTTAATGCAGAAATATGCAATTTTAAAATCCCACGCCCGCAAAAAACAAACAAAATAGTCAGTCCTACATTCATACCAGTAATTTTGAGTGGTCGAAGCAGACCCTTCCTCTATTACGGTAATGTTTCACTCACCCGGAAATACTGTACATGTATCACTCTGAAATTTCATGCCATTTCAGTATTTAAATGCGAATTAGGTTCACATATTTTGTAAAAAATTAAATTGCATCACACAAAGCATATAAATAGCGCAGCTATACATAGCAGAATTGTTTTCTATTGACGATATAACACAGGACAGGGTCAAGAGGACGATCACAGGCTAATGGTAATCGTTTAAATCGAAAGTCAAGCAATGAAATACCACACTACAATAGCGTTATATACAGCAAAAAGACGAGATGGAAACGGCCTTGATCCAGGGCGTGGTGCCATCACATACTTTTCAAAAGTTGCAAATCTATATTCACAACATCTCCATTTTGATCCTAATTCCTAATTCTATGTACACGTACGCAATAGAAAATTCAAAGTATATACCTATACCTATGTACTAGGCAACTTACTTCAATTTTATATACTAATATCGGATTTAGCTTGCTACGCTGAATTAAAAAATTACAAGAAAAATGTAAAATAGTCAAACCTAAATCTACAATACACTTTACAACCGTATTTTGTAATCAACAATTATTTTCCTTTCTATCTATTAATTTAATCTTAATAACATACAAGAGAAGAGAGCGCTTGTATTTATTGAATAATCTGGCATTTGAAAATATCACAAAAGTCCAAACTCCAGACTTTAGTAAAATAGCTTTTATCTTCCAGGATTTAACATGCATTAAACTATATCCCCTATGAAAAACCAAAATGACCCATATCCCATTTGTGCTAAAATTAAAATGAACTATGTCAAAAAAGGCAGTTAAACAAAATACATGCTTACAATGCTAATCACAAGTTAGTAAAACATGCAAATTGTTCTATTTACATGTTTTTGAAAATTTCAAAATGTTCTATTACCATGCTTCTTGAAAAGTTCAAAATATTCTGTTCACAAGTTTTAAAAAGGACAAAATGTTCTATTTACATGTTTTTGAAAAGCTGCAAAATATTTCACTTGCATGTTTTTGAAAAGGTCAAAATGTTCTATATACTTGTTTTTTGAAAAATGCACAAGGTTAATTTACATACTTTTATGTTATTTAAATTTGTTCTGTAGATAGTGCATTTTGTTTGAAAATAAAAATGGAAATGGGTCATTTTGGTTCTTTACATATACGATATGCACTTACGTGCAATAATGATGCTTCTATTAGTTCTACAGTTCATGGCGTGTGCGTCAACTGTCAAGTTTTAAGTTTCCTTCAATTCAATTTAAATTTGAGCAAAAAAATACTGATATTGAAATTTCAAAAATTGTCAACTCCCAATAATAATAATTGTAACCCACAATGCTATCAAATTGCATAAATAATAAAGGCCTCATGGGAACGACAATATTGAAAGTCTATATGACAATGAAGACCGATACCAGTACCAGTACCATATATAAGCACGCGGATTCGTGAGAATGTCAAAGACTACCGGAATTAAACAAGGAACTGTAACTGACCTACACGATTTTAAAATAATACACAGCAAAAATAATCAAAATCTAAATATGCCAATCAAAAGCGTATTATCTGTATTAAATTAAATAATAACGACTGTATCTGTATTCTGCACGTACAGTGATTTGCAATGAAATAAACAGGAAAGTCAACAAGTCAATCAAATCAAAATCATTATTACTTTTGCCCTTCATTACCAGTCATGTTTATCATATTTAATCAATTAATCAAGATTAATTTAAATTCCAGTCAACAAAAGTCAATTCAATCCACTTCCACTTACTTTCAGATCCATTGATATTGATCTGTATGTCTCCCTACATGCACTTCGCATCCTTGACTTTGATGGCTCTTCAAGGTATCTGCCTGCTGCCTGCTGAGCTCCCACAATCAAAAATGCTAAACTATCAAACAATTATTATCATGTCAGTACACGTGTCCTGGGGTCACTGGGGTGTACATGTTAATTATGTCATTAATATTAAATTAATGAGCTATTTCGCACAAATGTATTTACTACATTGCAATATACTAATCATAATCATCTGTATAGATGTAAAAATGTATTTCGATTTCAAGTTTTAAAAGAAGTATTAGCAGAATACACGCATTACTTTTGTCACATTATTGAAACCAAAAGGTTGTATGTGAGCCTTCACATAAGTAATATAATTTATTAATTGAAATTCTGTATTAAAGGAACAGTCGACAGTATCACCATAGCATAGCGAGAGTCACTGAAAGCAATTTTTACAATGTTTCTAGTTTAAAATTTCACTTTAAAAAAACAAAATCAGATATTTTAAGCAGCTAATTCATAGGAGATGTATCTTTTTGAAGCCACGCATGCAGAAGGTGGTAATTCTTTTGTATCATAATCAAACTCGATTTGATCCAATAATCCTCAAAGTATCAATCATATCAATCATCGAAGTAGTCAGTGTAAAGTTTAAATGCTGGAAGCACCTCGAATCTCAATTCGGTATGGTCCATAAATAATGTCACTCAAATTGTCACTCTTTTACCACTCTTAAATCTCTATAAAAAATTCAATTACCATTGCCTAAACCGCTATGCTTAACACGGTATGTAATCAATACCTGACTAGACCCACTGAAACAACGGATGGCATCATTTGCGAACGATCCCTTATACCAGCTCAGCAGGACTTACCATAGCATCCAATGTTATAGTGTTTGTATGTAGTTACACGTTACACTACACGATTTAGCAATAAAAGAATTACACGAGTATCACACAAAAATCACGCGGTAATTTATTATACAAATTACTCACATAACTTACTTACATAACTGTACGTTATGTATGTATCTTTTAGAGTATGAATTCCTAGGCGTATTTAGTAAAGTATGCAAACCAAAATACGAAAGGTTAAAACGACACGGTAGATATACTATTTAAGCATCTTACTTTTTAAACCTTCAAGTCATGGTGTTTCTCATGAAGTGGAGTGCGCAGCGCCGAAGCGCCCATTTCTTGGCCTATGGTGGATCTTTTTTAAACTAACAGCACAAGGAAAACGGAGCCGTGCAGGCATGACGACTGACGACGTTGCAATATATCAGTTTTAACCACCAGTAATATTATTAGTGATCAGCAGGGACCGAGCCCGGAACCGAGACTAGGCTTTATCGAAGACGGTGGACGGTGAGGCAGGGAGCGAGTTCATTCGGACGACGAAGTGGTTGGAAGTTGGAACGAACGAGAAAGAAGCGGAAAAAATACCAAAGGACAAATCATTAAGGTAAGTATACCGGCTTTATTCACTAATTTTATTGAATTTAACGCAGATCCCCAAGAAGTTATTAGATCTCTGCCAAAATATTTATGTTGAGATGACTACAACCCACAATTTGCTATAAGGTATAATTTAACTTTAATTGACCCCCAGAGGGGTCACTCAGTTCTTATAAAAATAATTAAAAACTGAAAATCACATGTCCCTTAATAGGTTAAACTCACTTTGAGGTTTTTTAAATTCAAATATGTCATATATTTATGTTGAAAACGGATGATGGACAATTTTTCTTTAAAATTACCTCCACCGGCACCCGGGCATTTCCCCCCTAGCAATAACATTAAACTACTGCTACATATTTTTACACTTTCGTATAAATGTGCGTTTCAGAGAAAATATTGTACCTAGGTATAAAGACAATGTTGTTAGCTATTATGGATGTGAAGTTTTTAAGCATTTTATTCTGATTTAGGGAGTTGAGATCAAAAAGAGAGAGAACGACATACGAGGGAAGTAAATTGCGACCCGAAAGAAGCGGAAATACCGAAGTAAAACCACATTAAGGTAAGTACTGGCTTTTATTTAGTATTGTTTTATAAGATCATAAGCTAAAAGGTGGGTTCTAACACTGAGGAAACATAGGAATGAATTGACAATAATCATTCCTGTTTACAGCAATAAATACGTACCTACTTACATATGTACATAGTTCAGGGCACCCGCGACAATTTTTTTTAGCAATTACAGTAATTAAATCAGTGTAGTATAATGTGCATTGTTTTCATAGCTAGACATTCTAATTACTATTGCTATTGCTACCTTAATTAAGTCTTAGTGTTATATTTTCATAAATTCTCTCCATAACTTTGCCAAGTCCAACACTTCTACTCAGGCGGTGTTTTCCAGTGTAGTTGTCTTCACCCAAAGAAAATGAGCGCAAAGGGATTGATCATGGAATTTTAATGAAGGAAAATGTTTAAGGATTTACCTTTTGTAAAAAATAGACCCTATTGATGAGCATTTTGAGACTATATACTCAGATAGCTTTTTCATAAGCTTCAATAACTCTAGCTTAAATCACATGGTCGGATTTGCTTTGCCTAGAGAAGCGCTTTCGGATTTCATTGACTTTCTGCTCCTTTCTCATAGGGACATATGTAGAAGGGATATTTAAAGAAGGGACTAGTTGCAATGGAAAACATTTTAATTCTTAACTTTAAAAAATTCTGTAATTCAGTTAAAACGCGAACTGAGTATAAATTTGTCCAGTATTTCGTAGGTCTTGGATATAGGGTTTAATCATTTTCTGAAAGTTCTTAGTTTTCTAATAATAGGAAAGTCAGTTAGTTACATGTTACGGAGCTGTATGTGACAAAAACCTTGATCGGGTTATCTGTAGCTTATATTTTCACATAAAATATGCATTTAGCATTTATATCACTGTAAACATATGTGTTAACAGAATGTCTTCCTCGGATTCCGATGTGTCCGTTCCCTTGGAGAGACCACGCTGGTTACTGTCGGAAAGCCCCGACCCGGACAGGGTCAGAGTGGACGTCCGATATCGGCCATCCCGGTCGAGGAAACGCGCCACGTCGCCGGTGGCAGAATCCGAACAATCTGTGGGTAAGTTAATTTCGAATAATATGCATAAGTATAGAATTAGTAATATGCAGGATTGCAACGAATTTCGTTGTAGTATGGAGGTAACGGAACTATGCTCATGCTAATGAGGCTAGGTGTATGGAAACTTATGTGAAGTTTTTCTTTTCTAGAACCAGCACCGATACTTCCACCACGGAGGACCATGCAAAATGTGACCAAGAAAGTCAGGCGAACATTCGCTACGTATGGCGGTGCCTGATGTTGAGGACAGTAGTAACGTGTAAAAATTCTTTACAGATTTAAATAAAATTTAAAATTTGAGGTAAATTTAAATAGAAACTGCGATCAAATTTATTTTAAAATAGAAACTTGTTTTCCATCGTCCTACATGTAATTATATTTGTGTTACCAATACGCCATTACTAACGGATAAGCATTGTCGTGGAAGTTTATAAAACATTTATTACTGCATCTTTATAAGAAACGGGTCCCGAATATTTGCTACTTGGAAATTGTTTACCCAGCCTTTAGGCTATTACACTCCTATAGAATGTTTTTTTTTCATACCCAGTCAGTAGTAACATTATGATTATTTGGTTTGGGTGGTATTTTAGTGCTTCAGTGAAATACTCTTATATGGAGTGGAAATCCCTAATTTGACTTTACTTGTATGTGCAGTCATTAGTCAAATTATATGTAGTGAAATTACTTCATGTAACATACTTTTTCTTGCAGTCATATATTTAGACACAATTTATTTACCTATCCTTGTTTTATCTGACAAATCAAAAAATTAGGATAATTGAATTATAAGTTAAGGGTCGGACTTAGTGTAAGGAAATCTATTTATATTTTTGAATGACGTCAGGAACTAGTAAGGTAAGCATTATCTTCCTCTGTGTAACAGAGGAGTTGGAGCCTTTCAGTGGAGTTGCGTAGCCATTTGTGAATGTTGTTTTGTACTGTGTTAGCTAAATTAAGTAACAATATGAGTAGCGGTGTAGTGCGTATGAAAAAGCAGGGTTCGGAAGATACTTAAGAGAAAGAAGTTGCCCTGCAAGTACAAAAATAATTACAAGTTGCTATGTTATCGAAGTGTGTTTTATGCGATGCGACGTACAAATTAAATTTTTAAGTCTATCCAATGATTGTTGTGGGGGTGAGTGACTACAATCGGGTTTTTCACCCATGTGGGGTAGGGATCTTCAGTGGAGGAGCTAAAGATGATTACCATTTTTGCTTTCAAGCTATGGAATTCGGCCTCCGGAATCCGACTTGAATACATACCTAGGTAATGTATTCCTGGCTGATGTTTTCCTATTCTTGCGTTTGCTACCAAGCAAAACTTACTTGCAAGCATACCTACGGATTGGCTGCTTACAATAAACTACATTCCTTTCCTAACAAGGCAATAGATGTTTCTCTAACTGGTAAACTTAAGCGTGGAAGACCCGCCAAAGGAAGTTCCGGAAGTTTAAAGGAACTATCACAGGCTAACAGTTCTCAAGCCACCAATTATTCGTTGTACAAATATGTAAATTTATGTAAATGTTTCTACCCCTGGCTGTACATAGTTATTTTCAATTCTTTTCATTTTACAATTAAATCCACTGACATGTGAAGTAATATCACTGACAAATAAAAGAATGTGTGTTTGAGTCACTGAAGGTCTTCACTGAACAATAAAGTAATTGCTAATACAAGTACTTATAAAACAAGGAATTCCACTGAAGGTTTAAAATATTTGCACTGCAGTTAAAAGTAATATCACTGAGCGAATAAGATTAACCCATTTGGTTTTAACTTTTAATATTTGTCTACGAAATCTGTGCGTTAATGTGAACTAAACTATAACATTATTAGATTGCACATAAATAGGGCAGCAGACTGCGTGATTTTAATTTTGTTATGAAGATAACGTAAAAAACTGCGGTAGAATGATTTTTACACCGTGTGATTTCATTTATATTTGTATCGTTATTTGTAAGATATTGATCGCATGTACATAAAAAACAATCAAATAATTTTAAGTTTGCATCGTTTTCTTTAATCTTAAGACTTGTTTCAATGCTAAATGAGATTCTAAATTTTGTGAGAGGGGTAGTAATTTTTGATTCAGTTTTATTAGGGGGTAGGCAAGTTCTGCCACCTCATTTAGGGTATGAGAGGACAATCGGCAAGCGCCACAGTATTTTGGATTATTGGGGCAGCGGACACTGGGTAGCAAACCTTGTTATGCGGCCCCTGAAGAGCTAATAAAAACGGCAGCTATATTTTACCAAATATTTTTAGTTTTAATAATGTTAATAAATTTGTTAATACCTATGCATACTTAATTAGTGCTAACAGCGCTAAACAAAAATGAGATATGTTTTTGAAATCACTTTGGTGTAATGAGAAGTATTTTAACGATGCAATTTTCCTGTCTAAGAACAACGTTTGGATAAATTTGCTTCATTTCCAATTTTATAGTGTGGAAGCCCGGTTTTATTACAATACAACAACATCAGCTTAAAAGATATTTTGAAGTTTATCAGCACGCTCGATTTTACAGTGCTAGTTAAATATTTAAAATGTCAGGATTCGATTGTTTACCTCATTGAACGCGAATTGCTCTAACTTTGGTTATTTTAAAAGGTCCTAAATGTTCTTACTGCATGGCTTAAGGTTGCAATTTAATTTAACTACATGATTTTAAAAGAACAAAATACAGTACAAAGAGCTTAAACTACCTATAATATTCAAAAGCGCGTAAGCGGAGCAAAACATCATGTAGTTGGATTAGTTTGCAACTTTATACCATGTAGCTAGAACATTTTGAAATTTTTAAAATCATGCAGTTAGGTTAGTTTGCAACTTAAAACTAATCAGTTAGAACAATTTGCAGTTTTTAAAATCATGTAGTTTAATTGGTTTGCAACTTAACATTATGCAATTAAAACATTTTGCTCTTATTAAAATCATGGAGTTAAAGTAACCCGCATTTTAAAATCATGTATGTAGTTAGAACCATTTGTAGTTTTTAAAGCCATATAGTTAGATTGTTTTGCGTTTTAAAATATGCGTTTAGAGCAAGTTGCATGTTTCGTAGCCATGTTATTAGAAATTGGTCAGCTAAAACGCTTATTTACAATAAAAGTATAGGTACATCGATTTGCGTTTAATGTAGAATGGTAGAAAGCAGATTTGCGTTTAGCAAAAAGTGAAAGGAAACGGTTTTGATCCTTCAACGACAATTTGTAGAACCGTATGCAGTTTTCATAATATTTTTATATTACAGTTGACAGTAGGCATTAAGTTCCTGTTTTGCAGTTAGTTTGGAATGTACTCATCTAAACGTGCCAAATTATCTCAAATTGCACTGTATCTTGGCGGAATATTCCACGGTAAGCCACACGGTCACTAACAAAATAATACTTTTAATGTCAAAATCTAGACAATTTAATTTTCCATCGATAAGTATACCCATAGGGGGGAATCTGAAGTTATCGTAATAATAGGAGCCATAAAGCTGTGGCAAGCTTTTTATGTTTTAGTGATTTTTAAGGGTTCTCATTTTTTGCTTACGAAGCACAACTAATATGCACAGGCAATTAAATGTTATCTTATTCTACGTTTATATACACCTGCAAGGTTAAGGGTTAAAAATAGGTGAGGTAACCAAACACGATACCGGACACCGGAGTCCGGAGACCGTGATTTGGATTTTATTATTATGTAGATTTTGTTTTTGACATAGTTCATTTTAATTCTAACATAAATTAGATATGGGACATTTTAGTCCTTTACTCACGATACAGTATATCATCACGAGTAAAGGTATAGTAATTACTTTCCAAAATATCAAATATAATTATGTATATGTTCTAATAATAAATATGTATTGCAAAACTAATTTTGTAGAGACCTTAAGTACTACGAACCCTCATTTATGTTTAATACGAAGGCAAGAAATCCATTTGACTGCTCAGTTCTACGTTTACCGCCAACCCAGTTTAAAAGAATAGATAATCCACCATTTGTATGAGATGGAGAATACTTGGATCAAAATATGTAAGTTATATAAGCTAACACTTGGATTATTATTTCAAAACTTTAAAAACAAAACATTTTCAATATTTTCACTTTATACACACACAGCAATTGGTTTGTAATCTTTTGTATAATTTATTACTTGCTGTAAATTCAGGTTTAAGGTGAATAAGGAGATCACTTTGCTTGGAGTTGGTTTCTTGGGACCCATTGACGGAGACACTCAATTCGATGTCACTGTTCGAATTTGGAGAGTTGTTTATGGCAAATACGGATTTAACAGTGGACTGTTGAAGAAAACTCTTTTCGCACGAAAAGGCAGAATCTTTTATTTCCTATTTAAGGACCCCATTACAATTAAATCGAATTCCTCAAGTCCCGACAAACAGAAGATTTCGTTATTGGAGCCATGATCACTATTATATTGATTTTAATTTAAAGGTAAACCCATGCGATAGTCACAATATTCCCCCTCGTCCAATATATATTTAATTACAATATATTCATGATTGTGTTACCAACTTGAAATTTGTACATTACAATAACACCAGTTTTTCTAATTCTAATTTTCCAGGGAGCTTCAAACGAACAAGTGCCGCAGTACAAAAATGAGAATCGAAAAGACGAATCTGTGTAGATTGCAGGTGTTGAATTTAACTTGGCAAACACATGGAACAGTGAAAGTCCTTTGGCGGAGTTTCTTTTCAAGAGAGAAATTGATTCAAATTCATTTATTTAATAAGATTAATTAATTTAAAATGATTTTAGCTCGATCATAATAATAATTAGTATTATCAATATTTCTGAAATCTTCACCGTCTCTTTTTCCCAATTTATATAATGTGTTGAATTTATGTAATTAATTAATTTAAGAAATTATATCATTGTTAAATATCGTATATAAAGAATTAAACTGACCTATTTCCAATTTTTGCTACAATTAAAATGAGCTATGTCAAAAAAAAGACCGTAAATAGGATATGTACGTGCTTACAACGCTAATCACGACGAGTTTCTAAAATGAGCAAATTTTTCTACGTACATGTTTTTAGTAAGGGAACAATGTCCTATTTACATATTTTTGAGAAGTGCAAAATATTCTATTCACATGTTTTTAAAAAGGTGACAATGTTCTATTTAGGTGTTTTTTTAAGAATGTAAAATGTCGTATTTACATGTTTTTCAAAAGTACAAAATATTCTCTGTATATGTTTTTCAAAATTTCTCAATACTCTATTTACGTATGTTTTTGAAAAATAGACAAGGTTTTATTTACATACTATCATAAAATTTTTTATTAATCTTTTCTGTAGATAGTGCATATTGTTTGTGGCTAAAAATGGATATGCGTCATTTTGGTTCTTCACATACAGTATTATTTATTATTGTTTATTTTTATGAAATGTTTTTTTAAATCAAAAATTGGAGGTTAAATATAAGTGAATACAAATTTTCAAATTTTTAATGCATGTTGTTTATGTATGAAGCAATAGCTTAGACAATAGTAAATCAACATAATATTATTAGCGAATTGAATCAATGTGTTACATATTGCATTCTCATTAAGTTTATGTGAAACACCATGGAAACATGCATGTGCCGTTGCATTTTTGTGGTTATGTACCAAAGACTTGATATATAGATATTTGATTGCGTATAGGGACGACAGATGAGACAACGTCGACCAGGCTAGTATCATAATTGTAATAAACGGAATAAACCACATAAGTCAAAAATAATCAAATATCAGTAACAATAATTAGCATTGCATAGCAAAAATACGAGAGATAAACGACCTTGTTCCAGGGCGTGGTGCTGGTGCCATCACATACGTTTTAAAAGTTGCAAATCTATAGTCATCACATTATCTGGATCTCAATTCTAATATTACATGCATATTTCATATCAATGCACTTTTTAGAAAATGAAAACATGCATACACGCTTAAAAATTATCTTAAAAGTAATCTTTTACGGCAGAGCTAACATATTTAGACGTTAACTTTAACAGGTTTTCCAGTAAATTTTAAAATATTTTAGATTGAGGAAATTGGTTAGTCAGGTGTATAGCAGCGCTGTTGGTACAAAAACCAACCAGAGAATCTGTTAAAATCTACAGTAAACATGTTGAAGAATGTATGTCATATGTATGCTAAATTAGTGGTCCATTGCTATATGCGTTTTGTCAGTTCAGTGGTAGGTACGCATGTAAGAATGTCAAAGAGGACTAAAATTAAACAAGGAACTGTAACTGACCTACACGATTTGAATATAATACACAACAGAAATTATCAAAGTCGAATCCTTCATCATTCAAGTCTGTAATATTTTTTATAATAAATTGCAATTATGACTCTGTATCTGTATTCGGTATTGTAATTTGCAAGGAAATAAACAGGAAAGTGAATAAGTCAATCAAATCAAAACATTTTACTTTTGCGCTTCATTACCAGTCTTGTTTATCATATTTATTCAATTAATCAAGATTAATTCGAATTCCAGTCTGCAACAGTCAATTCAATCCACTTCCACTTACTTTCACATCCATTGATCTTGATCTGTATGTCTCCCTATATGTATATGCACTTCGCATCTTTGACTTTGATAGCTCTTCAAGGTGTCTGCCAGCTGCCTGCTGAGCTTCCACAATCAAAAATTGAAAACTATCAAATAATTATTATCCTGTCAGTACACGTGTCATGGGGTGTACATGTTAATTATGTCATTAACATTAAATTAATGAGCTATTTCGCACAACTAAACTGTATTTACGAATTTACAATATACTAATCATAATCGTCTAACGATAAGGGGATGTACTGTACAACAGCGCTCTATTTCTTTTATTGCATCATTTATGGACGATCCCTTACACCAGCCCAGCTGGACTTCGAATCTATAACAGCCTATGTAATGTTGTTTGCATGTAAAGTTACACACGATTTGGCAATAAAAGAATGACACGAGTATCACGCGTAAATAATTGACCAGTATACAAATTACATCTATTTCGTGTTGTTTTTCTTCAAATTAATTTGTAATTTGCATAGAAATTGATCCAAGTAAGGAAACTAAAGAAAAAAAATTTGTATTTAAGTATCAACTTGTATTTTTGTTTGCTACATAAAACAATGTTAAACGTGACATTGAAATTTATGCGCAAGTCATTCTAATAATTAAGTACAAAAATTTAAATCACGCATATATCTACACTCTTGCTGCTTGTATTAATGGCATATCGTTTGTGAAGAACCAAAATGACCCATATCCAATCAAAATGAGCTATGTCATACAAACAAAATGGGGAGCATGCGTTAAATGTTAAAAAGGAGTTTTTGAAAAGTGTAAAATGTTTTATTTACATGTTTTTGAAAAGTTTTAAAATGTTCTATTTACATATTTTTGAAATGTGTAAAATGTTCTATTTATCTATTTTCATGTTTTTGAAAAGTGCTAAATGGTCTATTTAAATGCTTCCAAGATACCTGGCAATATTTTTGTAGATAGTGGATATGGGTTTTAGCTACAAATGGATATGGGTCATTTTGGTTCTTCACAGACGATATGTAATATAACGTATATATAGGTATCTGTATTGGAAAATGAAGACATTGAAGCAAAAACATGCAAAAAAGGAAATAAATTATTTATGTACATATGTGCTTATTAAGAATGCTAAAAATAATTTGCTTCGTGTAATTTATATCGGTAATAAATTGCTGGTAAAATCATCACTAATTTATAACTATGGGCCGGTAATAAGGCACAATATCTCATCGCTTATACAACTCACTATACGCAATCGTTAGTAAGTGCAAACTACAAACCTGATAATACGGATGTCAATGTAGCCGTGGCCCGTGGCCATGATGCCCATATGTACATATGTGAAGTACGATGTTTAAAAGTCAAATCATGGTTTTGATTAAACGACTGGCCACTAAAGAAGATGAAGATTAAAGATGACTCATCCGCAAAAGGAAGATTAAAGATGCGACTGTGACGTGACTTACAAATTATCAAATTATACTCTACACATCCCTCGACGCACAATATTTTTTTTCTAGTCTTGTGATTTGATTTAAACCAAGAAACAAATTAAAAGAATGCGAAAACCTTCACCTTCAATTTTGTTTTTACTTTACTCTCTCTCTCTCACTCACTGACTCACTGCCTGAAAAAGCCTCGAGCTTTGAGCTTTTGAGTTCCTCATCCTCATTCTCTTGCTAGTGGCAGTCGCCAGTAGTGAATATGAGTGTGTGTACCTATACCTATACCTATAGGTTTTACGCAGCAATATATAATTAATTAGCTGCGCATCTCCATCTCCCAATAATTAGTTACTAATATTTTTATTAAATTTATTTATCGGTCATGATTTTCGATTCGAAGGACTAATTACAATAATTTCCCCACACATTATACTTGTACGACTGTTTAAATGTCATAGGCCGTTGCGTACGTGCCGTGTTGTACGTTGGTCTGGTCCTGGTCATACGTCTGACTGTCATATCATGCGTCAGCTATTTTTTTGCTTCATTTTTTGTTGACTTTTTTTAAGTATGTACCTCTATGATTTATGAGTTTTATTATAACTACGCGCTTATTTACGCTGCTTTTGTTGTTTGTTTGTAGTTTTAATAGATTCTTAGATTGAGTGATTTATTCAGTTTTGCTCACGCACTCGATTAAAGTTCAAGCATATGTGCTTATATTTACCATTATATGCTTTTGAAGCAATTTATAATTTACAGTTTGTGTATGTTAATACGTTCTATTACAAATCAGTAGTAACTAGTCGTGTCCAAAACTGTGCACTCACATGGGGCATTAACTATGTAGAATTATTCTTGCAGAATTTTAAATTTTATATGAAATTTTATACTGCTAATTTAGTGATGGATTTTTAAATTAATTATTAAAGAATTAAATACAAATTTTTCTCTGCTGAAGAAACCAAATTGACGATCTCCAATTCTCACTTAAAGCAAAATTGCTTAACTCCATTTTTTACCTAAATATTGTATAGTTATAAATATGTTTTTCAGTTCCAATAATCAAAGCTAAATGCCTACTTCTTTGTACTTTGATAAAGCTTGGCAATTTGTTTGCTTTTAGTGAGAATTGGAGATGTGCTATTTTGCTTCTTCAGTATAGCTAATTGTATGCTAATGGCCAACAGCGGTACTAGCCTGAATTGACTGTAAACTGTAATAAAAAAGCTCACAAAAAGTTATAGGTTAAAAAATTCTTAAGTGTGTGAGTGTGTGTGACTGGTGTGCGTAACTCAAGAGACTAACATGTAAGTAGTAGACTCTATAGTCTCTATAGAGTGAATGCATAATTATTCAGTTGGCTTTGTGGCTTGGTGGTACTGCGGCTAGGCTCCGATTTCATATTATGGGCTGGCTAATTTAGACGGTCTATGTGAGTCACTGACTAAAGCTAAATCTGTCTTCGTCACAAGTTGCCTCAAATTTTACAATAATCCTTTTTCGCATTTCGTCAATTTCCAAAAAAAGAAAACAATTTTTCAAATAATTTTTTAGACAAAAGTGAATAACAGAGTCAAAAATAAAAATAGACGAATGAGTAATAAAGTAATTTGCTGTAATATGGTGTTTATGTACCGTAAAGCTCCAAATAACTTCTAGTTGGGGTTATTTCAAACTTTGCTTTATTTAGACCTAGGAGTAATAAATTGCAGAGACCAGATTATAAAAAACAAAAATACTTTACATTTGATTTAATACCAAAACTTTATCAGCACGTTAGTTATTAGGGACCCGGAAATTATTTGGAGTTAAGTAGGCCAATGATCTCTACTATAAAGATAAGTATGTTTCTAGGTTCATTAATTTATAGCGAACTAATTTAATTAATAATCTTCAGTTTTGTAGTGGAACAGTCATCATTTCATTGACTGCATTAGCACACTGCACATCGTTCATAAATAAAGAATAAAAATAATCCATATAATCAATTTTCAGCTGAAAGCAAAATGAACTATCTACAAAAGTGTTAAAATATCATTATGATCTTCAATGCATGCATAAATAATATTTTGCACTTTTCAAAAACCATGTAAATAGGACATTTTGCCTCTTTCAAAAATACATATTGTTAGTCAAATATTTTACACTTGAAAAACATGTCAGTAGAATATTTTGCACATTTTGAAAACTTGTAAATAAATCATTTTACTATTTTCGAAAACATGTTTGCAAGTAGAATATTTTTATCTTTCAAGAAACTTGTCAATCGAACATTTTGCCCTTTTTAAAAACATGTAAATAGAACGTTTTACACTTTTCAAGCAACAAGTAAATAAAACATTTTTTACTTTAAAAAAAGTTCAAATAAAACATTTCGCAATATTTTAAAACTCGTAACGTTTACTTTTAACCCACAACATGGGAAAAATATTCATCGAGGGTCATTCTATTGAGATACTGAGTGAGTTCGTGTCTTGAAGTGATTGTTTTATTGTTGGACATCATAATATTATTATTACAATCTTTATAGTCTTCCTAGTATACAATTTTGTATTTTATATTGACTACATACATTGCATGAGGAAACAGGTGTTATTGATATGCTTGAAATACTACTGATATTATTATACTGTAATCGCATTGAAAAATCAATAATCATACTCTGGCCACCGGCTGGCTTCAGCAGGGGGATGTAAAATTCTAAAAAAATGTTAGGTGCTACGGCTTTAGCTACCTCTGCTGATACTACGTGCTGCATATACAATAC
This sequence comes from Dicyrtomina minuta, assembly GCA_949802685.1. Lineage (NCBI taxonomy): Eukaryota > Metazoa > Arthropoda > Collembola > Symphypleona > Dicyrtomidae > Dicyrtomina > Dicyrtomina minuta. The sequence continues at coordinate 146,842,103 of OX461808.1, read as the reverse complement.
AATGTCAATTAAATCAACTGTAATCGCTGTAATCGACCAATACAATTTAAATTCCAAAGTACTGCTATATACGTAACATTAAATATTTAATTGTTATGCTAATAATCTACTTACCTTATTTCCTGTACTAGTGGTCCCCGTCTACTTTTCAAATTCCTACCTCCCAGACCCGTCTACTAGTACAGAAACCAAGTCTAGCATATAATAGTGTGTTAAATAGACCCACCTATTATTCAACATACCTCCCTGACAGGTCCATGACAGTATGACAGGTCCGTCTATTATTATTACAGGAAATAAGGTAGTTAGAAAAAATTATATAGCTAATTTTAAGACTCAAATTAGTTAATTTTCTTAGTAAGATTATTGCCTATTGTGTCTAATGACATACTTTCAAGTTAACAAAGTATTTTTATACTTTATTAAATACCATCCTGTCATATATACCGTCTGTGAAGAACCAAAATGACCCATCTCCAATTTAGGCCAGAATTAAAATGTGTTATTTCAAGAAAAACTAAATAAGAGTACAATATCAATAACGAGTTCTTAAAAATATCAAAATCTTTTATGTTTATGCTTTTCGACAAATAAAAATGTTCTATTTGCATGTTTTTAAAAAGTGCAAAATATTCTATTTACGTGTTTTTAAAAACTGCAAAATATTCTATTTACATTTTTTTTTAAACTGCAAAATATTCTATTTACGTGTTTTTAAAAAGTACTAAATGTTCTATAATTATATGCTTTCAGGATCATGGTCTTTTAATTTTCTTTGTAGATGGTCCATTTTAATTTTAGTTGGATGTGTGGATATATAGGTCATTTTGGTTCTTCACAAATGATACATCTGTGAATACCTAATAATTTGGATAGACTGCAAATCGACTCAATTAATAAATGACTAATAATTTATTATTACAGTAAATACGTTGTGATTTATATATTGCTGTATATTATACTATTTAATTTCCTACTATTAGGATTATGTAGGTACATTATTATTAATCTGAATGATCTAAATTAAAATATTCAAAATTAATAAAGATAATTATCTCTAAACATTATTCACGGTGGTATAGCAATATAGCAGTTATATAACACTATTTTAAAAAAAAACATCTAATATTAAACTTAACTGTACGGAATGTCCATAATGCATACTATATGCCTAAAACCATTACTGTGTTGAAAATTTTACGATGGAAAAATGCAAAGTATAATTTATGTTATGGGCAGAACTTCCAACCAATCATCCTTTATAGTAACTACCCATAGACAAGTTTAGCAGTTGAACTGGGCACTGGACAGAGGCAGAATACTGGGCTGGACCGGATTAGCAAGAAGAACCAGATCCAGAAACAGCACAGCAGGAGGGTAGCACGTGACATTTAAAAATTCCTATCGTTGGACTAAGTTATAGTTAAAGTATATCCTCCTATATATCCTACCTTGTATATTTTTATTTCTTTAATTCTTTCACACGTAAATAAGCAGGACCAGAAACACAAACAGAAACTGCGCAAAATCTATTTATATGCACCACCTTTGTCTTTGTCCCATCCGCCATCCGCTATCTATACAAACGTACAGTAATTTAGTAGTAGTTTTAATCTCTCCATGCACATACATACATGGTAATAAAAATAAAATATGTAGCTGCACAAAAATAATTATTTTCCTATTGTCTGAATTTGTCTTCGGCTTTTGTTACTCAACGATCGATGCTCACACAAAAAGCCACTAACTACACACACTTTTACCTTAGCAAAAAATCTCAAAGGTTGGATCCTGCAGCGTCCATTGCTTAAAAACACCAAACGTCCAAAGTAGTTATCGCATATCATCGTTAGACACACTCATACGTGGAATTTGGAATTTCATTACCAACAAAAACGACATACAAATTAGAGCACTTTTTTTCCCATGGATGTCTTGAAAAAAATACAGTGGTAATCAATGCAAAACCAAACCACTTTTGATTTCATTTTCTGGATTATATCCAGAATTAAATGTATGTACGTACGTACTATGTAGGAATCTGAATTGTTATTATGTATTAGCGTAGTATGTAGCTCTGTTTTTTTAAGGTTCCATTGCGGTGTACATATATGGGTGTTTTTTTAGTATATCAGTAACAACGACTGGTATGACAAGGCTTAATGTTATAAGGATGTAATTACGATTATGGCTACGATTACGATTACACCTAGCGAGGCAACTTTTGTATATGTACACAATGTGTATTGCTTACTGTATATATTTGTACTGTGATACACATACTATCTACATATAATAAAGATTGACATATTGACATCTTGAGCATAGTACTTATCGCTGTCTTGAATAACAAAGAAAGTGCTCTATATACGAATTTTTATTTTTGCAATTTTTTTTCTTTTTGCTCGAGATTAATACGCATTTAAACATACGTAGTACAGCAGAGCTTATTAGCATGAGGTAGACATTAGACATTAGATGGAACAATGTGGCTAGCCATTCCCGTCAACCTTCTTCTTCTTTATTATTCACGTTGGCGTCTGTCGACTTGGACTTGGAATTGGAAGTTCGTTCGACGTCCTCCTCACTGAAGAACGCTCAGCCAAATAAGTCCAAAGCATTTCAGTGCAAAAACTCAAAGCTTAACTGCCAAACTACATATTATCGTATGTGAGGAATTAAAATGATCTATTTCCATTTTTAGCTAAAACAAAAAGCGCTATCTACAATAGCATTTAAATGTCATGATTGCATGAGCATGTACTCAAGTAGAATATTTTGTAGTTTCAAAAATCATGTAAATGGAACATTTTGCACTTTTTAAAATAATGTAAATAAAATAATTTGAACTTGTCAAAAACATGTATGTAGAATAACTTGCACTTTTCAAAAACATGTAAATTGAATATTTTGCGCTTTTCAAAAAATCAAGTAAATAAAACATTTTGCACTTGTCAAGACGTGTAAATAGATCATTTTGCAATTTTCAAAAACGCTTAAATGGAACATTCTGCACTTTTCAAAAACATGTAAATAGAATATTCTGGACTTTTAAAAATCATGTAAATAGTCCATTTTGTACATTTAAAAAAACATGCAAGTTGAATATTTTGCACTTTTCAAAAACATGTAAATAAAACATTTTAAACCTTTTCAAGATATGTAAATAGAACATTTTACACCTTTCAAAAACGTAAAAAGGTCATTTTGCAATTTTAAAAAACTCGTAGTTAACATTCTACGCATTTACCACATTCATTATGTTTCTGGTTTCTGCTGAATTACAATTATCTCACTGTAATTGTAGTTAAAATTTGCAATACGCAGTTTTGATACTTCACTCACGATATCAGTAAATGGCATGTCAAAAAAAATCATACAAAAGCCGGAACGACAGTTACAGAAGAAACATTTTAGGCTATGTACGTCCAATACAAAGGACGTACCTACGAATACGAATACGAATACGAATACAAATAATTTGCATACAAATATAGGGACCTACACATGTCCAAGTCCATTGTCAAGGTACAACGAAGAGCGCAGATACATTTTACAACAATGCATCCCAACTACGTAACTACATACAACAGATTACAGATAATACTTGAATTTATTACACTATACAACAAAATGTTATTTTATTATGCACAATCAATTCTTCCAGCACCATCAGCAGCTCTCCAGGATCAACATAACATATTTTTTTCACGTCTTCAGTTTCAAAGAATTATTTTTTTTCTACATGTGCTTCCTTTTCAATATCAACTACCACTCCTTCCCATTCCCACCACACCACACCACACACACACACACACATGTATTTTCTATTATTTAGAATAGCTCATGTCATACCTCTTCATTATCAGACCATGACAAAAAAAATAAATGAAATCTTAACCGTCTACCTTCACCCTTCAAGAATTACAATTTTCCTATCTTTGTTTCTGCCTAACGCTGTACGTTGGAAGTACATACGTTGAATATTGATTGTATTTCTTTAAGAGTCAAGTGGCAGAGGCAGAGATTGGGGAATATTTTTGGCTGAGCCAATTTTATACGTTTATTGCAATATGATACAAATTTGATGGACTACAGCCCTGGCCTGGCCCTATCATTTTCTATAGAACAGCACAGTGGTTATTTTCCGTTTATTTATGTGATCTTGTATGCTTTCTTATGGCGGTTTTTTTCTTCTTTCTATCCAGGCGACAGAAAGGTGCTAAAGTAACTAAAGTTAAGTCAAAGGTAAAAATGGGTGGGCATGATTTTTGACTGTTGCTAGATTTTGCTGCAGTGGTTTGGATTGTTGGCTGGAGTATAAAAGGGTTGGAAGGGTCCAGTTTGAGTATTCACATCTCATCAGCTTCTCATACTCGTAGCTTGTCCAAAAAGCAACAAAACCAACAACTAATTCATCATGAAATTCTTGGTAAGTTTTCTCAAAATACAAATACAAAAAAAAATATTCAAATTTTGCAAAAAATTCCAATGAAATCAAAATTTCTATACCAGTTGTAGTATAAATTTTAAAACCTCTTTTTTGAATACAAGAATATCGTAAATTTGCAAATTTGCATTGCTATTTTCAATTTTTATTAAATTCGCAAATAAAATTAGGAATTTAATTTACAGCAATATTTTACAAAATTCTAAAAATACAAAAACAGAAAACATTTTAGTAAAATCCTTTGCATGCAAATTTCCACCAAAGAAATTGTCAATGAATGTGAATTTATTTTTTTCGAAATTATAGGTCGTCCTTCCTTTCTTGGCTGCCGCCGTCATGGCCGCTCCAGCTCCTGGTTTGATTGGTGCCCCAGTCGGCTTCGCCGCTGTCCACCACCCAGTCCATGTCCAGGTCCCAGTCACCAAGACAGTTCACTATGATGTCCGTAATGTTGTCACTGGTTATTCTACGAGTATCATCAAGCCCGCCATCGCTCAGCCCGCTCTCCTTGCCCACCCAGGATTCATCGGTGCTCCCGGTGCCGTGATCGCTAATGATGCCCCAGTCGCTGTCCCAGTTGCTCCAGGTTACCTATCTTTGTACCCATTCCAAAACCAAAATCAAACACAGTACCCTGCCCTCCCTGGCTTCCCCCTCCCTCAGTACCCAACTAACCCCCCACCAGCCGGTGGTGAGTCTCAACAACCTCAACAACCCCAGTTCCCTCAACCACCACAAGGTGGCGAACAACTTCCAGGTGGAAACCAAAACCCAATTAACAATATTCCAGGTGCCCCTGGTGGTCCACCAGCTCCTCAACCCGATGCCAACAACCCACCCATGTTCCCAGGACAACAACCCGCTGAGAACCCATTCCCACAATTACCAGGATTCCCACAATACCCAGGCCAACCCACTACTACTACCACTACTACCCCTAGCCCAAATGGAGATGTCCCTAATGATCCAGAGGCTCAACCAGAGGCCACCCAAGCCCCCCCAGCCAACCCCAACCCAACACTCCCACCCTTCCCAACCATCCCAGGTTTCCCCGCTTTCCCAGCCCCCCCACAATTTTCAGGTTTTAACAATCTTTTTCTTAATCCCGTTAATGTTGCCAATCTAGAAGCTGCTGCCCCAGCCCCAGTTGAAGTAGCTCAACCTGCCCCAGCTCCAGCCCCAGTTCAAGACCAACAAGTTCAAGATGATGATACCGAGATCGTTGATGCTCGCAGTGCCGACTCTGCCCCAGCTGCTGCTGCCCCAGCCCCAGTTGCCCAACAAGTTCAACTTGTCCAACAATCCTTTGTCGGTGCCCCAGCTCCACTCGCCTACCAAGCTGCCCTCCCAGCCGCCTATGCCACCTACGCTGCTGCCCCAGCTCAACTTGCCCGCGTCCAACTTCAACAAGACTCTCCACCATTCGACCAACTCGTCACCAAGGAGAAGGTTCGTTCGGCATCTGGGATTTTGTTTCAATTTTTAGCGGGAAATTTAAATTTTCAAATTTTCGGGTTATGAACTTAATTTTTATTGACATTTTAGTAGTAGTATTTAAGTTGACTAAAGGTCTTTCTTGCAGCAGGTTTTTGGCGGGAAGTTTAAAAATTCAATTTTAGATTTCTTGAATTTTATTAATTTGATTGTTGTGGTTTGACAGGTTTTGGCCCCAGTCCGCACTCACACCCAAATCACTCCACAAGTCACCCAAGTCCAACCAGAGGTCACCATCCGTAAGGTCATCCATGACGTTCCAGTCGCCACCCCAGTCGTTGCTCAACCAATCGTCCACCACCAATTCTTGAACGCTGGACCAGCCGTCCATGCCGTCCATGGAGTCCACAACGTTCATGGATTCAATGGAGTTCAATTCCTTTAAGAAGTTTCTTTCTATCTTTTTTTAATCCAGAAGAAGAAGATATTTTTTACTACTCAAAATTACTCTATTAATTGATTGAATATTTTTTTGTATTTGATCATGATCTTGTGAAAGCAACTTTTAAGACTTGGAGTGTCATTTTTATACATGTAATATTTTTTCGAGAGCCGAGTTTCGATTTAGAATTTATATTATATAGGTGACCATATTTTGTTGGATTTTTTTGTACTTGTTGTGACGCTCAACTTTGTAGGGGATTTTATACATTAATTACATATGTACTATTTTATTATGTAGTACATACTAATACAGTAGTAACAGTAGTGAGTGAGCTAGAATATCAGCTCATAAAAATATTATGCTATACTATATACACTGGAAATTTGACAAAGACGGACTAAATAAATTGGCAATAGTAATATCAAGTATATAAATATCAAGTTTTAATTCCTAATTTTTTAAAGCATATATCATATTTTACAGTTTTATAAATACAATAAGCATATATTATAACTTTTTTGGCTAATTCACTAAATTGCCTATTGCAAGTGAAGTCTTAAAGTACCCATTTTAAATTTTACAGCTAAAACCCAAAAAATGCACCATTCAAAAAACATAAAATTTCTTGTTTCTAAAAACATGTTAAATAGAACATGTAAAAATTTTTGAAAACATGCGAATATAACATTTCGAACTTTTTAAAAACGTGTAAAAATCGAATATTTTTCACTTTTAAAAATCATCTAAATATAAAATTTCGCACTTTTCAAAAACATTCAAATCCCATATATATTGCACTTTTCAGAAGCATTCAAGTTAAGTACAACATTTTGTACTTTTCAAAAACATTCGAATCGAATATATTTTTACAATTTTTGAAAGATTTTAAATAGAACATTTATATTTTTCAAAAACATATAAAGAGCACACATTGCACGTTTCAAAATCTCTAAACTAGCAGGTTACGCATATGGAATTACATTCGAATTCTGTCTCAATCTCATTTACATTTTTTTGACATAGCACATTCTCCCAGTAATTCTAGTTTAAATTTGATATATGCGATTTTAATTCTTTTCTTATGATACATACTTATATATGTACAGCTATATCTACCTTATAAAAAACAGGAGCAAGCATATTTTATTAAATATAACTAACTACCTTTCACTTAACTTACAAAGTCTAATAAAGAGTAATTTTCCGTTGGAAAAAAATTCCAAATTTTTGTGTCGTAAACAAAAACAAAATAGTATACATCCTATATCAACTCATGATCAATAATAATATTATTACAAAACTAAATTTGAAATAATGTATGTAATGCAATGCAATAAATAACAAGCGTAATAGTGGTCGTTCATAAAAGATGTCATCCAAATATTCCCAAATATCTAAAGCCCTGTGTAATTATCCTCTGTCATATCATATCAGCTTAACCACTGCATTAGGAAGGGGCAATGTTTTTAACATGGAATGGCATCAATAACCTAGTGAACCCAATGGCCCTACAAGTGACGTCATTGATGGACGATCGCATACCATTTGATTGCACATAAACACAGTGAACACAAACAAATCTTGCAACTATTAATGAAAGTTAATTTAAATTTGCTCACTTAAGTGTCAGTTTATTAATGGATTTCCATGACCCAATGAACCTTCAACCTTTAAGCCTTTCATTTATACAGTATATTTAATCCTGACGTAAGTACGAACGAGAACGACCAAAACATTAAAATGGAATGTGAGTAAGGAAGTGGAAGGAAATTACAAGTCAATGTCAATGTCAATTAATCTAATAAATATTACATTTCCAATATATATGCCCGATTGCCCGTACTAAGTATATATAGTGTCAATAGTCAATACCAGTATTGGGCAGTAGTGTAGTTAAATGACGTAATTTAATAATCTCATATTGGCTATTTAAATGACGTCCATAAATCATACGTTTTTTTATACAACATAAAGTAGGTACGTGCCAATCTTCCGTAAGAAAAAGCTAAATGCGTACGCAAACAAATTAATACTAATTACAGAAAATACAGAGCATATTACTTATTATTGCTATAATCCAATGAGTTGACAAAAAAAAGTGATGTGATGATTTGATTTATAATATGTCAATAAATCAAATTGTTTTCCTCAATCTGTTTACTAGTTTTTTAAATACACCATTGCAAAATTGTTGCGTGTAAGAAATTTCTAGAAGAAAACCCACAGTTCCAAAAACGTATTTAAACGCAACGAAACATGAAAAACTTAAGTTAGTTTTATTAATTTACGGACTCATTACTGTTTTACTATAATAATAATTGTACGCTCTTGAATTGTACACAGATTTACGCACCAACACTATTTCTTGTGGATTTTATTAATTTAAAAATAATTGGAATCAGGCCTCCTACTTCAAAAACAAAAAAAACAGAAAATTTTACATGCTGTACATAGGTAAGGATCAATTAAATATTTATTAAATTTTAAAATTTTTAAATTTAATTTGGTGCACTTTCGATAAAATTGTGAATATAGATTATTTTGCTTTTTCCAAAAATGTGTTAATGGAATATTTTATACTTTTCAAAAACATGTAAATAAAAAATACTTTGCAATTTTCAAAAAAATGTAAATAGAAAATACTTTGCAATTTTCAAAAAAATGTAAATAGAAAATACTTTGCAATTTTCAAAAACATGTAAATATCAGTAAAATATTTTAAATGTTTTATTATGTACCTAGATAGAATATTTTACACTTTTCAAAAACGAGTGAATAGAATATTTTGATTGTTTAAAAACCATGTAAATAAAATATTTTGAATGTTTCAAAACTAGGTATGTAAATAGAATATTTCACCCTTTTTAAAACCGTGTAAATAGAACATACCTTGAACGTTTTGATTACTTTTCATAAACATTTTACGCACCTATAAAATTTAGCGATTTTTTCTTGTCGAAGCTCATTTTGATGTAGCTTAAATCAAATTGGAAATGAGTCATTTTGATTCTTCACTTACGATACATAAAATTTTTGTAAATTACAGATTCAAGCCAGTATCTTGTACAGACAAAAACGAAGACCAATAAACTGAAAAATAATTTCACAAAAATGACGGAATACAATAAAAGCAAGACTACCTACCCTACCAAATTTCTGACATGGTTCCTACTATTTGTCTCAATAACAGTTCTAATAATCGGGGTTGCAGATGGGAAACCACCCAATAAATCAACTTCCACATCTACATCTACTACTAAATGTGGGAGATGGCAAGGGAGATGGTGGCAAAAATTCCAGGCTGTTCGTTGTCTCAAGGATAATGGAGCACCCGCAGACAATATTGTCGTGAGTCACAATGCCCCTTGCAGTGATCTTGGATCGACAACTTCAACTTCAGCGTTACCCGGACCCGGATCCGGATCGGTCTCCAGCTCCAGCACATGTGTCATTAAATACAGTGTGGGTCTCTGGACGGGAGCTTGTGGTGCACTGGATGGACGGAATCGACTCTTCACAAATCAATACTTGAGGAGAGGGGGGAGTCAAACTTACTACTTTGAAGCAGCTGGCCCAGGGATTTGCAAGGAATTGTATGTGTTTGACTGTACGAAGGATGGAAGACCATATGACTGTCACTATGCGATTAGAGTGAATGTTAATTCTCTCTGATTTATTCTTTTGTCAAAATTATTATTATCATTAATTCCAAATTGTTTTCCCTGCGGTTTTCATGTTGAAATTTATATAGTTAATTCATTACAATAAGTATGTGTATTTTTGTACATTTAAATGTAAGTAGAAAATAATTAATTATTAATTACTATACCAATATTTGCGAGACGGTTCTTACAAACATATGTATGTAGGTTGGCTGAGTATAGAATAGATTTATTATTAGGTGTGTACATAAACGGGGTCAATAAATAAAATTGAGATTACAATAAAAATTTACTGCCCTTCATTTGCTATACATGCACAAGTTTAAATATAGTATTTGAAGTATCAAAATGGCCAATTTACTGATTTTCACAGCTATAAACTAAAAATGTATTATGCACTATCTACAATAATAAAAAAATATCATGAATTTGAAAGCTGTGTGATGTAATTTACATGATGTAGATAGAACATTTTACATTTTACACATATTTCAAAAACTTGTAAATATAATATTTAGAATTTTCAAAAACAGAAATTGAATATATTTTGGAGTTTTCAAAAACAGAAATAGAATATATTTTGGAATTTTCAAAAACGGAAATAGAATATATTTTAGAATTTTCAAAAACATGCAAATAGAATATTTTGGAGTTTTCAAAAACCAGTAAATATAGTTTTTTGGAATTTTCAAAAACGTGTAAACAGAATATTTTGGACTTTTTAAAACCTTGTAAATAGAATACAGTGAAACCTCTCTATAGTAGTTGTTCAAGGGGTAGGGCTAGGTTCACTACTATACGTGGGTCACTACTATATAGGCTATAGTAGTTATTTGACTACTATAGCCTATAGTAGTTTAATTATTTGGCTACTATAGGCTATAGTTGTTAAATAACTACTTTAGCATGTAGTAGTTACCTGACCACAATAACAATTAGTAATTTGACAACTATGAACTACACTAAATCATATAAAAACAAGAGACGATAGCGATGCACAATAATGATTACTATAATTAATTGTACACTAAATTTAATCGTTTCTAGCTATATCACTTCATTAACTAATTCTTGTGACCATTTATGGTCAACAATCAACATTATTTTTCATATTTAATCATCAACATATTTATAAAACAGATTAATAACAATTAAAAACAACCGCACACAACGAATGCGACTTCAGTAAACATTATTAAATTGCCGTCTATACCATTCTAAATCAGGGGTTTATTAAAACCTGTCTTTTTACAAAAAAACATTATTTTAAATGTTTTTTTTATCTTTTTTTTTGTGGCTTGAATGGGTCTAAATTGATTTTAATTTTCGACTATTTGCACGTTGATTATAACAATTGAGTAAATAAGGACATATATAATAATATCAAGCTGAATTTTAAAAAATTTTAAAAATGTAGAATGTATTTTTTAATTAATAATTGTTATTAACCCTAAAATGAATATGGAAATATAATCAATTTTGTTATCAGTGGTTGACTCATTGTCGACCAAAGAGGTACATCACCTGCATCTACTGTGTAATGCATGTTGGAAAAAGTAAAGCTGACAAGAAAGCGAACAAACAGAGAGGGGTTTAAATTTTATATACAAAACTACTATATACAGGTAAAAGTACATGTTTTGCATGCTGTAGGGTCTTCTTTGTGCGACAATTATAGGTGGGTAACTACTATATAAAAAACTACTATAGCCATTATCGTACAATGTTAAAGCATAGCACATTTGCCGGGGAATTTAAAAATGACTACTATAGATGGGTCACTACTATAGCCCACGTGCTTATAGAGAGGTTCCACTGTATTTTGGACTTTTCAAAAACAGGTAAATAGATGATTTTGCAACTTTCAACATGCACGTAATTAGCATTTTACACATCCATCTCATTCAGTGTTTTTTTTTGTCAAAAATCATTTTTAATCTGCATAAGTACCTTTAATTGAATATATGGGCCATTTTGAATCTTCATTTGCGACTTTTTTTCAAATCTTAAATAATTTGTATTAATTAACTTTACCTATTTAATATTTTGTACTGAGTCAGTTTTTAAAATTATACGACGCCAATATCTATAAGTAGGTAGGTAGTACTTATGACTATACTACTTTGTATTTTGTGATACATAATGTATGCATGGCATCTGAATCTGACATCTGGAATTTTCAATTCTTCAACATTACTTCGTTCGTGAAAGACATGTTATTATTTGCATAAAATAATTGAGAAAGTGTGGAACCGCCATCTAAACACTGCCCAAGTTTACGCGCCGGTTTCAAAAATTCCCAATTAGGAGAATTTCTTCTTCTCCTCGCTTCTCGCTTCTCCCAATTTTTTTGACATTTCAGTTTCACACTGATTCCATCCTGATAATAATTAGTAAAATATAGTAGCAATTCATTTTTAAATCGAGATTAACATTCCTGTTGAATGATACATAACTCTTTAACTAAATGTGTTTTTATTAAATCCCATTTTAAACATTTTTTTTTCAAATGAACAACAGTTGACAGTTTGACAGTTTGTATGGAAGGGCAAAGGGTTGACGTTTAGGAATTTCAAATAACAGTCAAATAACATCCAACATCGAACGTGATGTAAAGTTGAAAGTTGTGAACGCTATTAAGCCAAATTGAAAACTAGGTAGAGATATAATCTAATTTATAAACGTGCAACACTGAAAAACTGAAGCAAAAATTGACATATAAAAGAAGCTTATCGTTAGTTTCATAATCTTTCATAATGGAAAACCAAAAAGAAAAGGAGAACGAGAACCTCTGTGAAGTTTGTGGGGTGGTTGCAAAATCACAATGTGGGAGTTGTAAAAATGTGCATTACTGTTCTTCGGAGCATCAGAAACAGCACTGGAAAGTTCATAGGGCAACTTGCACATCCTACAAAACTGTTGTCGATCTTGAAACTGGGGTTGAGCATGTGATTGCAAGTCGGGATCTTAAAGCTGGTTTAGTTATTTTAGAAGAATCTGCAGCCTTCTACGCTCCACATTGGCTCCAACAAGTTGGAAATAAACATTATCAACTCGGTGAACTCTGTCTTGCCTGTGGGAAGGAATTACGGCTGAGAATAAGACAGAAACCCCGGCGTCCACAGTCGCAGAATAAGATCACTGATGAGATTCCCTTCTCGAATGGGATTGGGACTGAACTTGAACTCGTAAATAATGGCTCATACTTTTGCTCCAAATGTAACTGGCCACTTTGTGGGATAGATTGTGAAAACGTAAGTGTTTTGAAATACAATGTTAACTATATTGAATAATATCAACTATAACATATAAGCACACAATAATTGATAACCATAATGTGAATGGTAACGATTTCCTACCTAATTTGTTACGACTTTTTACGTATCCAAAAAGTAGTGTATAACTGCATAATGGTAATTACTAGAAACAACAAATACATAAGAGAAGATTTGCCAATATGTATCACTTATGTCAGATATCTGATGCCTGATATACTTAAAAGCAAATAAATAAAACAGGAGAGCTTAATACGTAATGTGTCGCAAGAAAGCGATGACCCAAATGACCCATGTTATTTTTTACTAAAAAAATTTAATATCTACAAAAATATCTTGATTCTTAGGGCATTATTGTAGACAAATTTGCACATTTCAAAAATATGTATATACCTACGCAGAACAGTTACACTTTAAAAATATATGTAAGCAGAACATTTTGCACTTTTCAAAAAAATGTAAACAGAACATTTTGCACTTTTAAAAAAGATGCAAAAATCAAATATTTTTGCACCTTTTAAAAACTTGTAATTTCTATTTTACGCATCTATCTTATTTACCGTTGTCTTGTTTTCACATAGCTCGTTTCAGGTGTAGCTTAAACTAGACATGGCCCATTTTGATTCTTACATCACAATTTAATCGCCAATATAGCTTCCAAATGTTTAATGTTTTGTTGGATTTAGTAGTAATAATATCATGTACTTTTACTAGTTAGGTACTTCATGTTCATAATGTTCTACTTTTACTTCATGCTACATGGCTAAGCTACGTACCTATATACTCTATATACTTTAATATATACGTTGAATAGAGCAAAACATACTCTTTAAGAATTCATGTAGAATTAAAATTCAAACACGTGTTGAACTTCAAACTTCAATCAAGTCAAAATCGCATCACAACAAGTATATGACAGCATTTTAATCCTTAAGAAAGTCCTTATTTTTTTTGTGAAAATATATATGTGGGTAGTACTACATCAAAATCTGCTCCTTATACGTAATGAGTTCATGCATCATTAATAAACTTGAAGTTATATAATTTATCTCTTCTTTAACTTCACTTTTCAGGATAAGCATCACAGTGAGAACGAATGCAAGCTCTTTCGAAACAACGAAATCACTTACCCACCACCTCAGGACGGGGAAGAAGCGATTGCCTACATAAAATACACCAACTTGATAAGTATGATCCGTGGAGCGGGTCTCAAGTCACTCAATCCTGACCTCTTCATCAAAATTCAAGCTCTCCAGCAAAACAGTCTCTGTCCGGAACTGGAAAAGGATCTGATGACTTTCGCTGAGGGGATTGTCATTCAGTTGAAAACACTCATTCACCACATCGTTGATCGAAATACGCGGATAAGTGAAGTTCAGGCACTCACCTTGGAAAATGAAGAGGACTATAATTCCATGTACCGAATTACCCGACTAAATCATTTTGCCATCACGTCCGGGGATCAAATGTGGGGTGACCCCAAGAGTACAATGTACATGTACTATGAAGCTTGTCTCTTTAGTCATTCCTGCGTCCCAAATTGCTGCTGGTCCATCGGAGAATCCCCGGACTACAAAATCCGCATTCGTTCCACCGTTCCTATCAAAAAGGGGGAACGACTTACTTTGGATAGGGGCCTTGTTGCCACTCTTCACTATGACGGGACGCACGCCCGTCAAACATCTTTGAGACAGCGTGGAATATTTTGTAGCTGTGAGAGGTGTGTGGACCCATCCGAGATGGGACTCTACAATTCCGCACTCACCTGCCCCCGCTGCACGGAAGAAAAAAATATATCGGTAGAAAATAACTCTGGCTACTTACTACCAATGAATCCGCTATCATTAGTTCCCAAATCTTTGTGGCAGTGCAATGCATGCAGTTTTCAGTTAGAAGCAAAGGATATTTTCGAGAGGTGGAAGCAAATTTATGGCGAGATGGAGAGAGTTTGCTCCAAAACCAAAAATGAAGAGATTTCAGGGTTGTTTGCGGATAAATACAATTTCTCGGATGAGTATGCAACAAGGCTGGAAGAGCTTGGGGTCGTTGTGGGCTTACATCGAAATCATTTTTTCTTGTTTTCCCAAATTAAAGCAAGTGTCATGCCTTCCTTTGACATGGAAGATATTGTGTCTGTGACGCCGGAGCTTATTCAGCGGAGGAAGAGGAGGCTTCTCTACTGCTTAGGGATTGAGGATAAAATCAGTCCAGGGTTGTCCGTACATCGATGTAAGTTCTTTGGTTTTCGCTATATGATTTGTAGTATGTCTATATTTGAAGAGTTATTTGTCAATACATAAAACGGTACAAGTCCATGGGAAGGGACGGGATATCTCATCCCAAACAAAACTATAGGCCCTATGGTCCCCTGCCTTTTACAGTCAAGGCCGGACGAAGGAATTGCTTTTAGGCAGCAATTTGTTTCCATACGAAAACCCCTCATTTAGAATTTATTGATGGCTTTCTTTGGTAAAGCAAAATGTTGTATTTACATGTTTTAGAAAAGTTTAAAATGTTCTTTTTACTTGATTCAGAAAAGTGCGAAATGTTCTATTTACATGTTTTGAGAAAAGTGTTAAATGTTTTATTTCCACGTTTTTGAAATGTACAAAAAAATTTATTAGTATGTTTTTGAAAAGTAAAAATATTCTTTTTACATATTTTTGAAAACTCCAAATTGTTCAATTTACATGTTTTTTGAAAATTTGAGCAGCAGGGGCTGCCTCCGCTGGCCGCATTACATATTCGGCCTTGTTCACAGTGTGTAATAATGCATGAATTATTTTTATTTTACAGCTCACCTTCAATCATCATTAATAACGCTCATCTACCGAGTCCTTATCTCCCCTGTATGGACAGACCAAATGAGCCGTGAGGAAATTCGTGAGGATTACAATTTATTCAAAAAAGCAAGTGGGGAGTCATTGAGATTTTTCAAAAATGAATTTCCTTCACCAGGTGAAAATTTTAATTTACTTGCTGAACGAATCCCAGTTGCTTGTCGAGCCCTGGAAGAACTCAAGCCTAGCTGGTTGAATAAAGAAATCTAACGAGTTAAAATATTATGTATCTCAATATTATGATCTCTAATTTATGATAATATTGTAACTTGCACAATGTGAAGAAATAGGCATTCATAGTAATATTAAATAGTAGTTAGTACATAATAATATCGTCTGTGAAAAACCAAAATGACCCTTATATCCAATTTAAACTACAATCAAAATGAGCTATACGTCATAAAAACAAAATGAAAAACATGCGTAAAATGTTAATAAGTTTGTGAGAAAACGTAATATGTACTATTTTCATGTTTTTCAGCAATGTAAAATGTCCTATTTAACATGTTTTTGAAAATGTGCAAAAATTCATAATTCAGTGTTTTTAAAAAGGTGCAAAATGTTCTAATTCCATGTTTTTAAAAAGGTGCAAAATATCCTATTTAGGTACATGTTTTTGAAAAGGTGCAAAAGTTTCTAATTCAGTGTTTTTAAAAAGGTGCAACATGTTCTAATTCCATGTGTTTAAAAAGTGTACCATTTTGCTTTTACATCTTTTTGAAAACAGCCAAATGTTCTACTTATCTAACTGGTCGCAAGACATATTTAAATATTTTTGTAGATAGTTGACATTGTTTTTAGCTAAAAATGGATATGGGTCATTTTGATTCTTTACAGACGATATGTATATCATTAGTATAACGTAATATTAACGATATAGTAATTTCTGTTTATTTCAGTCTGCTAGCTTTATTTAAAACTTGAATTTCAAAGCAGCTGAATCTTCTAATGCTATAATTTTATAGAGTTTACCAAAACCAAAACCAACCGTAAATTCCTGCCCTACCAAAAATGTGTCCAAGACTGATGATATTAAATTGTAGTCTTTAGTTAGTTTTGCATTAGCTTTACATTGATTGTTGTACAGAGCATATTTGTTTATGTTTTCGTAGTGTGTAATTATTGAATACCCACTAGTAATTTCAATAATTTGTTACCCTTTTAGACAATGACTTAACTAGTCTTTTTTTAATAATTTGTCTCATTTAGGTTTCCTCTACTGTTTTGTAAGGTTATGTAACGACTTTCGCTGTCAGTTCAACCGGCTAGTACCAAAATTAGTTAAATTAGTTATCATTTATTGAAATTTAGGATGACATGTTTTAGTTGAAGAAGCTCTCAGATTATTATGACGGAAAACTCGTAAATAATATTAATTTTATTAATTCAAACACATTGCAATGTAAACGTATGCGTACGAATAATATCACGTGTAAATAGTAATTCCAGTGTAAATAGTACGATGGTTATTGTGAGTCCTTATTGTTACCGTACTATGTAGTTTGCCTTGTATCGTAAGTTTAGTATTTTAGGCAATATTACCCCATGGTACTAAGGTCCCGTACCAAAGTACATTCGAAAAACAATTTGTACAATTTAATTCCAGAGACACTGCTAATGTATATTATTTAAAAACTGTTTAATTTTCTCTAACACGATATGTCACTTGTTTTAACTAACAGATTAACATTTTCAAGAAACACCATATTCACTTACTATAACGTCGGCGAAGAACCAAAATGACCCACATCCAATGTAAGCTAGAATCAAAATGAGCTATGTCATAAAAACAAAATGAGAAACATGCGTAAAATGTTAATTAAGAGTTTTTTTGAAATGTGAAAAATGTTTTATTTACTTGTTTTTGAAAAGTGCAAAGTATTTTATTAACTTTTTTTTGAAAAGTGTAAAATGTTCTATTTACATGTTTTTTGAAAATTGCAAAATGCTCTACTTACATGTTTTTAAAATCTGCAAAATGCTCTATTTACATGCTTTTAAAAATTGCAAAATGATCTATTTTACAAGGTTTTTGAAATGTCCAAAAAAATGTTTATTCGCATATGTTTAAAAATTGGAACCCGAAAATGTCCTATTTCAATGCTTTCAAGGCATATTTCAAAATTTTTGTAGATACTGGATATTGTGTTTAGCTAAAAATTGAGATAGAAGTCATTTTGGTTCTTCACAGACCATATTTACTTCTATTAAATTGTGTACGCCTACATCAAGTCGGAAAATAACAAGGATCATTAAACAAATATTGAGATTAAATTATTCATGTGTAACACTTATCACTAAAATATGCTATAGATAAATTCACTTTTAATTTCAATTATTAGTGGCAATATCAACATAATCTTTAACTACAATGTTGTTCTTGTCTGGGTCTGCTGGGATAGTGCTGCTACTGTCTTGAACTTTATTAGAATTGTTACTTTTCTTCGTATTCTGCTGCTTTTGCTTTTGGCTACGACGATGTGGGTAATGAAGCCCAATATCTAGACCTGTTCGGATTTGCGTGTAGAGACCATACGAGCAGATTCCAAAGTAAAGGTAGAGAATTATCAAAAATATTATAACTATTATAGGGAACACATTGTGTGAAATGACATCGTGG
Organism: Dicyrtomina minuta; assembly: GCA_949802685.1. NCBI lineage: Eukaryota > Metazoa > Arthropoda > Collembola > Symphypleona > Dicyrtomidae > Dicyrtomina > Dicyrtomina minuta. Next base: position 146,823,377 of record OX461808.1, on the reverse strand, counting down.
ACCGTCAGCACAATTAATAACAATGCAATGAAGCTATTCATACAGGTGTGGATTATACAGAGTGCAGGTTTCCGCTGAAATAAAAAAATTATAGAATGTAATGGAAAAAAGAATGATTTGTTGTTATAAATTATCAACCGGTACCGTTGCCGGAACTGGTAGCGGTGTGTCTCATTATGACTTTTATAGCTAATATAAGAAAAATTGGAGTTAACCCAACGGACAGCCAGCAACAGAATTCCTCCAGCCATGATACTTGCCATGATAATTATTATCAAACAAATAATAAATACTGAAAAGGATCATTAGAAATTTTAATGTTATTAAATTTGCTGCAATTTTTTAATTTTCACTGTATTTACTATTTTAGCGTTGTGTACTTAAGAGCATTACGGATTTTATTTGTTGATTCTGATTTTATGTCGTGTGTCAAGTATTACCAGTAAAAAAACTTAAGTTTGAGTTTGGATTTGGATACTTTACACCGGAAGTGCCACTTTCTATTTGAACGGAAGCCTCGTAAATTATTGCAATCATCACTATTAATATCCAAAGCACCTGAAAATTTAAGTAGTTACATTATTTTAAAAAATAATTATGAATTAATTAATTAATTTATGAAATATTTAATATATAAATTACAATATAAAACCTGTGTGTAAATTATAGGATATTTTTTCAGCTTGTGTAAATTGCTTGTTCTTACAATTTCAATAATACCAATAGCAATACAATTTTTTCGAAGGTTACATCCTCGTATACAACAAAACCAACATGGGTTTAAAGCGATGAGTCTCGTGGACCACTCACGTGATGTACTTGTTGTCCCTTGGGACAGGGTTGTTCCATCAATTATTGTAGTTTCTCCAGCTTTAAGCGAAACTTCGACTGCTTTGTCTTCCATGGTTTTTAGTTTTTAGTACCGTTCAAAAAATGTAGTTAGTGAGTTTATTTATGTCAAAAAGGTTCTACTTACTGTATTGGAGACCGGCACCGGCACCCGTCTCTTCTGTTCTGGTGATTTTTATTTTGACATTATTTTGGGGTAATAATCATTTTTTTTATCTGATAAGATGACTGCATTACAACTATAGCTAAACGTTTTGCTTAAATAAATAATTTAATTATTTATAAAGTTGCAGTTTAAAAAGCTAAAAAATAATTCTTTTTATCCTATTACATTTTTATTTTTCGTATGGAATTATTTTTTTTAAACTTGATAATTTTAACAGATTTTTCAGTGCATTTTGCCAATAACCTGAACCTTATATTATCTCAAAAAACAATAATGCTTAAATGATACCTATTGCTCTAAACTGCCTAGGCAAAATTTGCAAGTACTTGTATGGCAGAACTTTTATTATACTGCCGATGCCGACTGGATGCTGGCTGTGCTGTGAACGTTTCAAATATATTTATTCATTTTATTCTACAAAAATAGGGCTAATGTAATACTATTTTAACTGCAATACATTCGGAGTTCACATATCGTCTGCGAAGAACCAAAATTACCCATATCCAATTTAAGGTGGAATCAAAATGAGCTATGTCATAAAAACAAAGTAAGAAACATGCGTGAAATGCTAATTCAGAGTTTTTGAAAAGCGTAAAATGTTCTACTTACATGTTTTTGAAAAGTGTAAAATGTTCTGTATACATGTTTTAAAAAAATGTAAAATGTTCTACTTACATGTTTTTAAAAAGTTAATAATAATAATAATAATGATTTATTGTCAGGAAAGCATACATGAAACAAACACAGTAGGTTTTACACAAAGCAAGGTTATTAGTAAATAGTAGAGTGTTTCAAATCAAAGATAGCAGACAAAACTTAAGAAAATAATGTTCTAACACAAAATACATGATTTACAAAAGACACAATTCACTTATTACTGACAGTTAGTTAATTTAGCTATGACAGAAGGTTCTAACTTATTTAATTGATTTATTATAGTTGGTACAACTGATTTTTGGTATCTTTTTGTTTTGCATTTAATATACTTAAACTGGTTTGTAGATCTTGTTGTACAGTAGGTTTTCTTTTGCACATTTATGATGTGCCTAAATCTATGAGATGATAACAGTGACTTGCCCAGTTTGAGATTCAACAATTTAATCCTATCTATAATTGAAAACATACTAGCATTTTTAGGGTAGTTTTATAATTGACAGAGTTATTTTTCTTATTGGTTATGATTGCTAGGCAGCGTTTTTCAATTCTGCAAATTTAAGTTTAAAACGTTTGATTCGCATGTTTTTGAAAAGAGTAAAATGTTCTATTCACATGTTTTTGAAAGGTGCAAAATGTTCCATTTACATAGTTTTGAAAATTGTATAATGTTTATTTAAATGCTTACATGACATATTTCAGTATTTTTCTAGATAGTGGATAATGTTTTTAGCTAAAAATAGATATGAGTAATTTTTGTTCTTCACAAACGATATTTCCCTACATAGTGCGATTATAATTCTCAAAGTGTATTTAGATGGTTTATTATTAGGTATTGAAGTTTATGCAAAACCAATGACATTTATTAGACTCAAAATTCAAATTTATTGTTAAATATGATATTATAAAGCAGTAAGTATAGATATCCGTACAATATTACGTGCTAAGTTAGGACGTGTGGCTTTAAATAAAACCACACGATGTTTTGGAAATGAACCGAAATCCAGTTTAATGGTAGATTGACATAGTGCTTAACAATACTGATTATGAATAAAATAATAAGGAAATAAATTAAGATAATCATTGTGTGTTTAAATATCAAGAACGTATATTTTATGAACTTCAGCGTAAGACTTGAAAAGATAACACTACGCTAAGCTACAACAATTGCATTTAAAAATTAAAATATTCTCAGATCACAAAACAAGTAAACTCACAACTTGGTTGAGTACAAAATCCACAAAATTTAAAATAGATTCTCTTTCAAAATATTGAAAGTTGCCAACTTTGATCCCTTTAATTTTTAAGGAATCACACAAAGTGAAAATTCGTTTCTTTTCTGACTCTACCGCAAGTTTGGCTGAAGTCATTTTCATTCCTTGTAAAGCTTCATTCAACTTGTCTGGGATTGAATATGCTCTCCCGAACATAAACACATAAATCAGATTCAACTCCGTTCCTAATAAAAGTCCAAAAATCCCAATCACCGGCTCTGTGCTGTAGTATTGGATCGCAAAAAATACAGCAATAACAGCGCCAGACATACAGACTAATTTGATTAAGTATATGTTGCTGGAGAAGGATAGATTAAAGTAATTTGTGAGCAATTGAATTGTTCGAATTCTCCTGGAAATTTCGTCTAACTGTTTTAATAATTCAGCTTGAGATATTTCTCTAAAATAACAAAAAATTAAATATTCAAACTAACGTTATAGTTTAATTTAGCATTAAAAAGATCAATTAAAAAAACAGTTCTTACCTGTCAGCAGTGTGCCTGCTCATTAGCATGTTGACCTCATTTTTAATCGAATTACTTTGATAAATTAATCGGATAATAAATATCATCGGGAGCCCAATTATGTAATATCCATAACAGAGCAGAATCCCAAAAAGAATAAAATCAAACAAAAGTAAAATATATACTGCCAGAGTGCTTTCACTCATTCCAAAAATATCAAGATAAATAAAATATGAATAAACTGAAATTTTGGGATCGTAGAGATACATGGGGACTGCAACAAAGTTTATTCCTAAAACTGTCCAGGGTAAATATTTCATTAGTAGTTGCCGGGGATTTATTTTTGGAAAAATTCTACACGTTTTTTGTTTGTTGACGGAGACATGTTCCGGGTCTGGCGTTTGTAGTAAGACTTGTATAAGTGTTGCATTTAAATCAGGCCACAGGAGAAATGAAATCGTGACGCCGGCCGCAAATGCAGCTGAATTAACTGAGCAAAATATACTAATCAAAAAGTAGTAGGATTTGTGATATGGCTTTGGAAATTTTAAAACATAGAATAAGGCTACAATACAGAGGACAGCTTTCACCCAACCTAAAAATAACCAGAAATAACATTGTGCTAGTTTGAATGAAGAGACTTGACTTGTGACTGTTCGTGTTGATGGCGATGCTAACGTCGTAGCAGTGGTTTTGATTTCTTTCTTCGGACCTACTTTTCTACTTTTAGTTTGGGTTTGGGGGAGTTATTGAAATGGGAATATATTTATGATGGAAAAAAGCTTGTAAGCTGCCAAGTTCCAGTGCAAATCCTGTCGTTTTGAGACGAACATTTTGTACAACAAAATATTGTAGGCTTGCAAAATGCTGAATATTTTCTGTCAAAATAAATTTTTTATTATGCAGCAGTATGAAGAGTCTTCTATCTTTCGCCTCGTTGAAAGAATTTCAACTACTAACTTGAGAATAAAATAATTAAAGTCAGCAAATGTAATATTATTCCTGTATAATAAGGTCACACACGCGCCGGGAGCGCACGGGTACAATTTTCCGGGAATTAGAATTAGGGGAAAATAGAGCGGTTCAAGGGCGGATCCAAGGAGGGGGGGCTATGGTTCTTTAGCCCCCTCCATGAGGAGATTTTTTAACATGGTGGAGATTTTTTAAGCGGCCATTTTCCAAGATGGCCGCTTAAAATTTTTAACATTGTTAGCCCCCCCCCCATGCCCCAATCCTGGATCCGCCCCTGGAGCAGTTACTATATAGTTAGTTTATTACGGCATTTACTTTAAATGAAATTATTGGCGGAACACATATTAAAAGCGGAGCTGAGCCTTATATTACATAATTGTCTATAAATATGAATGTTATAATTTTTATAATACTCAACAAGAAAAGTAAACAATTTAAATACCAACCCAATTTTTCCCTAATTAAATATTTTACGAATACCCAATACAAAAAAATAACTTAATAATTATTTTATATACACATAATAATTATACGTCCGCATATTAATGCATAGGTATAATTACTCTACTTTTGTGAATAAAAGTACCTAAACTCAGCTTGAACTATTCGACAGCTGGTAATTAAAATTCTGAAATTAATTACAGCATTCTGAAGTCACTAAAGTGTGTCTTGTGTCATACTTATAATTATTATTAAAAAGGGGGATTTTTATTTTTTAAAACGGTAGTAATTAAACGGCAATTCCAAACTTTTAATAAGTTATTCTCATGTATTTTTGCATAACCATTCAAGCCACAGTCACAATACCCATAGCATAGTTATATAAACCTGGGATTGGTTTCACATAAGATAATATTTAAATTAGGCGAGCAATCCCTATGACTGGCAATGTGGGTTTCTTTCGACATCAAAGTAATATTTTGGAAAAAATAATTGTGTAATAAGAGGTTGAATTGTAAAGAAATGTTATAGGATAAATGATAAATTGTTTAAACCCCCTTAGATTTTGAAATTACCGGTGTGGCTTGAATATAAATTGAAAAAGAATAACAAAATAAATACATTTTTTTAAGTCAAATCAAAGTTTAAGCGTAGAATGGAGCTTTGAGCCAATAATTATAGTAGCAAGATTTGACAGTCAATTATACAATACACATTTTGAAATATCTCGTTACGGGTGTTCAACAGTGAAGCGGACATCGATTTGCACTCGTCAGCATTAGCACACGAGGACACTTGCGTCCAAACAAACCGCTACTGATCCGATTCCAAAATGAAAGCATCGCGCTCTTTATAAAAATAACTGGAAGTAGCGGTAAATTGAGAAATAAATCCTTGGACTGATAATACTATCAGAGCGGGTAGATAGTTAATTAGTCTTGATTATTTTCTTACATATTTGTAATGTCAAAGGGCGCATTAAATTAGTTCAAGGACCCTTACGATGAAATACCGCCGCATCTTCTTCGTGTCTACATCTAACTAATTGTAAGTAATCAGCCAATCAAAAGCTAGTAACTCACTAGTCAGTAGTCAGATCTGTCACCATGACAACTTGCGTAGCGTAGTACGACGGAACTGTACACTTTATGCAGTAAACGTGAGACGTGAGCTGTGGCTGTGAAGCTAATGTTATTTCTATTGCAATTGTGCTACACTGACTTAATAAAGTTTTTATCGCTTACACTAATAATGTTTTATTGTAGAATTATTACGTTGTTTGACACTCTAAACTACAATCTTTTACACTGACTTATTAGACTTGGCATGAATATGCTTTGTAGTTGAGGATGGTGATGCTTTGACTTTGGTGGGGTCATATCGATAAGTTTTGATAATCGGAGCCGTCCCTGCTCTTTTAAAAATTTCCCTATCATATTCTTCCAGTGTCATTTCCTTATCTTTTATAATACTGTCCCATCCTGGAAAAAACAAAAAAAAAGCACAAAAATTAAATCACATGACGTATAATACTGTTAAACTAATTAACAAGCAAGCCTAATTATCCTCAAAAGTTTAATTGGCCCCTACTTTCTTTAGTGTATGTTTTAAATCGTTCGATCGTCCCAGGTAGATTATCTGGATCGTGCCTCACACTTTCTTCTATATCACATTGGGTACGAAGTTTCAGATCTAGGATGCGCTCAGCAAGTGTAAGAACGTTCCAAGTTGCCAAGTAATACATAGGTGCCTGTAAAACATTGACAAGAAAAACTCACAAGTTAATCCCAAAAAATTACAAAACACAATGTTATGTGAGGTACATAAATCACTTTCAACAGGTGCATTGTGCATAAAATGCGAGACCTGTAACGTGCCTATAAGCTCTACAAGTCTAATATTTTACAAATTATGTGTTTACTTGCAATAACCACGATTATAGGGGCTTGCGAATATTTACGTCATACAAAAAAGGTCGATTATTATGTCGTTACTTGTTACAGTTTCAAGGAAATCTTTAACATTTTTGTAGATAATACAAGGACATACGGACATGATTGAAATTTATTTTGCCTTCACCAAGGACACGTTTAACGTTGCCATACATAATATATCAACTTCATCAATAAAATATCCTTAGGCTCTAAACAGACACCTGTAAAATATTTTTGGGTTCTTAGAGGACGTCTTTAAAATATTTTTGTGTTCTTACAAACGATCTTTTTAAACGTTTTGCTATTTTAATGCAAGGACATCTTCATTTGTTTCCTACGATATGACAAGGACATCTTTAAAATATTCTTAGCTTCTTAAAGTATATCTTCCATTTGTTAACTATAGATAACACGAGCATATCTTGAAAATACAAATACATCTATATCGGTTCTTTGGATAAGGAAATCAATTTCAACTAATTTCGAAAATGGATCTATGCAACCCAAGGAAACGCTTTGAATATGCTTGAAAAACATGATGTCAATGCCGCTCTGACCCCGCCCCCCTCTTTGTGTCATTTTTCGTAATTATTCTGATACTTCCCCCCCCCCTCCCCCACCCCCATTAATTGTATGACGTAATAGTTGCAAGACCCCTACAAGGGAAATACCAAATGTTCATACTTTCCAAACCTTTGACATGTCACAAATTAATTATACACAGTCTTCTTTTTCAATAGTGAACAAGTGTCAAATAAAATAGAATGGAAATTGTTTCTTTACCGCAGGAAAATCCATAGAAAGGAATAAAGCAACAATTGCAAGGGCTTTCTTGACATTTTTTTCAACTTGGCCAGCCCATAAATATGGTAATTGGGCTGGTTCCATCTAATTGTAAGCGAAACAAATAATTGATGGTATTATTATCATAAAATATCAAAATAATATTAGTCCTTATAATCAATTTTCATATCATCATCATTAAACCTACTACACACATTTCTACTTATAGCTGCTGAAGTACTCAATACTACAGTGAAATCCAGTTATAAGGGACCCGGATTAAAGGGAAATCCTGCTAAAAGAGACAACTTTAAAATATATAGTTGGCCAGCTATGCTTTATGTGTTAAAAATATCCGGATTTAAGGGAACCGATACAAGGAGTAATTCGGTTAAAACGGACGAATTTTAGACAATTTTTTGGTAATTTAGATCACTTATAAGGGTATTTTTAATAAACACGATAAAAAAAGAATAAGACAGAGCCGAACACGTTGAGCAGTAGGGTACTTGACAACTACACTGCACTTATCTAATCTGAACATTTAAATGAACCCTTTGCAAAAGTACACGCCCTGGCGGAGCAAAAGCGAAACAGGCAATGGAAAATCATACGTATTCTTAAATGGCTTAATTTCCAATATGAGGTTTATAGTCTAAAATCAAAGATAAATGCACAATTAACACTTTAAGATCATTAAATTGGTAGTACCATGCCTGTGGTGACCGTAAAATTGATTCTCAGGTCGACGTATGTATTTCAACGAAAACCCCGTACCATTTTTATCTTGTCTTTTTCGACATAGATAAAAATGGTACGGGGTTTTCGTTGAAATACATACGTCGACCTGAGAATCAATTTTACGGTCACCACAGGCATGGTACTACCAATTTAATGATCTTAAAGTGTTAATTGTGCATTTATCTTTGATTTTAGACTATAAACCTCATATTGGAAATTAAGCCATTTAAGAATACGTATGATTTTCCATTGCCTGTTTCGCTTCTGCTCCGCCAGGGCGTGTACTTTTGCAAAGGGTTCATTATCTTACATCGAAGTAGGTCATCGTATTTATAGATCGCACGGCTACAAAAGTTGTTGGTAATGACTCCATTCACTGACATTCAACTTAAATTTTGACTGCTTCCTTCAGTTTAAAATGTCGCCGAATTTGAAAAGGAACTCGTTTGCAACAGAAAAAAAGTATGACATTTTGCAAAGGTTGAAACCCCATAAAGCTTGTAGACGGAATCAAAGAAACTAGTAGTAGTTTAAGTGTATTAAGTATTAAGTCAAATTAAGACAGAAAGTGAAAACATCACGGACACATAACAGAAAGGAAAAAGTGTGAAGAAGCAAAACGTTTGTTCTCGGCCAGATATTGATACAGCATTTTTAAAGTTGCGTTGCAAAAATAAAAATTTCAAATTTGTGTCCACTTAAAGGGGAAAACCCTTATATGGTTAAAAGGGAATCCAGATATAAGGAACCGATTTTCCCTCTACGGCGGCGTCCCTTATATGCAGATTTCACTGTGTTAGTACATAATATAAATACATAGTATTTAATATTGAATATGTAGGTACGGAGCTAAATAAGTTCCAAAATAATATACCAAATTAATATTTCCCTACTCTTGTCAAGAAGTAATGATATGCAATTTAGAATCTGGCTTAGAATTCTGGCTTTTTGACAATTTTAAAAACGTCCTATTTTATTACCTCGAAAATGATGAATAGCGTAGCCCAAGTGGTCAGTGGTAGAATATAAAATGGGTCAGCCAGGGTCAAATCCTTAAACCAATATATGCCACCCGTCTTCATGCTCTCCACCGGAAACCTTGCCATAGAATGTAAGCCGAGAAAATAACTTGCAACTAGTACCTGGAAAAATTTGCATCGAAAATTAAAAAATAGGCATTATAAAATAAAATAATTCGAAGTCACGAAATTTAAATCAATAAAACTTCTTTTCAATATTAAAATTTGTTAGGATAGGTATTATAATTGTGTACCTCGCATAAAGGCAGCCACAGGCATTTATACAGGTTCATATCCTTCTTAGTGAATACAGTCGTATCATCCTCCATCAATTTTACATACATTGCTTGCATATGACTGTGAGGGACATTTTTATTTATTTCAGGAGATGGTTCCAGACTTTTGACTTGTAGTGACGTGTAGATGAGACGAAGCACAAACGTACCTATCAAAAACAACCATGAAAACCAATTCCACATTTTTATTTATTCTTGCATATCTTTTATTTGAGTACTATGTCTTACGGTTGCGGTTGCTATAACTGCACACGCGACACATCAAAAATTTGTTAACTTTCAAATAGTACAAAATACAAACACAGACATAATATAGGTTATTTTAAAATTCTCAGCAGGTATGTTAATACTTACTTGTAGTAATAATAAACCACCACTGCAAGCCCACGTCGCAATGCAAAAATTCTAAAGCTTGCTGAGCGAAACCAAGTAGCGAGTTATCTGTCAAACCAAGACTACGTAATGCTGGTTTTCTATTTGTTGCAAGAGCTGCTACAACTTGTTCTATGTTTTGTACTGAAATTTGAAGGGCGTCAGAAATAAACTGTGTTTGTTCGTCTAAAGTATGTACTACTTCTGCGGCTGCAGGGTCAACAAGTGTTTCGGCTTCGGCAGAGGAAACTTCTCCAGAAGACAAGACCGTTTCGGTAACGGTCCCAACGCCGATGCTACTGGAATCCGCTATTTTTAATACCGATAGGTCAACTTGTGTGCTTTCCAGTCTTGTTGATTTTGGGGCATACACTGCGTTTTTAAAAAATAAATTCGAAATTAAAAATTGTCATTAAATACCTATTTCTTTTCGCTCATTTTAACTAACCTACTTCAGACCAAAACATAAAACGGCATCAAAAGTGAAAACATTAAAAAACAAATCTAGTTAGTAGATTTATTTATACGGTATAAATCACTACATAATTTATTCTTTGGTGCTCTCCAGTGAATTTTAATTAGTAATACTGTCCTAGAAAAAGGCAGTTCACTTACCACTGCGGGGCAAGAGACGGGATAGGTGAAAGGGACCGAAACAACATTGGGGTGGTAGCCTCTCATCTCCTGACATGCAGTGATAATTAGTCTGGTTGTATGAGCTCAGACTGGGTGGGTCAACTAATGTTTCATTAGAGGAAACTGCTCCAGAAGATAAGACGGTTTCGAATACGTCCCTGACATCCGTACAACTGGAACTGAAATCCGCTTCGTTCAAGATGGATGGGTCAAGGTGGATTGGCTGTTTTCCGTTTCCGATACTGTTGATAACATCAACTGCGTTTCAAATAAATTTACAAACTATTATCATTAAACAAATATTGATTGTTAGTCCTCATCAACTAGCTTAAACCGTTGGCGACCAGAGGATAATTTAATTAACCGAGAAACAGCAGGTAAAATCGGGAAAATCACGATTCTTTTTTAGAAATATTGAGTTCAGAAAAAATTAAGTTTATGTTAAGAACTCAGCAAAAAAATATGCGATAGGCAGATTTTTAAATATTTTTGCCACACTTACTCTGCTTTAAATATTATAAACACATTGAGATTTACATGGGTATTACGGAATACGATATGCATGTATAGCATTGAAAAAACCAGGGATTGTTACCAAAAGGTATACACCCGTAAAAGAATATTTTGATTACTTGAACAATATGTGAAATAAAAAACGACACTTGCTGGCTGATTTCGATTTCGCTATGTAATAGTGTCACTATACATAATAGTAAAGCGAACTAATTTTACACCGTCAATCGTAATAAATAAAGTTCTCTCAAACTTAAACATCCTTTCCAGCTGTCACTTTTGGTTAACTAAATAGTTACCTTTCACTTTTCTGTTTTGGATATTGTGCATTATTTGTCATTAGAATGAAATAATTGCATAAGTTTTATTATTCAAAGTTGCTTAATTCACCTAAAACTGATACTGCTGAAGCGTGCACATCAGAAGCATTACTACAAGCGCCTTTGGATACACTACGAGCCAACAGCAAGCATTTAGACGAAGATTTCATTTTCATTGACTGCAGTTTGCTTCTTATATTATTTCTCGCGGGATTCGTACAGAGACATTGAAAAATATTTATTGATGAAATGGAGGCGTATCGAAACATTTTGATGCATCGATTTTATTTTGATACTTAACAAAAATCCACACGGATTTAACTAGCAAGCGCGGATTCAAAATTCACAAACAGACCTCTACTTCCGTTAGCCAGGGCAAGGGTACGTTACGTAGGTGGACAGGACAGAGGGCAAGATTATAGAAAATAGAGAGCTGTCAGGCACGATAATCACGACAATATTTTAATGTAACTGCAATATTAGGTACTTTCTTTTAGTTCACAAACGAATTGTTTAGTAATTTCACTATTTATGCAGAGACTATTTTTTGATGAGAGGGAGGCGTATATATCTAAACATTTTGAAGCGTTATGAGTAGGCTTCCGGAAACAAACCAACACCACAAAAAAACATTGAGATTTCAGAATTTAGGTCAAACACAAAATAATATTTTGAAAATTAGAGAAACTGCAAGATGACAATATTTCCAGAAGAAGAACAAGCAAACTTAACGTAGATACGGTGAAGCTCTGACCACAGCCACAGGTTTAAGTGTTGTATGTTACAGGCACATGATAAAAACAATAATAATTTATTATTAGAAACGCAAATATTAAGAATTACAAGTGGGAAAAAGTGATGAAATCAATCACTTAACCAGTGCACGTGGCACAGACAAACTCGTGCCCAATGTTGTCCCACCGCACATGTGATTAAAGGGGATCTATAATCAAAATTATTAAATGCAATATAACATGTATAATGAGAAGAGAAGAAGCTGCTCGCAAGTGACCTGAAGTGATGCAGTGAGCACTTTATTTTTCGAACACAATAACCATGCTGTATAAGTGCAACACACCAAGTGAGGATATGCATAGGTAATTATGAAAGAATTGTGATACTCAATTTAAGACGTAAATCCATGTTGTAATTCGTTGGTGAATTTCCGCTATTCAATAGTCCGAAGATTTATTGTTGAACTTTAAAATATGCACGAGAAGTTTTCCCACTTGATAAAATTACATTTAAAGTAGAATTAAATCCGCTAATAAGGAATTCGGAAGCAAAACGGAAATTATGCTATATGCGACAAACATAAAAGAATAAATAGGTTGGTTATAGCTATGTACTTTAAAAATGCATAGCTGGTTATAGGAAAATATAACCCTTAAGTTTAAAGCATTCAAAAACTTGAAGTGAACTAAGTGCAAAGGTCAATTCAGGTTACAAATCGAAATACAAAATAACGCATAGTTTGCATTTTCAATTTCTTATAATGCATAAAATCTGATAGAAAAAATAATTAAATTCCCTGTTACTCATTAGAAGTAAGTTCGCCAGGAGTAAAATGTCATATTTCTCTTGTTGAATGAATATTTTTAGAATATCAATAGCCTTAACTTTAATGTACAAGAATTCTGAAAAGTCTCATTCTCTGCAAATTAATTTTTATTACTATTTACTAATTACTAATTAAATTAGGTAAATATTTGAAATTGGGATTTTAAATGTGTAAGACATAGTATACGAATAGGATTTGACAAAACAGTTATACATTAATACATGAATAGAAAACCGGGCATGTTTGCTACACTAAGGTGCTCTAAATATTTAATTTAGTACGAACTTTTGGAATACGGAGCAGTAATAGTTGACCAAGTACAAGAACGTTTGAAGTTGCCCAGAAACACGTGATAGCCTGCAAAAAATTAATAATATAAATACAAATATTATTTTAAAAAAACACATTATGTGTAGTAATAAATTGTTTTGGAAACTGTTATTACCGCAGGCAAATCCATAGTAAAGTATACAAGAGCAAGAGGAATGGCAATTTGCATTACTGATGGTGAGTCTTTGGGCAAAGTCGGTAATTTAGCGACTTTTGATTTTATTTCAATCTAAATGCAAAAAATAAATGATTTCATTAGTAACACAAAACATCAAAATAGTTGAGTAGGTAAGTAGGTACATATTATCATTAGACTCAATACTTATCTCTATTTATAGCTACTTAAGTATAAAATATAATTAATCTAATTAAATACTTAAAATATTGAGCATGTGTAAGTATCTTTAGGTAACAAAATAGTATTTGCTTTCGAATTTGCAAAAATGTATGACATGCAATTTTAAATTTAGGCTATACTTTATAATGATTTTATAATGTTGATTTTATTATCACCATATTGATGAATAATGTAGCACCAGTAACCACAGGGAGAATATAAAGTGGGTCAGCCAGGGTCAAATCCTGAAACCAAAGCATACCACCCGTCCTCATGCTTTCCACTGGCAGATTTGCCATAGCTCGAACCCCGAAAAAACAACTTCCTAAAAGTATCCATTTCTGAAATAATATAAACCAAAATATTTTAGTTTTATATAAATCACAAATTCAAATAATTTGACGCCTTGAAATTCAACCCCCAATTAAATGTTAAATTATAAATTCAAACGTTCTAATTACCTGCATTATCCATTTCAACGGGGTCACGGTCGTTTTAAGCATGTAATTTTTCATATCAAGCTCACATTGAGCAGCCTTCGAAGTATTACCTGACTGTTCTGCCTCCGTCATTTCCACCTGCATAGCCTTAATTTGAGGCGTAATAATATTCTTCCTTTTAGCCATTTGTTGCTGCAATTTGACGTCTAGTGGAAGGAGGATGAGACGAAGCGCGACCGAACCTATCAAAATCAGATAGAAACAAATAAATACTCAAGTTTTATTTATTCTTGCGCGTATTTTGAATTGCCGTCACTTCCTGTCGTTAGTAGTAATAGTAATTATTAAATTGAAAAATAGAAACACGCTGTTTACATAAAGAGAAGAGAATGCGAACACAGGTAAACATGTGTATTCAAAAATATTCAGGTAAATACTTTATTTGTATAACCTGCAACAATTGCACCCCACCACGGCAGGCCCACATCACAATGCAAAAATTCTAAAGCTTGCTGAACTAAACCAGAAGGCAAATTACTTGCCAAGCCAAGACTTTGTAATGTTGGCTCTCCATTTGCTGTAAGGGCTGAAACAGTTTTTTCTACTACTTGTATTGGAGTAGCAAGAGCGTCCGGAATTTCGGGAATAGTAAACTGCGCTTCTTCATGTACATTGTAGACTAATGCTGGGTCAACCAGTGTTTCATATTCAACTGCAACTTTGTCTGAAATAAATTCCAATATAAAATGGTGAATAAATTGAACTTGACTTATTATATTGCATGATGACGCAATCAATTTTTTATCATCAGAATATCATAAATTGCATGCAAGTTTTTGTATCATGATGTATAAGTTATAATAAAATTGTTACTTCTTTAACTAACCTGAACCTGACGGTGCTGATGAGGCGTAGACATTAGAAATGTTAAAAAAAGTTTCCGTAGACTCACTACGAGCCAACACCAAAGTATTACTTGAAAATTTCAATAACTGGGATTTGCAATTTGTTATACCATTTCTGGCTGAATTCGTACAGAGACTTCGACAACTATTGATTGCGTAAATAGAGGCGTATCGAAACATTGTGATTTGTTTAGAGTAAATTCTCAAGATTAAACAAAAACAAAAAATACCTGAATTTCAAAGTGAGACACAAAAACCAAATGATATTTGAAAAAAAATAAGAACTGAAAACCAACTTTATTAAGAGTTGAATGTTGCATTCCAGAGAGCAAAAATAAAAATAAGGGATCGTCTATAAGTGATGTCACTAAATTATTCTAATTCTAAGCACCCTATGACGCCCCTTGTTATCAGCTTAACCATTACGTAAATGGCTATCTTTACCATGGGATGTCACCAATATTCAGGTAGACCCATAGACCCTACACCAATAACGTCATTTACGAACATCCTCTAATATGTATTAAAATTGGAAAGGGGAATTAAAAGTAGAAAAAAAGTGATGAAATAAATCACTGGGCAGTGGGCAGCATCTGGGGCAGAGCTAATTAAAGCCGATGTTGACGTACTGCGCATGCTATTAAAGGGGATCTATCATCACTCTAATATTAAGATTAAGGGTGAGGGGTCGTCCATACCATAAATATTATCATGAGTAGGGACAATGGGTCATATCTTGTTAAAGATGATAGACATTTACGGATTTGCGCAATGGTTAAGGTGATGACAGGGAAGTCATAGGGCCCTAGAAAATAACTTGAGAAAATACAAAATTTCATTCAAAGTTAATAATTAATAAATCGAAGGCCGAGTGTACAAACTAACAATTACTGTATCATTGTTTACAAATAAATTTAAACGCTAAAGCTTTTATTATTTTTTTAAAAATAATAATTTACATAGCCCGTTAAACATTATTTGTGACTTTTGAAAGGCAAAGTCTCTGGTCACCCACACTGTTCTGGAGGTACAGTTTTGTATAGCTTGGAAAGTATACTAATTTTGAGCTGGGAAGCATGCCTAAAGGTCACTTTTTGTACGCGGTAGCATACTACTCAGTTTTCGACGTACGTATGCGATACGAGACTAGTAATACGTACGCTCACGTATGCGCATGACCACGCTGCTAACGAATACATCGGTATGCTTCTTCATACTAATGATTGGTACGAGCGAGCATGCACCTGCATGCTTACAACAAAGACACGAATGTATGCTTCAGTGTATGAACGAAAAGTGTAGGATAGTATAGCAATGACAGTATTTTTTTTATTGTAATGAAGATGCCACTACATTCTAATTATGCGGTTTAAAACGTACTCTGCAATGTAACTAACAGTTAGTATGAGTGAAATAATACAAACAAAGTGATCTCAGGTTCAAAAATCCGACACACATATTGATTAAAAATAATATCAGTTGCCTTTATTAGTACGCAAACTCTGATTACCCGTAGAAACATAAATTTTTTATACAGCAGTTCAACGTACATGTACGTTGAACTGCAAGCATAGTCATCACACGATAATTAACAACTAATCTGCTCAGTCATAGTCACGGTCACAATCAAACGCCACAATGAAAAACCGTATCACACGTTGACTAATGACTAACATATAAATTAATTGTTTGGTGCCATGAGCTTCGAAAGTAAACGGGACAGTTAGTGAACCACGATCTTGAATATTTTTAATCTAATAATAATGACAGAACTAATGAACACTGATGTTATTTTCAATATTAATATTGAATTATATCTTGTTGCATGTTTTTATTGATGCGACACAGATTTAATGTTTTCGGGTTGTAGCCATGCGGTCACTATGATCACGATGGAATTGTCACTTTCAATTTCAAGTGGTATGTACGACTAACTATTGTGACTGCCACTTTGACACCAGACAGTAGTAGTTCATCCAAGATGCTTTCAATTAATTCTGGGTATGTGCGTTGAACTGCAAACATAGTCATCACACAATAATTAACAACTAATCTCCTGGGTCATACTCACGGTCACAGTCAAACGCCGCAATCAATGCAAAACAGTATCACACGTTGACTAACATCTAAATTAATTTTTTGGTGCCATTCGAAATCTGACGGGACAGTTAATGAAGCACGATCTTGAATGTTGTCAAGCTAATAGTAATGACGGCACTAAACAAAACTGATGTTATTTTCAATATTAATATTGAATTATATCTCGTTGCATGCTTCTATTGATGAAACACATATTTAATGCGTTCGGCTTCTAGCCATCCGGTCACTATGATCACGATGGAATTGTCACTTACAATTTCGATAGATAGTGTAGTACTACTATTGTGATTGTGACTGCCCCTTTGACACCAGACAGTAGTAGTTCATCCAAGACAAGACGGCCTGCAATTAATTCGGGGTTACTGGTTAATGAGCAACACTTAAGGGCTTTGTAGCTACTAAAAGAAAAATACTGCAATGCCTGTAATAATTAGGCAACTAGTGTATTTTATGAAAAAAACCGTTAAAAAGTCTGTAAGCCTGACACGAGGCGGTATGACTACTGCTTGTGATAGGTTTGTATGAATGCGGGAATATAAATACATGTCACATGTAATACTAACTAATGCAGATAATTTGGATGGAGTGGCATGTCAATGCGTACTCACTGAGTTAGCACAGGTAAGCATGATCACAACACACAGAAACGAGTGCAGTGTGGCGTGCTGACTGGTACTAATACGTAACGTTCTACTAGCATGCCTTCACTCAGCACGGAGAAGTATAAGCAGCGGCATGCTACGCTATGCTTACGAAAAGTATACTTCTAGTGTGGCATGTGTAAGTATCATTTAGCACATGATGCGCGCGCAACATACTTATTAGATGTGTACTAATGCGTACAAACACATACTTTCCAGACAGTGTGGGCAGCTCTATAAAATATTAGAGTAACAATTTAACTATAATTATTATTGTCCGGCTGAGCTCATTTTTCGCAAAATCGCAAATGGCTAAAGTCAAATAAAAAGCAAGCCAAAACTGTAAAGGTTTATGAATTTCAAAAATTACTAGAATCTATATTATTTAATTTAAATAGATGTTTACGATGGATTCCTTATATGTATAAGCAGTGACATATGTTAAAGTACCTAAGTAGGTACCTATCTAACAGAAACCGAAAAAAATGCTTATACATTAAATTATACTTTACATGCTACTATTACAAATATACGAACATATTACCGTATTTATCCACACTATCAAACTGTCAATTATGACCTAATTATCGAAGATTTTATCTTATTTAAATCTTTAATGACTACTTAATGGCTTTCATGATTAATTGTATAGTTTTAATAATAATTTTATTTTACAGTATTATTAGGTTGTTATTAGTTTGTTAGTTTGAATGAAAATATTTTACGCCGACTTAATAGACTTGACTTGATTAGTTTTAATAGTTGAGCGTGAGGGTGGGGGTGGTTTCGTGGGGTCATATCGATACGTTTTGATGATGGGATCCCGCCGAGCTGCTTTAAAGATGGCCCTATCTATCACTGCTTCCATTTCTCGGGCTTCCTTAGCATCTTTACTCATAGCATTCAATTTCTCTCGGACTAGAAAACAAACCAAAATACAAATATCGAATTAAAAATGAGTTAAATTACATCACGTTTACACCACATATTTTAGAATAAGTAACATGCAGGTTAATACGAACAAATAAAATTGGAACCTACAATCATCAACGTATGTTTTGAATCCTTTCCTCGCCACAGGTAGATTGTCTGGATCATGTTCTACACGTTTTCCAATATTTAATTTATAACGAACTTCTGGGATACGAAGGAGCAATTCTTGACCAAGAAAAACAACGTTCCAAGTTGCGAAGCAAAACATAGGTGCCTATATACACCATTGAAAATGCAAATACACAAATTAGGTAGTGAGAAAGTGTACTTCATATAAAATTATAAAATAGCACATAAATTGTTTACCGCAGCGCAATCCTTAGAGAGATATAAAACAACAATTGGGATGACTCCTTTAGCATATTTCCTAACTTGGCCAACCCGTGAATTCGGTAACTTGACGGTTCCCATCTAATTGTAAGTGACAAAAATGAATGATAACAAAAATAAATGATGAAATTAAATATCAAAATAAATACCAAACAAAATAATTGCTTAATATTTTTCTTTTCCTATTCTCAAGAAGTTAAAAGATGCAATTTGGAATCCGGCGGAATTATATAGCTCTAATAATAATGCTAATGATCTGTAATAAAAGGTGTTTTGCGCGTCCTATTTTATTACCTTTAAATTAATAAATAGCGTAGCTCCAGTGATCAGTGGGAGAATATAAAATGGGTCAGCCAGGGTCAAATCCTGAAACCATAAAATGCCACCCGTCTTCATGCTTTCCACTGGAAGATTTGCCATCGCGTTCAACCCGAGAAACCAATTCGCAGATATGAGTGCCTGAAGGAAGAAGATACACCGTAAATAAATCATAGGACGCATTACAAAATGAAATAATTAGATGGCAGGAAATAAAACTATTTTCCAGAAAAACAATTATTGTGGCATTATGAGTGTCCTAATTACCTTAGAGAAAGGTAACCACAAGGCACTATAAATGTTCATTTTCTTCTTCGTGAATACAGATATATCATCCTCCATCATTGTAATCTGCACAGTTTGCATTTGAGGCACACTGCTATTCATTTTAGCCACTTTTTGCAGACTTTTGATTTCTAGGGGATAGAAGAAGAGGCGCAGAATACACGTTCCTATCAAAACAAGCCATAAAAAAGTTTAAAATTTTAGTTATTCTTGTGTTTCCTTTAGTTTTGTTTGTATGATTCTCATTTACAACGATTATTATATGTATTTTTGCACGTGGGAAGTGCAATAAAAAAACGTAATTGACACACGAAGATTGGTAAGCATTGGTAATATGTGATTTAAAATATAGTACGTAGATAATTGCTTACCTGTCATAATTGCAACCCACCACTGCAGGCCTACGTCACAATGCAAAAATTCCAAAGCTTGCTGAGCTAAACCAGAAGGCCAATTATCTGCCAAACCAAGACTACGTAATGTTGGTTCTCCGTTTGCTGCAAGAGCTGACACAACTTTTTCTACCTCTTTTATTGAAAAAACAAGGGCGTCGGGGATGAAATACAGTTGTTCATTTAAAGTATGTATTACTTCGGAATCGGGTCCGTACTCGGCCACTGCTGGGTCAACATGTGTTTCGGCTGTGGGAACTGTTCCTGGAGATAAGACGGTTTCAGTAACGGCTTCGACACCGGTATTGCTCGATTCGGCTACGTTAAATAAGTCTGATGGGTCAGCTTGTGTGCTTTTCGACACTGTTGATTTTCCAACACCACCTGCGTTTAAAATAAATTCACAAATTATTTCCAATAAATATTGATTTATTATAACCTCAGTTTAACTGTCTTCAGTTTCGGCCTAACCAGTAGTTATATGTACTATATATACTGTAGTATGTACTACAGTATGTTAGATAGGTTAATTTAAATTAAGTGGGTAATTAATTATCAATTACCTGCCTCTGGTGGAACCCACGATGGCATGGCCATGCCACATTGCAGAACTTCTAAAGCTTGCTGAACTAAGCCAGAAAGCCAATTACTGGCCACACCAGGACTACGTAACGTTGCATCTCCAATTTCTGCGAGAGTTGTTACAGCTTTTTCTGTTTCTTGAATTGAAATCGCAAGGGAATCGAAAGTAAACTCTATTTCTTCTGTTGAAGTACGTGCTACTTTGTCGGCTACTGAGTCAACGAGGTTTTCGGCGGCTACTGAGTCAACGAGTTTTTCGGTCGCTACTGAGTCAACGTGTTTTTCGGCGGAGGAAACTGCTCCAGAAGACAACACGGTTTCGGTAACAGCTCCGGCATCGGCCACATCGGTATTGCTGGAACTGGAATTCGCGACGTTCAAGACGGACGGGTTAACTTGTGAGCCTGGCGACACTAGTGCTCATAATTCGATAAATCGTGAATTGTTATTTTCATTGTGAAGTTATGAGAATCACAATTATAATTTGATATTGTGATTGTAAATACAGTTACAATTTGTAATCCTTGATGGTAATGAATTGCAGACCATTAAAAAACTTCTATATGAATTTCAATTAAAGTATACTGCTTATACTGTTGACTGTACTTGAATTAAGGATAGTCCATAAATGATGTTACCGAAATTGTCGCTCTTTCAAGACGTAACCACCCATATATGTCATGACTTTAAAATTGCGTGAACGGTTATCTTTACCACCTTACCGACGGCATCATTTATGGACGATCTTCAATACTATTTGGAAATAAATATATTATTTTACAAATTAAAGTCGAACTATGTATCATCATTTATTTGATTATTCTTTTAACTCATTTTGAATTTTGACAGAACAGACTCCAGAGTCAGACTAAACAGTTCACATTCACAAATGAGCACCTTCCATTTTTCTGTTTGTGTATACTCATGGATACTTATTATGCCATGTCACATCACGTAATAATTACTTTTTGGTATTTGAACAAAATAATTTCATTAATTTTTTTATCAAGTTACTTCACTCACCTGAACCTGACGATACCGCTGAATCGCACGCATTAGAAATATTACGGCAAGTGCCCGTCGATTCACTACGAGTAGTCAATAGCATATAACTATATGAAGTTTTCATTAATTGCGTTTTGCAATTTATTATATTGTTCCTTGCTGCATTCGTACAGATACTTCGGCAACTATTTATTGATGAAATAGAAGCGTATCGAAACATTTTGATGAAACTTTGTATTATTTGGATATTTAAAAACAAAACTTACTTAAATCGAATTTAACGGCACGCGTGGATTCAAAATTCACAAAATAAAGTAATCCCACTTATAAGCAGCAATGATCTGAGGTCTGAAAAGGTCAAGACAAGCCTACGAGTAGCTGGCTAGAAAGGCTTTTACGTCCAAAAAAACAGTAATTTAACCGTAACCGTTTATATATGTGGTTAAGTATGTTATTTTAGTTCACATTTCACTTTTTCACTGATTTTGGTATTCATGGCTTCGACAACTAATTATTTATGGGATAAATAGAAGCGTATGCAAATGTTTTGATGTGTTGAGACTAAACTCAAGCAAAAAATAATCAGCTCATACTAAGATTTCAAAATGTCAAAGACTCAAAAACGACATAATATAATGAAACTAATTCGAGCAAATAAAAGAACTGGAAAAAAATATTTCCTGAAGAATCACTAGCAAAATGAATGTAGGAAGAAGCCGGACCCACAGCCACGGCCACCTGTTTGTAGTGCACGTGAGAGAGCAATAATAATAATATTATTGCGAGCGGGAATTAGAAGTGAAACAAATGATGAAATGAATCACTTACTTTTTAACAAACTTGACCAAGGCACATGGCACAGACAAACTCGTGTCTGATGTTTTCCAACTGCACATGTGATTATAAAGGGGATCTATAATCATAATTACTAATTGCAATATAACACGTAATAAGAAGCCAGAAGCGATGCAGTGAAAGTGAAAATGACGACTGTGCAATCATTACTAAATGAACGAAGCTGTCAAGAGCTTCCTTGGAAGAACTATGCAAAAACTCCGTGCGCAGTTATGTTGGAAAGCATATATTCATTTGCATTACTGAAAACTAATAGTGTAACTATTAACCTTATCCAGTTGTAATAAATAAGACCCTGATCGGGTCAATCGATAAAAATTCAAATAAAATGCACTTTATTTAGCACTTTTTAAAAGGTAATAACTAACATTTAAAGCACCTCAATCTTATCTTACTTACGATATTCAATAAAAAAAAACGGTTCAACTTGCTTCGTTGTAGAATCAATTATTTGCTCAAGAAATTAAAAATATATAGTGTATGATGTGATGTTGTTATCCAAAAATCGTTATTTAGCTTTAAGCTACTTTTTATTAACTAATATTTTCGTTGTTCGTGTGATAATCAAATCATCAAATTAATCAAATTCACATCTGCAAAATTATTATAGTTTTTATTTAATTATTTTGACTCCCACGCAATGAATATGCTTTTACTTAGCGCTACACGTAATTAGTTATTACCTAGTACTACGTTATAACCGTCTAACTCGTCAGAACATTTTACACTTTTCAAAAACATGTAAATAGAGCATATTACACTTTTAAAAAACACATAAATGGAACATTTTGACCTTTTTAAGATGTAAGTAAAACAATTTGCTCATTTTAGAAACTCGTAAACATGTTTCTTATTTACTGTATTTTTTTTTGACATAGCTCATTTTAATTGTAGCACAAATTGGAAATGGGTCATTTGGTTCTTCATAGACGGTATGTTAAATGTTTTAGTCTGAAACATGACTAGAATATTAAATTCAAAAATATTAAAGTAATTCCAACGAATTAAATTAAATGTTGGTGAAATACTAGCAGGTTACTTTATTACTTCATTTAAAAAAGTGTAACATCTATTTAAATATTGAATTAAAGACTGATGATAATTTACCATTTTACCTGCATATTTAATATTTGAAAAATCAGTTTGTGCCTTAGCAAATTGTTTCATAAAAACTTCGTCAACTGTAAACATTGGTTTTAAACATTTTGCACTTTTCAAAAATATGTAAATTTACCATTTCACACATTTGAAAAACATGTAAATAGAACATTTTACACCTTTAGAAACTATATGTACCAAGAACATTTGACGCTTTTGAAAAACATGTAAATAAAACATTTTACATTTTTAAAAAACTTGTAAACAGACAATTTTGCACTTTTAAAAACTATATGTATGTAGAACATTTTGCACTTTTAAAAACTATATGTATGTAGAACATTTTGCACTTTTAAAAACTATATGTATACTAGTAATGCGGCCCGTCCTGCGGACGGAACGTAACAGTATAGCAGTATAGTATAATGTAAATAGAACACTTTACACTTTTCAAAAACTCCTAATTGACATTTTACGGATGCTTTTCATTTTTTTTACAACATAGCTGATTTTGATTGTAGTTTAAATTAAATTTGGGTCATTTTAGTTATTCTCCGTCGATATTTAGAACACACAGGGCGAAGATTTCTCATAAACAATTAAATAAAACTCACAATTTTCCTCGTCTGATTTGTCAGCACTGTCATCTCGTGCATCGCATCGACTCCTTCCAGAAACACACTGTCCACTGTTGCATGCATGTCACCGGTGCACACATGATCTAAACCGTAATATAATTATACTGTCATATATATTTTTATTTTATCGATTATAATATATGCTATAATGCATTGCAAATGATTGATTACTTGCTTCATAGTAAATTACATTTAAGGGCCGGCTGGCAATATAAAATTTCTTTTAACCTACCAATGAAATATCCTTGGCCCCATATTTCTACCTCACAGCATTATTATTAGGCACATACAAATTATAACAATTACTTGTGCAATTATTTTCGTCGGTCCCGTCTTCACAGTCGTCATACAGATCACAGAGTGCATCCTCCGTAATACATAGTCCATCTTCACACTTGAATGTATCCTGGCCGTCACAATCTGTGAAACAAAGTGACCGCGACACCTATTGTATTATTACACATGGAACGCCCACAAATGACGTCATCGGTAAGGTCAACAATGGGTCCATTTTTCCACTGATGAATTCCCATGCAAAATATATAGGCGTTTTTTCAATGGTTATAAAATATTATGTTGATGACAGGGGGTCATACTGTTCTAAGAATGATGATTTTTTGATGACGTCATTTTTGGATAACCCCATGCTGCCTCGTCTCCGATTATCTGTGATGTGATGTGGGAATAATTGGAGCTGCTTTTAGTTGACAATAATGAAACAAATCGGGAGTGTTTGTGATTAAATTAATGTTGAACAATGAACCAATTGAAAAAAGTGTGTAGTAGCACACGGGTATTGTGTATAATTATATAGAATAGATTTTCACTCATCAAAAAAATTCAAACCTCCAAAATAAAATACTCTTTTGTATTTATTTTCGTACATATGTGAAGAAACAAAATTTTGAACTTACCCGTTTGTACCAAGTGACTATAAGGAATTAATTCGATCCAAACTACAGCCAGATTCAATATGAAAATATACGAATAAAACAAAATTGTGTAATAATTATGAATGTCGTTTATTTTGGTGTCTTAAGTTAAACAGTTTAGGACATACAAAATTAGTTTGTAGATTTATTTTTCTTTACTCCCTACTTCTTGTAGGCAATCTGTTGAATGAGAGATACATAATAATATCACATCATTACAAGTAATTTTAGGTCGGATGCTGCATCATTCGCATCTTTCAATTCAAGGAAACTGATTAACTGTGTAAGACTAATGAGTATGAGTCACACTCACAAGCTGCGATCCGACTCACACGCTGATTAGAGCGTAATGGAACAAAAAACGGATAGGCGTAATTTTTTAGTAAATTTATTGAAGCAATCGTAATCTATAAAATTTTCTATTGAGCCAAGTTCACAAGCGCGTAATTACTAGTAAAAATGTGGAAAACGTTCATTATGATGATTATATTCTCACAAGCGAATGACGCGACGTGACCGACCCAGATTTTAAAAAGCTTCATTCCAAAAAATCAGGCCACTTTTTAACAGCTCTGATCCAAAGAAACTTGAGTGCATTTTGCTTTTTTTGGTCACAGTGACCCGGCAAAGTTTAAAAAGATTCGAATTTTGAAACTTTGCCGCCCTATAAATTCTACAGTTCTCGTCCGATTTCAATAAAATTTGAGTTTTTTACATTCTATATAGGTTCGACTACTGTCTAAAAAGTTTAGACAATTTTGTTTTTCAAAAAATTTCAAAAAACCCTTATTTTTCAGTCTCAATTTTTAAACCAATTTTTCTAAGAAAATTTTTGATTTTAAAAAATCCTAAATTTACTTTTAACTTTTTTACCCTTCCCCATGCCATACCTTAAATATTTTGCAAATAATAATTGTTTAAATAGTCGAAAACAATACCCGTCTACGAATCATTCGTACCTAGCTCACTGGTGCCAGCAAAACTTGTTTGTAGCCCGCTTGGACTGGCGCTATTCTTGCTAAGCCCACTTGTACTTTACCCACTGGTAGTAGCCATAACTCGTGCTAAGCCCACTCGTATCGATAATGCTCGTACCCAGTCAGCTTGAACCATTTCTGCTGTTACCGAGCCCTCTCATTCCAGCATCACTTGTACCACTGTAACTTGTATCAAGCCCCCTTGTACCTTCGCTATTATTATCGTACCAACAATCGTACCAGCACTTCTCGTATCCTGTCTATTTGTACCAGCAAAACTCGCACCTAAGCTGCTTTTAGGGATACTAACTGCGATAATTTTATGTTAGCCTTAGTACATAAATATTTTTTTCCACTGATCAGAACCATTTCGCTTTAAGCTTAGCATCTACTTCGGGCCCACGGGAAAGAATTGTCCAAAGCTTCTTGGTAGTGAGAAGGAAATGGCCAGGTACAAAGTTTCCGGATAATAATATAAATGTCCTACAACCATTAATTATGAAGTTGTGGCCTAATAATAATTAAAAACTTATTTAAAAAAAAGGTGGATTCCAAACAGTGTGCCAAACCTTATGCAATCACTTGAATTGTGTTACTGGAGTTAATAAAAATTTTCATTCAAAGTTAATAATTATTAAATGAAAGCACAAGTGTACAAACTACTATTGTTCAAAAATGAATTTAAATGCTGAAGCTTTTAATATTTTACTTTAAAATAACAATAATTGTATAATACCTTAAACATTATTTTATGGCTTTTGAAAGGTAAAGTCTCTGGTTAGTTCTATTAAAATAAAATACAATAATACTAATAAAATTATTGTGCGGCTGACCTTATTTTTCGCAAAATCGCAAATTGCTAAAGTCACATAATAAGCAAGCCAAAACTTGGGTTTATGAAGTTTAAAAATTACTAAAATCTATATTATTTAATTTAAATAGCTGTCTAACATGTAAGATGGATTGCCTATATAAACAATAACATATAATTAAGTGCCTATATGTATCTAAGAAACCGAAAGAACTGCCTATGCATTAGATTTTACTTACATATAATAATTACATAAGTACATATTACCGTATTTCCTTGCACCTTCCAAATATCAATGATGACATTATTATCAACGATTTTATCTTAGTGAAATTTCTATTGATTACCTAAGTAATGGTTTTCATACTTAATTCTACATATAGTACTAATAATAATTTTATTCTAAAGTATTATTAGGTTGTTATATTAGATTGTCACTTCAAATGAAAATTATTTACTCTGGCTTAATAGACTTGGCTTGAATAGTTTTAATAGTTGAGTCTGAGCGTGGTTTGGTTGGGTCATATCGATAAGTTTTGATAATGGGAGCCCGCCCTGCTCTTTTAAGAACTCCAGCTTCATAGTCTTCTCGGTTTTCAATATTTAATTTGGTACGAAATTTGGGCTTACGAAGCAGGTATACTGCACCTAGTGAGACAAAGTTCGTGGTTACCGAGTAACACTGAAGGGCCTGCAAAATATTGAAAATCAAAATACACGTATTATTCCATACAAATATGAAAAGCAAAAACATCATAGGTTCGGTATGATTAAGTACCGGGTCTCAAATAAGTGCATCGATGCCACACTCAAAAATGCAATAAACGCCGGGTACAAAAATAAGCCCTATAGGCATGTTAGCTGAATTATAGTATGATATGATGGAAATTTAGTCCTAAGTATAGTCTATAATATACCTAAATTATTTCAATTATTTTCAATAATACAAAGATACAAAGACAAAATAAGCATTAGAATAATTAAAACAGGAAATCCTCTACCGCAGGCATATTCATAGTGAGCAAGAAAGCAATAGCTGGGATGGTTCTTAATGCACGTTTGATCATTTTTTCTTCCATTGATAGGTTAGCGCTGCGTGTTATAATCTAAATTGAATAAATAAATAAAATAACATTGTCAACATAGAATATTATAAAATCAAAACAATTAGAGTCCATGTGGTTATAGTTACAGTAGTAGTACAGTACTATTGCATTTCAACTAACGCTTATACGAATATTTACGGTACATATTTTCTTATTGTATCAAAAAGTTAAGCACACAGTAATTTGGAATCTAGATCGTTTGCTTATATTACAATGATTTAATAATATTTTTAAAGCTCAGATTTTATTTTTATTACCTCTACAGTGACTAGTCGTGTAGCAAGAGCGACGACTGGTAAAATATAAAATGGGTCAGTCAGGGCCAAATCCTGAAACCATAGAGTGCCACCTGTCCTCAGGCTGTCCATCGCTGGATCTGATATTATTGTTCCCAGCGCGACATTAAAACTTGTGAATACTGGTGTCTGAAAAAAGATACACCAATATTAATTTAATATGCGTAATAGGTATATAACTCTTTATAAAATAAATGAAACATTAATTGAACGCAACGAAATACAAGGGAATGCCAAACTGCAAATTTTGTAAGTGTCCTAATTTATTACATACGTGAAAAACAGGGAGCAACAATGACACGCGACGGTTCATATTCCTCTCCTTCGTGTATACAGCCAGATCATTGCTGTATCGAGCAGCTCTCAAAGCATTACCTGACTTTTTTGCCTTCGTAATTTTCACCTGTAGAGCTTGCGAATGAGGCACATTATTGTAAATTCTAGCACCTTGTTGTTGAAATTTTACTATCAGTGGAAAAAGAAGGAGACGAAGCAGGACCGTACCTGTCAAAATCAGTGAGAAAAAAGAATTTTAAATTTGTATTGCTTCATGTGGGCCTATGTATTATAAACATGTCAGCATGCGAGAAGGTACCTACTTATATATAGTTCGTAGATTTTTTTACCTGCTACAATTGCACCACACCATGGCAGCCCAAGGTCACAATGCAAAAATTCTAAAAATTGCAGAACGTAACCAGAAGCCCACTTAATTGCCGAAGTATAAGCATGTACTGATTTTTCTACAATTTCTGATAGAACTGATACAACTTGTTCCATTCTTTGTATGGCTGTAAAAATTAAATACTTTTCTGAACAAATTATCAACTTCAAAAAGCTTCAATTAAAAAAATAAAAGTTACTGGTTGTACATGTAAAATTAAAACTTATAATGCGTGTACTTTTACATAGAAAAAATACAAACATTTTTGGATGCGTCCACTTTACAATATGTTGATGATTGTTTACCTTTTACAATAACATCCCACACTGGGAGGCCCACGTCAGAATACACAAATTCTAAAGCTTGCTGCACTAAACCAGAAGACCAATTTATTGCCAAACCAAGATTACGTGCTGTTGCTTCTCCCATGGCTGAAAGGGTTATTACAACTTTTTCCATTACTTCTGTTGGGAGAGCAGTGACTTTGGAGATAAACTGATGTACTTGTTCATTTAAAGTTTGTGCTATTCCGGTGGCTGCTAGATCAACAGGTGTTTCGGGTAAGGATACTGTTCCAGGAGGTAAGGCGGCTTCGGTAACGGCTTCGACACCGTCTACGGTACTGCTCGAACTGGAACTGGAATCCACTACATTCAAGATGGATGGGTCAACTTGTGTAATAACTGACCCTGTTGATTTTCCGACATCAACTACGTTTAAAATAAATAATTACGCACGTTATTATTATTCAAAAAATATGGATTCAAGTTTACTTCATTTTAACTAATTTTCAATTAAACTCCTCACCCGTTTTGCTTTTTCTGGTTTAGTTATTTTTTATTAATTGAATAGCAAATAGTATGACACAAGACGTAATCAATTTTGTTTTCATTAGAATTAAACATTTCCTGTTTTCATGCAAGTTTACTTACCATCAATCTAGTTTCAAAATTGTTTAAATCACCTGAACCCGACGATACTGCTAAAGTGCTTGCATTAGAAATAATACTGCACGTGCCCGTGCCCGTCGATTCACTACGAGTCAAAAGCAAATGATTACAGGAAGAGGAAGATGTTATAAACTGCGGTCTGAATTTTACTATATTTCTTGATGCATTCGCACAGAGATTTCGACAACTTTTTATTGATGAAATAGAGGCGTGTCGAAACATTTTAAGATGCAACTATTTAAGTATTTTGATATTAAAACACAAAACTTAAATCTTTAATGAGCAAGCGTGGATTCAAAATTCACAACCAAAAAAGACTTAAATTCATCCTACTGGCAAGTGGCAACGCATTACTACGGATGTCTGGCTAGCAATTAAGCAATGCTGTCATGTCAAAACTAAATATTAATGGAACAGCAGCAGCATAAGTTGGTATATGTAGGTATGTTATTTTATAGTTCACAGTTCGATTATTTCGTAATTACAATTTTCATGAAGATAATTTGACAACTATTTATTAGTGGCGTACAGGTGTTTCTAATCATTTTGATGCGTTGATAGTAAACTCACGGGAAAAAATAATCACAAAACTAAATTATATATCGAAATGAAACAAAAACAAAGTGATATGTGATATTTTCACACACACACACAAGTGCAGGACCTACATATACGACACTGTTTTTCTTATGAAGCTCGAGAAAAAATACGGTAGGTATGATGAAGCCACAGCCACATGTAAATGTGAGGGAGAATAGAAGAAGAAAGAATTTATTTCACAAATAAATCACTGGCATACAATTATGCTTGCCCTGTAGGACACAGTATACTTATACAAAATGTTTATAGAATATTTGATAGGGTTATGTGATTATAATATGATTTAAAATATAGTTTATTTTTTATTAGTAGGTATTGACCCTGGTTTGAATGTATTGGGTTTAGAGCCTGGGTCGTAGACATGGTGGTGATATATTCTGTGGCTTCCTCTTAGGGCTTCTATTACAACATCATCTCGTAGGGAAACGGGAAGTCCGAGTTGGGTTCTGAAATCTTCGAAGAATTTGGTGATCGTGCCCCTGGCCCCGATTAATAGTCCAATCACTTTGACTTCTTTTAGTTTGAATCTTTTAGCTAGGTCGGGAATACAGGGTTCGTATATTCGTTTTTTTTCGCTGTTGACGTCTTCGGCTTGCGTATGGTCGCCTTCAAAACGGATGGTTGGGTCGATTATATATCCCTTACGGCTTTTTTTCTCGAAGGCCAAAATATCTACTCGCCGATCCGCTTGGATCCCATCGCTGGATGTACAGGGCAACTCTACATGAACTTCCATGTTTGGTTTCTCTTTTAATGCTTCGGCAATTAAGTTTACAATCTTGTTGTGTCTGTCATTCCTTAATAATTCGCCGTGTCTACATGATCCTAGAACGTGAGGGAGCGTTTCAAACTCGTCGCAGCCTAAAATTCTGCAACGGCTGTTCCCGGAAGTTCGACCTGGGTGAATTCTTACTGAGGTAACATTGCCTACCATTTTCATTGACGTAATCCATTCTGAGCAAGAGAGTCCGATTTTTGAGTGAATTAATTTGTTTACTGCGGGGCACTCTTGAAAGAGAACCACACCTCTTCCTTTCTGGTTTAAACCGCACCACGATTGGTATTCCTTTTCTCGAAGTTCTGATCGCAGGATTTTTGATGGCTTGGCTTTTTTCAGATTTTGGAGGATATTGCTGTCGAGATTTAACTGTTGGAGGCAAAGTTCGATTTCATTGTCCAAATTTCTAATTTTGTTGACAGTGCCGTCATTAGCAGAGATTAGGACATAGCATGCGTTAATATTCTGTATATATGCTTCCCATTCTGCTTTTATGAGGGAGAGGCCTTTGACTCCAATGCAGGAGTAGAGCATGTTGTTTGGGGTGTCATCGGGGATTTGGAGTATTTCCTTGACAGAATGACGGATTATTTTGTCTACATCTTGTAGGAATTTTTTCTTCAATTTGTTTAATGGTGCAGTTTGAAAGGGATATGCCAATGTTGGGAAGATATACTGATTAATTATTTGTAGCTTCTGGTCAGCACGTAAAGTGGAAGTGGATACGATGTTTCCGAGTTGGGACTGCAGATTTTGAATGACCAGGGCTTCGTTAAACTGAATCTCATCTGCAAATGTCACTCCTAAATAGCGGATGGTTTCATCAGACTTGATCGCCCTAATTTTATTAGAGTTGCCCAATACCAGATCTTCTGATGATAACTTCCCTTTCTCTATTATTATTGCGGCAGATTTTTCGACGTTGATTTCCATTCCCATATCTGCGAACTTACTAATTGCCATATTCACTAGTGTGACGGCTGATTTTCTCGAGTTTCCAACCAAACCTGTGTCGTCGGCGAAAGCTTTGTTTGAAACGCGAATGTTTGGCAGAATTTCAAAGCCATATTTCGAAACGATTTCTACTTCTGAGAGCTCGTCAAGGACGGGTCTGGTAGATAAGTTGAATAACTGTGGGGAGGTGGGGGCGCCTTGCATGACACCTCGAAGAAATTCAATTTCTTTTGTCTGTCCACGCTTGGTATGAATTTGCGTTTTGTTGCCTCTCATTAGTGTGGAGGTTAGGTTTCTTAAATCTGAAGGGACAGGCTCACATTTTAGGGATTCGTCGGTTTGGTCATGACCCACGGCGTCAAAAGCACAACTCACATCTAAAAATACAACTACACATGTGGACTTATTGGCTTTAGCTGATTTGAGACAACCGTCTATTATTGAACTATTTATGAGAGTACCGGGTTGGTTAGTGAATCCTGTCTGATTCGGATTTACAGTGAGAAAATCTCGTAGACGCTGGTCAATAACTTTTTCCACAATTCTTCGGAGTATGGAACAGACGGTGATAGGGCGCCAGTTTTTTGACAGTTTTGAGTCTCCGCCTTTAAATATGAGGACCGTTCTGGCTTTCCTAAACGAACTTGGTACGTAATTCCATTTCAACATTAACGTTAACACTACCGCTAGTATTTTGGACATGATTTTTGAATGAAATTTTACCGTGCGGGGAATTATTCTGTCTGGACCCCCAGACGAGTCCGACGACAACTTGCTGATGACGGCTTTGATTTCATCCGGATGTATTATTTTATTAAAATCTGCATCTATTTGCTGTTGTTGTTCTGGGTTTATTGGTTGTTTTGGGATGACATTTTTATTGGGGCTGCTCCATCGACTAGAGAACTCACTGTGTAGAATTTCCAAGTCTATATCACAGGATTCACTACTTGAATTTGATAATAATCGTACGGCTTTTTTTCTTTGGTTGTAGTAGAGCCACTGCATTTTTTCGTAGTTATGCTTTTCTTTTCTACGATTTCGGTCTCTTTTGTACTGTCGCTCAGGATTAGCTGATTGTGAGAGTTTTCTGTCATTTTTCTGAAATGCGCCGGTTTTTCGCATTGCATAATACCGGCTGGTAGGATTTTTTGGACCGGATAATTTACCTTGGAGATCTGTAAGGGTCTCCGTTAACGTGGACATTAGAGATTCGAATAATTCACTGTCTTGTTGTTCTTTTACTAGTAATACGTCCAAATTTTCCTTTATTACCTTTAAAGACGGGTTCTCTACTTCAGAATTTTCTACTGCGGTTATGGGTTCCGCTGAATTATTGTTGTGACTAGTGTCAGTGTTATTTGTACTATATTGGCTTACTATTTGGTCTCTTCGAATGGTCTTATGGCGCTTTGAGATGTGAATTGCGAGGCCTCTTGTTCCCATGCATAGTTCTGCACAGTGTGGACATGGAGTGTCTTTTGGTTTTGAATTTTGATTACTTGGATTCTGATTGGTCAGATCTGAGGTCGCTTGTGGCGTTTGTATTTGAGAACTGGAAACTTGGGTTTCGCCTGTCATTCTGATTCTACCTTTTTGGAAGGTTTGGGACTTTGGGTCTGTCTAGCTAACTTTTTGTACACTGTGGGACCGTCGCAGCAGGCACTATGTATCTGCTATGTTTAAGATACAGGGTTAGCTACCACGCTAGATCGATAGTCACGGCCTAAAAGTAATTCAATTTTCTAATTTTGAATTGTAAAAAGATACGCACTTAACTGATGATCTAATTATAGAATTTTGTATCCATGTGGAGCCCTGACTTTTATCTATATAGTAAGGTGGCTGTCAATAGATGCCAATTAGTTTTTCCCTTCCTAAAAATTAGTTAAAGCCGGAGCTTAATATTTTACACGTGCGGCCTACGCGGCTGCCTCCTCCTTGCATAACATTAGAAATGGGAAAAGTGATGAAATAAATCACTGGACGCACATGGCATTACGGCAAAGGCTAACTCATGTCATACCGAATGTTGACATCCACTGCACATGTCATGAAAGGGGATCTATAATTCCTAATTTTTAATTGTAATATGTAATTACGAGCAGAGGTAGAGGTAATGCAGCCCGAATCTCAGTAAAGTTGAATGGAAGTGTTCGATGGAAAAAATGTATTGGAGTAAAATGTAAGTCCTATTAGTCATATAGGTGTCGATCTATTTTACATTTTCCCAGTTGTCACTGGTGCTATACATTCAAAACTTTGTAGGTAATAGATGTTTTATTTTTAAATATTATTTATTGAGAATGAATTACCTATAGAACTCTGGGTTCATGGCGTTTTGACATTTAGGAAGTAAAAAATTGTTTTCTATAATAATAATAAGACTTTATTCGTCAAATACTTTCATTACAGAAAGTTGCCTAAAAGACACAGTTATACGGATCCATGGGTTCACATTCAAAATGAAATTTTATAGGTTAATTTGGCAATATATTGTTGTCAATAGGAATATATTTTATATACATATATTATGTCGAATGTCGAACTACTTAAATGCAGAAACCTTCTTCTGATGTATGAAGGAGTAATACAGTTGAGCTAATGAAACGACGTTCGAAGTTATCAAGCAACACAAAAATGCCTGTAAAGCATTAAAAACCAAAATAAATAAATAAATTTTAGAAAATAATAAAAAGTAGGTACCTACTAAATGGCGTAAATAGTGAAACTTTGTCACATAAAATATTATGGTTAGTGCTTACTGCAGGTAAATCCATAATGACGGGGAAAACAACCATGGGGATAATAGCTTTTTTGATATCAACTTTCGTAACTTGACCCCTCCAAGTAGTCGGTGATTTTGGGCTCTTCGCTCCAATCTAAGTTAAAATATGAATGATTTAAAGCATTATTACCACAAAATATCAAAATAACAGCAGCTATTTAAGTAATCAATTTTATAAGTATATATTTATAACATTGAATATTTACCGTATTTCTTATACATAATAACACCCACTGGAAGTTACGCTAGTTACTTGGGACTAATTTAAAAGAATGCAAAAATTAATTAAAATCATAAAAAAGCCATTTAGACCCCTGAACTTATAAGAGATCCCGGTAGATTTTACAAACCCAGGAGTTACGTTAAAATTAGCCACAGACCCGGGAGTTATAACAGGACCGGGGGCATAATAGAAGTATAGGTATTGGAAGAAATTCAGTAAGTCGTAGCTATTAACGACACAATTTGCAAAATAGTTACTTTCAAAGCTAAGTACAATCACATGCAATTTCGAATCCGGAATTCGGTTTACACACATATTACAGTGATATAGGATAATAGAGTTTTAAACAGCTCATCATATAATTATTAGAGATCGAAATGGTCTGTTCCGGACCAAACAAATCTCGTCTGGTCCGACCATATGCAAAAGTTTAAAGGGAATCCAGCGGGGTACTGTGGTTTTCTATTCAATTTCGTTGAATTATTTATGTATATCTGTATTTATTTATTACATTTAAAATCATTTTTTTAAGTTAAGTGAAACTTATTTTTCGTGAAATCTAGGGCAAAATTTTAGGCAAAATTTTAGAAATAAATTTGTTTTGGAAATTCCCTTGTCCGAAATGGTTTGGTCTGGTCTGGTCTGGTCCAACGGCCGGACAAGATCAGAGCATAAAATCAGGACCAGACCAGACCATTTCGATTACTAATGATAATTATATTATCACCTCCAAAATGATGCGTAGTGTAAGACAAAAGATCAGCGGGAGAATATAATATGGGTCAGCCATGGTCAAATCCTTAAACCATAACAAGCCACCCGTCTTCTTGCTCTCCACCGGAAGACTTGTCATAGCTTCCATCTCCAGTGTACAACTTATTGTTGTGGCGTTTAGGGTTGAGCTCGAATAAACCCAAAAGGGGGTCTGCTGATCCAAGACGTATGGTCTAACAAGAATTTTTCCTTTCCTTGCTTTTTAAAATTTTAAATAATTCAAGGCGCGAATGGCTAGTAGCTATATTGAAAAAGATACGACACAGCAAACTCTATGGTGTTGAGTACATCGAGTGACACACCAAGGATTTTATGAATGCTGAATGTTTTGTTGGAACAAGAAGCTCATTGCGCATGTACAAAAGGCTCAATCCCAAACGTTACAACAATACAATTACTAATAAGTGAATAACCTGAAAGACATAATATGCACTGGAAACAGCGCATAAGTAGGCATTACTTAATATGCAATCAAATAATATTGAGTATGCTGTAAGGTAATAAAAGACACTATCTAGTGTCTATTCTAGAATTGACTAACAGAAATAAAATTATTAGAGTTTCAACAGTTTCGATTGTTCTAATTACCGGCTGTACAAATAACTTATTAGGTTTGATAACCTTCTCCATCAAAAATACAGACAAGTCATATCCGTATTTTGCAGCCATCAATCCTTGGCAAGAGTTTTTTGTTTCCGTCCTTTTTACCTGCAGTGCCTCCAATTGAAACAAGAATTTATTAATCTTAGAGGCTTGCACTTGTTGCTTAGGCCTGACTACTGCGGAAGAGAGTGCGAGACGAATCACGACAGTACCTATCAAAATCAGGGAAAAAAACACAAATATATACAAAGAGCCTATTAACAGAGATAGCTAACAAGGTACTTAACTATGTACCTGCCACAATCGCAACCCACCAAGGCAGGCCGACGTCACAATGCAAAAATTCTAAAGCTTGCTGAAATAAACCAGGAGCAGGCGAATAATCTGCCAAATCAAGACTACGTAATACTGGCTCTTCATTTGCTGTAAGAGCTGCTGCTACTTTTTCTACTTCTTGTATTGGAATAGCAGTGGCGTCGTAAATAAACTCTATTTTTCCATTTAAAAATTGTACTACTCCAACGGATGCCAGGTCACCAGGTGTTTCGGCTGAGGACACTGCCCCAGAAGATAAGACTGCTTCGGTAACGGCTCCGACACCCGTACTGCTGCTGGAACTGGAATCCCCTACGCTCAAGACGGAAGGGTCAACTTGTGTGTTTGTCGACAAGGTTGATTTTCCAACAACTGTGCTTAAAATAAATTCCCAAATTACAATAATTATTCATTGACTCACCTCATTCTTTTTAAACTAAGCAACAAAGCTGCTCACACTTCCCGTCTGTGAAGAATCAAAATGACTTATACTTAATTTATGCTACAATCAAAATGAGCTATGTCATAAAAACAAAATGAAAAACATGCATAAAATGGTAATAAGGACTTTTTTAAAAGTGCAAAATGTTCTATTTACATGCTTTTGAAAAGTGTAAAATGTTTAATTTACATTTTTTTTTCAAAGTGTAAAATATTCTATTTACTTAAACGCTTTCAATACATGTTTCCATATTTTTGTAGATAATAGGATATTGTTTTTAGCTACAAATGGATATGGGTCATTTTGGTTCTTCACAGACTATATGTACCTGCGGTTTTACTATATAATTATAATAAATTAGTTTCATAAGTTTTCTAAAATGATGTCTTAAAAGTGACTTAATTCACCTGAAGCTGCTACTGCTGAATCTTGTACTTTAAAAATGTGACTACCAACGCCTGTAGATGCACTTCGAGCCACCAGAAAATAATTACTTGGAGACTTTACTAATTGCTGTTTAAATTTTTTTGTGTCGTTTTTGTTTCTTGCTGCATTCATGCAGATACTTCGACAACTATATATTGATGAAATTGAGGCGTATCGAAGCATTTTGATGCACTGACTTTATATTAATAATATTTCAAAACACAAATGCACATGTATTTAACTAGCAAGCGTGGATTCAAAATTCACAAAAAAAAGATTCATTTTACTTACAACTTACAATTAGCAATATTAATCATAGGTCCAAAGTTATCTGAAGGGCGAAGAGGACACGACAAGACTAGTACTTCTTAAGGCTTTCAAGTCAAAACAAAATACTAATTCAACCGTAACCGTGTTCTGAATCTGAAGTATGTTATTTCAGTTCACATTTCACTTATTTAGTATTGTCGGCATTCATACAGAGACTTTGACAACTATTTGTGGGATAAACAGAATCGAGTGCAAACATTTTGATTAGGTGGTAGTAAACACAAGGAAAAAATAACCTATTAATTACCAACAAATCCTGATCGTGGGATTTCAAAATTTTAAAGACTAAAACACGAAATAATAATACAAATAATTAAAGGAAAAAGAACTGCAAAAGAATATTTCCTGAAGAAGCACCAGCAAAATGAATGAAGGAAGAAGCCGGTTCCACAGACACATATACAGTCATAGTTTAGTGGTGGATGTGAGAGAGCCAAATAATAATATAACATTGAGAATGGGAATTAAATAAAAGTGGGAAATAGTGACGAAATATTTAAATAACTTGACCAACGCACGTGGCACAGACAAACTCATGCCAAATGTTGTCGTTCTGTACATGTGATTAAAGGAGATCTACATCTATATAAATATAATCATATTAACTTCTAATCTTAATTTCAAATTTCAAGGACCTTAGTATTGTCAAGTAATGTCAAGAATATTTAAGTCAAAGTCAAAACTTTTTCCAGCCCTAACTAACGAGTTTTGAATTTCGAAAGAATTAAACATGTAATTTTCAAAAACTGCAAATTAGTTCATCGTCATGTGCCTTATTGGGTAACGTATTTCAAAAGCCCTATAAATGTATTTAGGCAGACATTATTTATTTTTGAAATCCACAACAAAATATTGAAATCAATCACGGTAATGAAAACCTTGAAGTTAAAATCAGCTAACTGATAAATTCATTTTTGAGTACCTATGCAACATTTTCTATAATTATTATTCCGACCTAATAATCAAACAATAACTATAGTTGTTAATCTAAGATTTATTAAACACTAAATGACAAGTATAACAAGTTTTCATAGTTTTACTGAAAATACATTCATATAAGTTATTAATAATCAATTACTTCTTTCATTTTACTGGATAATGCATGTGTTCTCTTACTATAATTTTAAAATAGGGTCAACTATTATTTTCATGTCTTCTACATTTCAAAATCAGAGTCGAACTGCAGTTGCGTAGCAATATGAACCAATTGCCATCAATAGCAGAAATTTTCTTTTAGAGTATACATAAAGATAACATTCCCTTTAAATTATCTTATACAGAAGCTCAGCCAAAGTTTTATTACTCCACCCACTAGGCTAGTAAACCTGAACACCTGGCAACTGCAACGACTTCTTTGTAGAACCGTTCCATAAGTACCGCGAGACGCCTGCAGGTCTGCAGTTCCCTGAAGCAAAAAATAAAAATTACGTCTGAGCTAACTTACTCACTAATTAACGAGGTGTGCACACGCTTAGTTACGAAGAAACAAAATTAATTACATCTCATGCAACTTAACAAAAACCTTTATAAACTTTAACACAGTAATAAATAGATTGCTATCTTGAACCTTGTTACTTTGCAGCTTTGTTAAAGAAATTAGTAAAAACTCATTCTCATAGGCGGACGGGTATACAATGAGCTTTAATGCAATTGCAAATTGCAATTGTGTAACAGTGACTTTACAAAGTTATTTTAAAGCATAATTATTAAATTGTGTTTATTACAAAATACTATACTTTTTGACCCTTTAAACGACATTTTTTGACGCTGGCTTAATAGACTTGGCATGAATTTTTTAACAGTTTAGGATGGGGGTGCTTTGTGCTTTGGTGGGGTCATATCAATAAGTTTTGGTAATTGAAGCGTTTCCAGCTCTTTAAAGAATAGTACTATTGTAGTCCTCCAGCGCTTCCATTTCTCGGGTTATTTTCGTATTTTTCCATGCTGGACAAAATAAAAGCCACAGATAAATTATTTTAAGTGCATAGTACATACATTAAACAGCACAGAATGTAAACAAATTAACCTTCAAGTTAAAATCAAAGGAATAAAATTAGAGCTCACAATTGTTAAATGGTGCTTTATACATATCGTTTGGTCATCACATATGTAAAAACTATCAGGACAATGTTACACACGTTTCTCAATTTTTAATTTATAACGAACTTCTGGGATACGAAGAAGCAATATTTCAACCAGAGCAATGACGCTATAAGTTGCCAAGCAACATTGTAGTGCCTATAAAAACGTTTAAATACAAATACACAAATTAGTCCAAAAATTAAAATTACAAAAACAATGTAGGGTGATTACATTATTACCAGGATATAAAAACCCCTAACTGCTTAAAATGAGGAACTTAATGAATTTAAAGGCAAAAATAATGGTATAATTATGCGTGTTAAGGCAGAAAATGTGACATTTTTCGTGTTATACGCTTAGTGCACATCCTCGAATAAGTCATGGGGGCTCAAATAAACGCCGGGTTATAAATACCAACATCGTATAATTATTAGAAGTACTAAACAACATAGTCAACATAGGTAAATAGTAGGACTAAAATTTGGATAAAAGAATTCTCTAATATGCATTGTTTTTGAAAAACTCAATACAAACAAATCAAACTAAAAACTGGCCTGAAGCATAGTTTTGTATAAATTAGTTTCATCTTTTGATCGTAAACTTTGAAAGTCTAAATAAGCGCAGGGCTTTAATAAGCGCCGGGTCGAAAAAAAAATGCCTGGCGGCCGCTCTAATAAATCTTTAATGATAAGCGCCCGGGATAATATTCTAGGGTTCACGGTACTTCTTTACGGCACGAAGCAATTGTGTGTCAAAACCACACCACAAAGGCAATGACGTGCCAGGAAAAGTGGAAAATTAAAATTAAAAATTGTACTGTTTTGAATAATATAAATCAATGTTTAGCTTCTTTTTCAGTAGTAAGAAAGAAAAATGGCTCATGAAATAGAATTTGGAAATTACCGCAGGCATATGCATAGCAAAATACAACATAACAGTTGGTAAAACGGCTCTCTCGGTGATTTCCTTAGGTCGGTCTTCCCTTGAATTTGGTAATCTGGAGCCGTTTCCTGCAATCTAATTAAAAGAAATAAATGATAACATGAATTACATAAAATATCAAAGTAAATAAATTCCAACATATTATTTCTACGTATGACGGATTAATTACTCCATACGGTAATACTGGAATATTTATAATATTGCATACTTAAGTGGCTATATTTAAATACTGTAACACAATCATTACTTTCATAAAAACGGCAAACGGCTGATTGAAAACGTTATAAATTACAAGCAATTTTAAGTCCAGGAAACTCATGACATTTTATTACCTCCAAAGTGATAAATAGTGTAGCACAGGTGACCAGCGGGAGAATATAATATGGGTCAGCCAGGTTCAAATCCGTAAACCATAAAATACCACCTGTCTTCATGCTTTCAATTGGAAAATGTATCATATGTCGTAACGAGAACAAACAACTTACAAGCCCTACCTGAAAGAAGATATACCAACGATGAAATATTTATTATTCATTGCAAAATAATATTACTGGACGTTACTAAATACAACACAAAAAAACTGTTATTTTAGTTTTCTAATTACGTGACTTTGCCACCAGGGGCTCATATCCATTTTCGCCAATACAGTCATACCGTCCTCCATTATTTTCACATGCAAAGATTTGATTCGTGGTACATTATTATAAATGTTAGTATCTTGTTGCAGACTTTTGACTACCAAAAAAATGAAGATGAGGCGAAGCAAGACCGTGCCTGTCAAAAAATGTTTTTATGTAGTACTACTTACTTACAAATGATACAAAATACAAATGTTGGTAAAACACGTAGGTTATTGGTACCTTACAATAAGCAGCAGGTTTTAGCTTACCTACTACAATTGTACCCCACCATGGCAGGTCCATGTTACAGTGCAAAAGTTCTAAAGTTTTCTGAACTAATGAATTGGCCAATCCATGACTATGTAATGTTGGTTCTCCAAGAGCTGATACAAGTGTTTCCATTCCTTGTCCTTCAATAGCAAAAATGTCGGGAATAAGCTGTTGTTGTTCATTTAAAGTATGCACTACTTCTGAGTCAACACGTGCTTCGACTGAGGAGACTGTTTCAGGAGATAACACGGTTTCTGTAACGTCTTCGACACCAGTAATACTAGAACTGGAATTCGTTTCGTTCAGTACGGATGGATCTACTTGTGTGCTTTTTGACGCTGTTGATTTTTGAACATACTCTGTTTTTAAAATAAATCCGTTAATTATTATCAATAGATACTGATTTCCCAATATACCTCAGTTAAACTTGTTTTGCATTTCTTCATTTTACATATTTCAGACTAGGAGGTGGCCTGTCGAATGCGGAAGAGAAAAATATAACCTACCTATCTATTTTCCGGCAACTTTGGTAGCCTAGATTCGGAATTAATTCAGGTAAACCGTAATAAAAACTTATTTGCAACGTCAATTGTGTTTCTAATAAGGTCAAAACTTACTATATAGACTTGGTAATGCTGCTTCTCCAATTTCTGCAAGCGACGTTAAACATTTTTCTGTTTCTTGTATTGAAATCGCAAGGGCGTCTGGAATAAACTGTATTTGCTCATTCATAGTATGTTCTACTCCGGTTCCGGTGCCGGTGGCGGCGGCAGCTGGGTCAACAAGTTTTTCGGATGAGGAAGAAACTGCTCCAGAAGATAATGTGGTTTCGGTAACGGGTCCAATGCCGCCACTGCTGAACTCCGGTGCGTTCAATATGGATGGGTCAGCTTGTGTGCTTACTGACACTGACAGTGTTGATTTTCCTACACCAACTAATTGAATTAAATCCGCAAATTGTTATTATTAAAATACTGACTCTTGCACCTCATTAAATTCCTTCCGAGCAAACAGCTGACGTCGACATTCCATTTTTTCTTTGTATTTTGTACGTACGTATTGCTAACTTGTGCTATTTCTAGTACAAGAGAAAAGTTCGTAGATGTTTCTTTTACAAGAATTAAGTTTGATGAAAAGATATTACTTTTACAAGTAACAGGCTGAAACATGTGTCATAAAATGAATGAGAGAGTAAGGGCTCGTTCTCGTGTCTGTTTCAAATCTCGACTAATTTTATTCTTCTGATATTACTATTGAAGCTAACAAAATTAGTAATAAAATGTATTCTCCATCACAGGATGTTTGTCAATGTTAATTAATTAGTTGGGGGCTGACTGGCACTTTACCCGAGGTGGGAAAGTGCCAGTAGTGAATTCAACATTTCATCTTACATTTTACATATATCAATTATAACCATGGAAAACCTTCATACATATTACTTTATAATTGATTT
This sequence comes from Dicyrtomina minuta, assembly GCA_949802685.1. Classification (NCBI taxonomy): domain Eukaryota; kingdom Metazoa; phylum Arthropoda; class Collembola; order Symphypleona; family Dicyrtomidae; genus Dicyrtomina; species Dicyrtomina minuta. The sequence goes on along the minus strand of OX461808.1, from coordinate 146,779,797 downwards.
CTCATAATGACAGAAAATATTATTCTACATACTAAACAAATAATTATTTTCATGCTTCATTCTTTACCTAAATTTATAACAAGGTAGTACATAAATTTCACAGTTCATTCACTTTGAGTTCTGCTGAAATGAGCTTATGCTGCATACTCAGAGACTAGTGAATTGAGCTTACATTGCATAATAATATATTCATACATTTAATTCATATAATTTCTATAGATAACATGCTATAATATATTATTCAATTAAACATCACTATTATCATATTATGTATATGTTAACACCCTCCCTCATTATTTGTAATGGTTACTCGAGGTACATATGAAAAATAATGACAAGAAATTCAATACTACTTAAAACTATACTAAATACATACCCAATAATTTTATAATATATGGGGCGAAAATCCAAGTTCAAGTTCCGTATTATTTTTATGTGTGTGTGGAGCAAAAATCCAAGTTCACTCCTTGAAACCGTCTAGTGGGGGGTAGGTAAAAGTCTGCATCGCAATCGGCTTGTAACCTGCCACAATTTTCCCGTTCGCGTCCAAAGAGAATTGTATGCTTCCATCATTGGCGGGGCGGTCTTCCTTCTTTCCATCAAGTAGACGCTCAGTTGAAGCTGCAGAAGGGGTTGTAGAGTTAACGGATGCCTTGAAATCTCCTACAGTTGATGCTTGTTCTTTTATTTCTGGAGGTGGGGGGCGTTTAAACCAAGCCATAAGTTCGCTGGTGGTGAGTCGTGTTCTTTTTCCTCTCCTGTTCCAGACTACAAAAATTACCAGAAATACAACAGAAATTCCAATTATCCATAGAAATAATGTTGTCCAAGAAAAGTAACTGTCATCGTCAATCGTCCATTTTTCAGGCTGCATCGGTTCCTCTTTAAAAGTCAAATTTAAATTCTTCATATCAAGATCAGTTGAAAGATGCCACTGTAGAAAATTAAGTACCACAGGATCCTCTCTCTCGATGAAGATTAAATTGAGTAAGTTCCCTCTATATGTCTCGTTCAATACTCTAAATGTAGAACTTATAGGGAGTTTAAAAACATTATTAGTACAATTTATCATTCTCTTTTCCAAATAAATCGTGAGTCCCGGGCAATATATATGATATTGTCCGTCAAATGCTTTAATTTGAAGTGCTTCCTCCAAATCATGCAGTGTTGAGTTGTGACAGTGTGATATTTTATAGAAATTTTTGGCATCTCGGAATGTGCTTCGGGGTTTACACTTTTGATGTGTGGTTGCTATTACTTTATTTCTAAATTGCAGGTCCATCCCGGTATCGTACACACAATCCTCTTTAATGGAAATAAGGGCATTTCTGGGACCTATGTATTCCAGCCAACATGTTCTATTGTTCTCACGCATTTGTATTGTGAAGGGATCGGCCTCTACAACTGTCAAATTTGGATTCACTAGAGGCACAATGAAATTTAAATATAACATTTGTCCATGTGTGTCGCTTTTACAGTTGCGGAACTCGGCCATCTCCAGGGGACAGTTCTCATTACATGGTAGTGTGAAGTTAAGGTAATCGAAAAGTCTATCATCCATCCTCCCCTGTTTCCAGAGTTTCTGGGTATGTTTTACTACATCTTCACTTAACACTAATCTCGAAACGAGGTAAGCCATGTCATATTCCATTTCTTCTCTTTCTAATGAAAAATCTTCCAATTCTCCATGAATCCTATTGATGTCTTTTATAATCTGAATCATATGAGTGCGAAGAACTTCCAGTTCATTGGATTGTTTCATAACTCGTCTTTCAAGTGTATTAAACTTTTCTCTCATAGATTCCAGATGCTGACCGTTTACTGAGGACTGATGAGATGCCTTGAACGACATTCCCAATCCTGCACTGGCCATCACGAATATGGACGTCATCGCTATTGCCGTGAAAATGAATCTTTTCTGTCTTTTCTGAACGATGGTATTATTATTCGTGGGGACATTTCCAGTCGGGCAAATTCTTTTGATTGTTGTTTTGAAGGTGCGTTCGTATTCTCTATCGCATTTCTCCCTCAAATGATTGTGACTTTTAATATTTCTATTAATTAACGAATCATGATGCTGAGTGTTGTTGAACGGTAGGATTAATTCGCATGGCGATATTAGTTTTATTTGCAGGTGAACTTGATTATAGCCGCTCACCGCGGGATGAGAAGATCTTCGCCATATTACAGGAGAACCTTCTTCAAGTTGATATGCCATTCCTCCTCCGATTAAACTCAACATAAATAATAGTAGTAGCATAGGGAAGCTAAATAATGAAGTAGTCAGAGTAGAAGTCAGTTTTCGTTCTCTCCTTTCTTTCACTATTTCCCTGTCAATACGAAACTGTTCAAGATTTTCCCTCTCTTCTTCGAGTAGACTAGGTAGAAAAATACCCGCCTGTTCACACTGCCATTTCTTTAATTCAGGAGTGTCTCTTTCTCGAATCCGTTTCTTTGTCTTCGCTATTTCTATCTGTAATTTCCTCTCTTCAGCTTGTTCATCGAATACCGGAATAGTTATTAATTCCTCTCCAAGACTGATTGCTATTTCGTCTTCCGTCCCCCATTGGTCCATGTCCATCCGCCACTTCCATGTTGGGCCGGGTACTAACATGTCCTCTATTGGAGTTCGGGTCCTATCACTAGGTGGAAATAATTGTCCCACATTATGTATTGGTGTGAAATGACAATTTTCCAAATTCTTGTCCATATACTGGAGAAGTGCCTGAGCTCTGGGAATTTCTTCCTCCTCCTCAGTTTTATCCTCTACAAGTCCTATTAATGTCATCAATTTGTAGTGACGAGGTTTTGGCAGGCTTTTGGTCAATAAGTCTGCTGCTAGATTCTCTGTTTTTCTGTGTCTTAGCACAACTTGACCTGTCTCTACCAGCTCTCGTACCCAAAAAATTCTGACTTGTACGTGCTTCGTTCTTTCATGGTGCCTGTTCTTACTGTAAATTAATTGCAGTCCTGAGGCAGAATCAGTCCATTGGTTAATGGGTTCGTACCAATTGCGTACTCCCATGTCACATAATAAATTATGTACCCATAGTCCCATTTTTGAACCAGTATTGATTCCGTACACTTCAGATACGCAAGTGGACATAGCTACAAGAGTTTCCTTCTTGCATCTCCAGTCTACAGGGCTTCCATTGATAAGTATGACTACTCCCATCACTGATCTAGCCTTACTGGCTCCAGTGGCGAAACCTGCATCAGATTGAACTTCCAGCTCTATATGTCCTTCAGGGTTTCTGTAGTAACGTATGCTGTAGTCTCTCGTATGATACAGATATCTTAATACTCTCAACGCTGCATAGTAGTGTTGTCTGTCGTACTTTTTGCAATGTTGAGATAATCTTTGCACAGGATAAGCTATATCCGGACGTGTCACTCTCATTATAAATAATAGAGAGCCAATCAATGATTGATAGGGTAGAGCTTTCTCACATTCCCATTCTCCCTCTCTGTCGGGATTAAAGTCCTGTGTCATCGGCGTTTTCGGATTAAATGCATCCTCCTGCTGAAACTTGTATACAGTTTCCTCTATTTTCGATTTCTGATTAATCTGTATATAATTTGGCATGATTTTCACATCCATTCCAAGAAATTTGTGAATTATCTTGGTCTGCTTCATCTCAAATTCTTCACTGAGTATGGTATTCAAAAAATCTAAATCTTCATCATGTTTTGATGTAGCTAACGAATCGTCTACAAACCAGGCCATCTTAACTGAGTGCTGTTTTCGCTCTTCACCTGTCTCCCAATGTTTTGTGTAGAGGCAGGGATCGTATGGGCTCTGTCTGTAGGATCTTTCTTCCATAAATTTCTGGACTAATAAGGCAAATAGACGAGGGCTTTCAATCAGTCCATACAAGGCTTTTCTGAGTATAAGGACGTAGTCGTCCCCAATATCAAAACCTTTGGGTTGTTTCATGTATGGCTGTTGACCTACTGGAATTTCAGCATGAGTGAAGGCGTGACTTACGTCGAATTGTCTGACATAGTGGCCTTTTGCTGCTGCATCCGCAAGCATGATTCGGAATGTATCATAACGCGCTGTTGGTGCGAATGTTTCCTTTTCAGCTTTGTCTTGCATATCACCTCTTACACAGAGTCTTGCCTTAAATGTGTCAGATTCCTTTTTATATACATAAACCCATTTGCATGGTAGAACCTGATAGCGAATATCTTTTCGAAATTCGGGAGATGGTGGCTTGGGTGGTCTTTTTACTACATCCCAAGTTCCTGCTGCCAAGAGGGATTCCCATTCCTCTTCCATGGCTTCCCACCATTCTTCTCTATCTACAGATTCAGTCGCTTCTTTGAAGGACTGAGGAACAATCACCGGTCTTGCAAAATTGCGTTCGATTGTCTCTCTGTATGTTGGATCTGGACCTGGAGCTGCCATAAATGCTTCCTGCCTTGTGGCGCCTATAGCTTGCATGGCGTAATCTTTATGCCAATTCGGTCTAGATTTATCGCGTGATGTTCTTCTTACTTCTCCCTCCCTAATCTGTGCTCCCCCATTGCTGGTTGAGGCTTGTGGTTCAACTAGGACTTCAAAATTTGGCAATTCTGCTTCAGTTTGTTCTACTGGTGGGGGGGATTGAACCATACGCTCTATATAATCTCCATCCTCAGAGTCTGGAGCCGGCGGCATTGTTGTCGCATGTCGCTGACCTGTGTTAGGCATCTGAAGTGGGGTGTCTATCATCCATGGACTGTTTTGTTGTGGAGGTCTGACTGGATCTGTCTCGGGGACAGTGATCTCTTCAAAGTCAGATTCGTCTTCTACGTCCATGATCAGACCTTCCTCCTCGCTTTCATCGTCCACTACTGGTCTAGGGGTAGGCAATGGTTGCGGTGGAGTGTTTACTACTGGTGGCATTTGTTCTCGCCAATAGTTTATTGTCTGTCTCCTATCAAAGTCGGGACAGGTTGGATCGTATTCATCAGGAGTTAAAGGTCTCCTGGCTTGAGTGTTTGCTGCTGTCTGTTGATGACGTCGCAGTTGTACAGCCGGAAGTCTGTTACGTAGATCTCCTTCACAGGCTCTAACTTCTCTGATACTGTAAAAAATGTCACTTCTGTCTCTAAACAGGTGATGAGGTGGGGCGTGGGGGGGTAATCTGTACTCGAAAAAATCCACATTCGTAGCCCAGAAATATTCTTTCTTCTTAGGGTCATAAATGCGGTAGTATTTCGTCGTTTCAGAGTAACCCATAAAGAGTCCCTCCCGTGTTCTCCCATCCCATTTGTTATGCACAATCCTCTTCTCAGAGCACGGGCATCCCCAGATTTTTAAATGATTCCAATTAACTGGAAATCCTGTCATCTGGGTATAGGGAGTCAAGGTGTTTTCTTTATCTCCCTGTACTACTCGATTCCATAAGTATGCGGCAGTATGAATTGCATCTTGCCAAAAACGAGTTTGTATATTAGACTCTTCTAGCAATGAGCATGCCGTCTCTCTAACTGTTCGCACTTCCCTCTCTACACGGCCGTTGACTTCCGGGCAGGCGACAGGAGTTATCTTATGAATAATACCCTCTCTCAGGCAAAATTGTTCCAGAGTGCTGTTGCAAAATTCAGTTCCAGCGTCAGTCTGTATAAACCGAACTTTGTTACCATGACGTTGATTGTTAATCCATGCCACGTGATTGATTATTGACTGAACAATTTCTACTCCCAGCTTTGTGTCATGGAATGTGACTTTTCTGTAAGCCGAGACGTGGTCTTTCATCACCAGAAAATATTTGTTTTTCTGTGTGGATTGTTCACATGCGTACGCTAGATCACAATGGATGTACTCTCCTACTTTCAGATCTCTTTCAGGTGCTGTAGGAAATGGTCTTCGCGTAGCTTTTCCTCTGTGACAGACTATACAGTCATGCTTCTTTTCAAGTTCAAAACCGTCAGTCAATGTCGCAGCTCCTAGTTCTAGGGTCTTTTTCAGGTAATCAAAATTGATGTGTCCCAGGCGTTCATGCCATCGATTAACTTTTGGCAATACTAAGCCTCGGGCCATAAGACATGGTGAAAGGGTTTGAGACGGTCTGAATAGCATGACTAATTGTCCTGCCTCGTCTTTCTTCTCCTTTACTGTAGTTCCTATGAAGATATACTTCTTGTTTTTCTTATTGGTCTGGGATTTGTGGAAAAATTTGATTCCATCCTCATCTCCTATGTACTTGTAAATTCCCTCCCTTACGATGCGTGTTAATGAAAACAAGTTCGCAGCACCGGGTAGGTACCACACGCCGGTCAATTCTTGCGGTTCCCAGTTCTTTCCATTGAAGGCTAGAACGATCACTGTTCCATGTCCTGGAGAGTGAACGAGTGAGTTGTCTGCAAGTTTAATTGGACGTGGTTCAGGCCAGTTGTAGTATTCGGTAAACCAGTCATATCTACCGCATAGGTGCATATTCGCCCCTGAATCACAGGGCCATATGAAATGGTCACGAATAGCAGTATATCCACTTTCAACACCTTTGAAGGAATTATGTACAATCTGCGGTGTCTCTCTACGAGGTGTCTTATGTTTCCTTTGCTCATCTGAGTCGTCTAGAATTGCTTGTAAGGCTGACATGTCATAGACGTCAGGAAGTGCTCTCATCATAAATGCAGTATCCTTTACGTTATTCACATAAGTGTAGTGTTCCCTGTCCGGGACCTCATGACAATTTTCAATGGATTCTCCATCTTCTTCCCTTGCGGGTCGTGCCATGTATGCGAACGGAAGATTATCTAAGAGCTCCTTTCGTTCTCGGATTATTCTCTGTCTTTCCCGCATTTCATCTACTATATTGAGACCTGCTAAGATATGATTGAATTGTGGAAATGGTTCTGGATTCAGCCGGGCATGTTCCCTTTCAGCTTCCAGATACTGAGCGTACCAACTTGTCTCGTCACCTACCCCTAGTGCTGGATTCTCATCGATCACTATTCTGGGTGGTGGCTCACAATGTACATTTTCTATTGTGTCCATCACTTCAATTGCAAGTTGTGCTCTGTCATTCCCATGTGCATTCTGCTGGTGGTTATTATTTTGGTTCCCACCATTATGCCCTCCAGGTGCTCCAGGTTGTCCATTATTGTTTTGATTTGGACCCCCTGGACCTGGGTTATTATTCGCACGAGCAGCTGCTCTGCGTTGTTTTCGGTTGCCATCTGGATGAGGTGCATTACCCCTACCTCTCCCTCTCCCACCCTGGTTCCCTCCCTGATCCCCTCCCCGAGGTCCACCACCTCTTCCATCTCCTGGTGAAGGGTTATTAAATGGTCTGGGAGCTCTTGGTGGAATTCTAGGCTTTCCTGCTAATTTTCTACGACACCGGGCTTCTTTGTGACCTTTTACTTGACAGTAACTACAAATACCCGTGAAAGGAGTTTCTCCTACTTGTCGTCCTTGATTTGGTTGTGGAGGGTCGCAGTCCCATTGGAGATGAAATTCATCTATCTCCTCCTGTTCTCTGTCGAATCTATTCCTCCTACCATTTCTATTCTTAGCCTGACCTTGGGCTTTGAATGCTACACCGGGTTCCATTCCGGTTTTCTGGAGTTGAAGTTCTTTCGCTTCATCGTTCTCCCTTAATAATTCTAGCAATTTTTCAGGTGTTTTATTCTCCACCGTTCGCCACGAAGTCATGAAGGCATTGTACTGAGGAATTCTCTTCAGTTTAGATGTCGTGAAATGTAATAAATCGTGATCTTTCACTTCACCATTTTCCTTCACTATTTTTGCTTTAATGGAGTACAAATCTGTGAGGTATTTAAATCCTGTTGTCTCCAATTGTACACTATGCAGTTCATCAACTAATGTGGATAAATATTCCTCATGTCTTTGTGCATAGGATTGTTCGAGCTGAAGGTACATTTCATGGGATGTTGGTAATTCACCAATAATGGCCTCAACATTCTCCATCACAGCATTGCGAATAATATTCTTACAGCAGCTGTCTGCTCCTTCCCAGTTCTCTATTAGCTTAATTTCAGCTGCAGTCGGATTACCTGCCACATGGGGTTCAGGTTTCTCCGCTGTACCGTTCACAATTTTCCACAATGATAATTGTTGGAGTAAATCTTGTAAACGTCCAAGCCATTTACGATAGCCCATCCCAGCATTGAGCTTGGGGAATTCGATCGGAGGTGCAATAAATCTTTGCGACATACCTACTATACGGTCGATTTTGTCCTCTAAACTCGTAAGGTAGTCCTGATAATCTGTTTCAATTTGTGATATCTCCGTTCTATGTTCTGCTATTAGTCCAGCATAAAAGTCATGAACTCTCTGTATTTCTCTCTCAAAATAAGTGTTCGCTTGCTGGAGTACACGGGTATGATCTGCAACTGCTACAGTCGTTCCTGCATTACCTACGGTTAATTGTTCACCTTGGTAATTTGTCACAGCTGGAGGTTGTATGGTCCTCGTGGATACCCGTGGCCTAACTGGATTTCCCTGGTTTCCTGCCATTTCAAAAAAATCGAAAATCAAAAAATCAACAGTTAGTTTTCAAATATTTCTATCTGTTCTATATATTCTGCCTTTCTAAGCCTTTGTTTTTCAACAGTGTAAAATAAGTATGAGTGTTTGAGTCGAGAAAAAAAATCTTACATACAGATTTTCTTTTGTGAATTTGAAAGACTGTTCGTCACTATTTGATAAATCAATCTTCAGTGATTACACAAGTATAAGTGCACAATTATGTATAACTTCAATTGGCACAGTCGGCTTTTATTTTCGCCTTTCGTGGAAATTGTAAACCCAGTCCCAAGAGATTTAAATTCTTAGTTCTGCACAATTCGGTATATTACTTTTTCAAGTAAAGGTAGTTGATATTTTAAAGTTCTTTTTCAAGAGTACAATCCTTTTTCAAGAATTTGATTGTTGACCACTCGCTAAGTTGAGTGTTCGGATGTGACAAAATATCTAAAATTTCGCGAAATTAAATTCCGTAAAAATTTAGTATGTATTTGTCTGTTTAAGGGCTGATAACGTGCTAACTTGTGCTATTTCTAGTACAAGAGAAAAGTTCGTAGATGTTTCTTTTACAAGAATTAAGTTTGATGAAAAGATATTACTTTTACAAGTAACAGGCTGAAACATGTGTCATAAAATGAATGAGAGAGTAAGGGCTCGTTCTCGTGTCTGTTTCAAATCTCGACTAATTTTATTCTTCTGATATTACTATTGAAGCTAACAAAATTAGTAATAAAATGTATTCTCCATCACAGGATGTTTGTCAATGTTAATTAATTAGTTGGGGGCTGACTGGCACTTTACCCGAGGTGGGAAAGTGCCAGTAGTGAATTCAACATTTCATCTTACATTTTACATATATCAATTATAACCATGGAAAACCTTCATACATATTACTTTATAATTGATTTCTCATAATGACAGAAAATATTATTCTACATACTAAACAAATAATTATTTTCATGCTTCATTCTTTACCTAAATTTATAACAAGGTAGTACATAAATTTCACAGTTCATTCACTTTGAGTTCTGCTGAAATGAGCTTATGCTGCATACTCAGAGACTAGTGAATTGAGCTTACATTGCATAATAATATATTCATACATTTAATTCATATAATTTCTATAGATAACATGCTATAATATATTATTCAATTAAACATCACTATTATCATATTATGTATATGTTAACACCCTCCCTCATTATTTGTAATGGTTACTCGAGGTACATATGAAAAATAATGACAAGAAATTCAATACTACTTAAAACTATACTAAATACATACCCAATAATTTTATAATATATGGGGCGAAAATCCAAGTTCAAGTTCCGTATTATTTTTATGTGTGTGTGGAGCAAAAATCCAAGTTCACTCCTTGAAACCGTCTAGTGGGGGGTAGGTAAAAGTCTGCATCCGCGACGGTCATGGCATAAGGCATATGTAGGCATGTGTATAACTATGGAAGGTGTGTTTTTTCCTATGTTTATTTTAGGATCCAACATGGACCAAGGATGGGCCCGTGGACGTGCACGCGGACGTGGACGCATCCACCCGGACTTACTCACCGACAGGACCCCAACACCACCACCACAGCTTGACACCGACACACATGCACACACCGAAAATCGCTGTTTCCTTGATTCCAAAGATGTCCAGTTCTACGAGGACCATCGACCACTGGAGGAAACAGACACTGAAGAAGAGCAGTTGGATTACGCCAGCCAACACTATAGGCCCGCCAACGAGCCACCGGAAGAGACAGATACGGAGGAGGAGGAGGAGGTAAAAGAGGAGGAAGACGACGGCGCGCCGCCAGATAAGGACGTTGAACAAAAGAGAGATGACGACCCGGACGATCCACCTCCCCCTTCTACTTCCGCCACCAAAGCAGAGACTCTTTCGGATGCGGATGACACTGCCGGAGCAGAGTCAACACTGCCGGACAACCTAGGAGATGACGAGAGTCAAAGCCAGGACAGGGATTCCACAACCAACACTGAGACTACGGAGAATTCAACCCCAGTGGACCCCACATTTCTATTATGGATTGCTAATCAAAGTCAGGAGACAGTCGTCAGGCCCAGTCATGACTTTCCCGGATTCCACCCATCCGATACTGTGGATTCTTTCGAGACCGCCAGGGAGACGAATTTCCTGACAGATGAGATAAGAGAACGCTTCGATATTGGCCTGAGTGAGGAGTCACGCATTCGACAGGAGCGTTTGAGGGAAAAGGGATTCCGCGTTGGAGTTTCTTTACCAGAGGATGCGGATACTGGGGACATCTACTTCACCCCCATCAGATTCCGCCAATACCCGAAGAACTTGAGGCAGGTCACGCAACCTATGGATGAGGTCCTGAGAGCCAGGAAAAATCTCGCTCTATTTCATTGGGACCCTCAAAATTATGGAGAACTCAGCGTTCTGGAAAGGGAAGTGGAGAGATACTTTTACGGCGTTGCTCGGGACCGATACGTCACAAGGGAAGCCTACCAAATCAGTCAGGCGGAGAGTGGAGAGATTCCGTCTGGATTTCCACAAATGGATTACTTCCGGAATTTGCCGACCGACAGACCCGTGAGGACACCAACAACCTCAGAGACAAGCCAGGATACTTGCTCATACAAGAACAGCCTGGATTCTTCTTTTAGTCCCATTCATGACCCACCTTTAACCCCAGAGAACACTCCTCCAAGAACCAACAGTTTTCGTCGGAGATCACCATTCTTTTGGTGTAAACCGAACCGTCGCACCGATTGACGCCAGGCCATAATGTTGTTAATGTTGTATATTTCGACGTTTTTGGTGGATTTATTTTTCTACACTCTATTTTTCGTAGTAATGTACAACCATTTTGATAGGTATGGATGGACATTTTTGTTTATGCAAATATTTTTGACCCTTTTGCATTGTTTTTATTCGTCACACACAGGATAAATATCCTGGTGTGGAGGTGACCATGATTAAGATTATTAATGTATTATTATTAAACTTACCTTTTGACATGTACTTCGTACTTCTAATTTTAATTTCAAATTTTTTTTCACGAGTATAAATAATTTATTGTTTCGCTAGTCACTATGTCAGTATTGACCTCCAGATCTCACTCAGATCCGGACTCGTTCCAGCGAATTAACACAAATTCGAGACACTGGACCACGTACGAGCCAGTGAGAGCCGTAGATCGAAGGGTCAATGCTGAGGTAGGGAATGTTGGGAGGTGAAAATCTAACTGTACAGAATTTACTAATTTATTTGTCACACACACAGACCAAAAGACCTGGTGTGGAGGTGATACATTTTTACTATTGCTTAGTATTAAAATATGTAATGAATTTATGAATGTTAGAGTCTATAATACCTCCAGAAATATGTCAACCATTATTATGGAAAATTTTTTAATGTGCATCTATGAATCAACATAGAAAATTCCTCCAATGAAAGAGGATACTTCGAAATGTGTGGAATCTTGTGCCACGTCACGAGACAGAATACTTTGTAAATACCTCGAAACTGAGTAGATGGAATAAGATGAATTGTATAAATATCTCAATGTCAATTTAGTTACGTACACATAATATTGTAAGCCTAATGGAATATCACAAAAACCACATAGATAACTGTACATAGATATATAAAGTCATGACGGGATATTTTAACCCATTACCTCCGAGATCTCCGACTCCAGAGTGCACTGTGGGGACACAGTGCGGATAGGTGTGAAGGTTTTGTGAGCTTGTAGAAATGCCACTTCGCTCTTTTCCATATATTTGTATATTATTATAATAAAGGATAAATTTGGCGCCATCCACACAAAGGCGATTCGAAAGGTAAAAGTAGAAACAGATAAACAGACAAACAGTGGCTGTCATCCATCCTTCGCCCCGCAAGAGGACAAGGATGAATGACAATCCACACTTCTTATTTTCTCTCCGTCCCATAAGGAACTTAAAGTGAAGGCTATTTCTTCTGGCTATTGGGCCGTTGATTTGTCTTTCGTAGCTTTTCTGTTTGGATATTTAAGATTATACTTAGGTAGCTTTTGTGAAACTACGAGTATTAAAGGTAGGAAGCTACAGTGCACATAGAAGATACAGAGGTTTATTGCGTACGGAGTCGGAGGACAAAACCGGAGATCCTCCAGTTAACGAAGCAAGTGTCCTGGATAATTTGCCAGCAGGAGTTTTCTGGATAATTGCCAGCTCTCACACACAAGGTAATTTACGATAAAATTGGTTCGATTGTGGAATATTCCATTCAGCACCTCCTATTATTTGTTATCGTTAGGACTTACGTGTGAATCCGTGATTATATTTCCTCCGCTGAATTTATTGGACATTTGTGAATTCCAATTCGTGTTCTTATGTGATTAAAGACTTTTATGCGGAATCAAAACAACCAATAACCGTATCTTTTGCGTTCACTTTCCATTTATTGATAGTTGTGTTTCTTTTGACCATCTCAATCATCCAACACATTGACACAACTTAATATTTGCAAGGGGAGTTGACTAATTTCTCTCACACAAGCAGCTTGACATCATAAACTAAAACATTCTTTTTATGGAGACTAACTTTTGCAAAATCTTGGAACTTCATAGTCGGAAAACGGATTTCAAATAAACAACCACCAAGAACTTCCCAGAAGTCTTCTCCAGTAGGCTCTAGCAGTCTCTGTTTACACTAATATTTGGCCCACCTTTTTGAAAGAGATGTAAATCAGTAAAACAATTCAAATGCAAGGACGTGTTTGGTCATAGAAAATGCTTATATTTTATAAATTAGAATGTGAGATGTTCTAAACAGATAATCTGCACCTGCAAACACACTCAAAGATCTCTGTTTCATACAGTGCAATCTCTTCGTGTGAAAAAATTGATTTCAAGTTTTTCCGAGACATTTAAAAACATTCCTTAGTGTCCTTGAAGTTGCGGAAAGATCTAAGATATAAAAAAGGTTTTTTAATAACAGTTACTTTATCAGTAAGGAATCTATTTTTAAAATTACGTAATATAAATATGTCAGTAGTGTAACATACTAGAGAGGGTAGCAATTTTACCACATTGAAGATATGCCTTGCTAAATCTTGTCATTTATGCAATGTTTAAGGTACTGACAATTACAATAGGGATGGAGGTTTTTTAGCCCACTGGCGTCAGTAAAATTCTTATGAAGCCGATTCTCGTACTCGTACCCAGCTCAATGGTACCATATATATAGGTTGTGTTTAATTCTTAGCTTCAACTTTTAATTTATTTAGTTGTCGATCGATAATATTGTATATTGTGTATATGCTCAAAACAAAGTTTGAAATGTAAAAATTAATATTTAAAAAAATAGCGCCCTGGTTTGATTATGCAAGCAACGGAACGGATACGAAACGAAACGAATACGAGCAGTTACATTATGCACGTAACGTGTAATATATAACTTTGATTTTATTTTGCAGAGCTTAACACAGACAGATCATTATTAAGTTTATTCTTCAAATTCTATTTTTAACTCGTTAACTCTCATAAAGTTATTACACATGTAATAATAATTGTAATTTTGTGGACGGCTATTTTAGTTCGTAGCGGTTTTCTTATAATACCAAAATGCACGTATGTTTTGACTATGAATATCTTTGGAATTAGTTAGCCCTAGCATCAATGTGTACAAGAATTCTTAAAATGCTCACTCCCTCTAAATTTCTAATCTTTAATATTGTAACTTATTACAATATTACAGTATAGTTGGTCGAGGCACTTTTGATTTCAAATTCGTAAAATATAATACGAATTTGGAAATCAGTTATAGCCCGGAAAAGTTTAAAAAATTCTTTCGACTAAACAGCTCACGTCGACATTCAATTGTTTCTTTGTATGTATATTATATTTATATTGTGAATTAATTGAATATTTTTCATTAAAATAAAACCATTTTATAGGTTTTCTTGTTCAAAGGTAATTAACTCACCTGGACCCGGTATTCCTGAAGCGTGGACAGAAGTATCACTGCAAGTACCCGTCGACTCACTACGAGTCAATAGTAAATAGTTACACAAAGTTTTCTTTAATTGCATGTTGTAATTTATTAAATTGTTTCTTGCTGTATTCATATAGAGACTTCGACAACTATTTATTAATGAAATGGTGGCGTATCGAATCATTTTGATGAACACGACACATGTCGTTTAAAAACAAAACTTAAATCTAATTTAATGAGCAGGCGTATGGATTCAAAATTCACACAAAATACGGATTCATTCTAATTAGCAATGATTTAATGTACACTGCGCTCCAAAATTGATCATACGGGTCCTGTTCTCAGATTCTGATGTAAATAAAAGTATCAAACTGCATCTTGATTGTTAAAGTCCATAAACTATTGCGTAGAAAATTTAATTGTGTTTCTATTTCCCAACATTTTTAGGTCAAAATTTTGGATATACATTTTCAAAAAAAAATGAAATACAAAAAATGAGCAAAACTTACGCGCCAAAATTGTTCATACGAAATACGAAATTCCAAGACCGAATTTTTTTCCCCAGTATTTTAAGGTACAAGGGCAATGACTAACCTCTCTGAAGTTATTTAGTCAAAGTTTGATCCATGTATCTTGTATTGGAGGTCATTTATAGGTCAAAGTGTGCACCGTTTGATAACACGTGATTTGTTCACTTTTTTGATCAAAGGCTTCCGTGTGACCTGGGTTTTGTGACGTTTGTCGCCAAATTCACATATGTAATAGCAAACAAGTCAATTAGACATATTTATATTTCGGTCCAAATGCGTTTGGTTTACCCCCTCAGTGACTTCCTCAGACCCCGCAACCAAAAATTACAGTGATTACATCACTGATGCTTATGCATTACCCTGCATGTACATACTAACACTAACCGATCACTTATAGGGAGGCCTGGGAAAGTGACTGTGGGGGTAAACCCAGAGATGAGGAATATAGAGAGATAGGGCAGTGGCTTTATGGCATGTTCACTTCTTCGCCTTTTCTTTAGCCAATCAGCGATGCCGCTGGAGTTTTGAACAACTAATCAGCGATGCTGCTGGAGCTGTTTGAAATTCTGTACCGCGAAACGTATGCTTCGCAACGGGAGCGAGGAAATCTCAGAAAGGTTTATCCTTGCAGGACATAACCAGGCAGGGCTTCTGAAGTGAAAACGCCATACAGAATCTGCCCTATCTCTCTATATTCCTCATCTCTGGGGTAAACCAAACGCGTTTGGACCTTATCCTATGATTTATGTTTATCAGCTGATTGTTACACACAAGTGAACCGTTGATTCTTTTATTTCCTAAAGAGTATAAAGCCACCAATTTCTTTATTTATTTTACTATACGATTTTTTCGCAAAGTTGTGAAATTAACGAAGCTTTGGAAGAACAGGCTCTACGTTGAGATATACAAATATTGTAATGTAAGAATTTTGGTCTTGTTGTACTCGGCTCTACAAAATGACAAGAAAAAGTTGAATATATCTCTGAAGATAATCATGTAGCTTTATAGCTTAGGTGCAAGTATTCTATTATAGAATTAAAACACAGTAGCATCGATCGGTAAATATTTGATTAAGCCGTATATTCGAATTTATAAGTTAAACTCACGTCTCTGCTTCCTCCATTTCTATGTTATCGTGGACGGCCAGCAGCTTCAAATTGTAAGCTAAAACATTCTTTTTAGGAAGACTCACTTTTGTAAAATCTTGGAACATGTCACAGTCGGAAAACGGATTTCAAATAAACAAACACTCAGAATTTCCCGGAAGTTTTTTCTAGTCGGCTCTACAAACCTCTGTTTAAACTGAACTTTTAAAAAATTAGATTTTTTGGAACCCTATATGTAGCTCCTACATTTCTTATCGGATTGTGACAGTTTGATTTTGTCTAATTCTTAGACAGTTTTCTAGAAAGTAATTTCAGGATTTTTCAAAATTCGATTTTTTTTTAAATATGCAAAAAATACTTTTAAGGTTACTTTTTTAAATCAACTTAAAAAAACAAAAATATTCGAATTATGAAACATCCTGAAATTTTGGTCTAGAAAACTGTCTAAGAATTTAAAAAAATCAAATTTCGTCAAAATCCGATAAGAAATGTAGAAGCTTCAGGCTACAGGGTTCCAATTCCAAAGAATCAAAAATTTATTGTTTTTAAACTTTGGCGGGCCACTGCACTGTGACCGAAGAACGCAAACTGCGGTCGAGTTACTTTGTATCTGCGCTATTTGAAACCAGCCTAATTTTTGTGAGTGGCCTAATTACCCGACATAAACGTATGTAACAACAAGTCCATATAAATATTAAGGTCCACACCATATTCTTTTAAGTATGCTGTTAAATTATATTTGTATTTAGTAAAAGGATTATCTTAATTCCTTTTTGGAGCTAGTGCAGCGGGCAGCGGCAAATTAATATACATGAGAATTCTTTACCATTATTTGGTCCCTATGTAGGACGGTGGTCCTCTGTCAGGGTCATATTTAATTACTAGGTTTTGATAATGAGAGCCCTCCCTGCTATTTTAAAGATTTTCCTATCAGTCTTTCCGTGCATCCATTTCTCGAGTTACCGTATTTACTGTAATAGCTGACGGGTCTGGGAGTTTGGAATTTCAATAGTGGACGGGGTCCAGTATTACAGAAAATACGGCAATTTAAAATTTTAATGTTGTCCCATGCTAAAAGAAATCAACAAAGATCACCACAACTTATAAATTTCATTACATAATTTATTACAAAGAGTATAATTAAAAATTAACAGCATTCAAGGTGAAATCAGAAACCTATTGGGGTACGATGATACGAAAGAGTAATATTTGACCTGTTAAAACAATGTTCGCAGTTAACCAGCAACACAGAATTGCCTGCAAGGCATTGGACACCGAAACACATACAAATTAATCACAAAAATAGATACGGATTACAAAACCATTGCAAAGCATCTCGTAAAATATTAATTATCCAAACTCTTTACCGCAGAGTACTTCATGACAAAGAGGAAAAGAACAATTGGGACGGCTGTTTTCAAATATGCAGACAATTCAAATTTCTATGTTTAGCTAGTTTCCATATTGCAAACATTTTGAAAAGCCTTAATTTACTGCATTGCAATTGTATTGAAGATTTTCTTGATTTTATAATAACGAATTACGTGTTTTCTATCCCAAAAAATAATTAAGCCATTTAATGAAAAAAAAATCTTCGGGTTGGTTGCAGTTTCAGACGAAGGTCTTTGGGTAGGTTGTGCCGAAGTTCTTCGGCCAGGTTGCAGAAGAACGTCCGGCTTCGTTCAACTTGTATGGCACTTCTTCGGCTAGATTGCAGTCCAGCCGAAGAATCTCCGGTCTTCGGGTCAGTTGCAGCCTTCGGGATTCGGCTGCATTGCATAGGTTCTTCGGTCTTCGGCTCAGTTGCAGATTTCTTCTTCGGGTAGGTTGCAGATCTGTCTTCGGCTCTTCAGGCAGCTTATGGGTCATATCTTCGGTCTTCAGCCCGCTTGCAGTTCCCACCTAAAAAACAGCTATCATTAACAGGGGATTTTCAAAGAATTCAAAATGAGCTATCACTCAAAAAAATTGGTTAGGTATTTCAATATTTTGCTACAAACTATGTAAATAGGTTCAAAGTAGAAACTAGGGTAGGGTCGTCTAATTGTGATAATCAGGTAATTGTGATACTATGAAACCGTCTCCAAACGAACGACAGCCCATGTTCGAATTTTATGTTACATTAATCAACTACTTATTGAGTGTGTTATAGTTGATCTTCGCCGTTAAATTCGGAAATCTTGTTGAAGAAAAAAATCAAAACATCTATGGTTTCAATTTAATTAGCGAGACGAGTTTGTTTTCATTATATTCAAACCTCTCTATGTACTGTTCCGAAAATATTTAAAATAATACTAACTATGCGAGAGATAGCCTTAGTTAGTAGGCACAAGATAAGCTCAATTCAGATTGAATTATAATTTTGTCTTTCTTTCAGTAAATTATTTTTGAAAACGTAAGTCGCTTTGGTGTGACGTGTAATTGTGATACTAATGCTATTAAGCGTGTAAGTAACTGCGGTATTGGAAAATACACTGACTTTGACCTAAACGGTGCTGATTTGTCTCCAAATAATAGATACTTAACTGTAAAAGCAGGTTAAAAGTATTATACTGTCACACTTTGAACGCTAATTTTTCATACACGTAATTTAGCGTGTTATATGAGTTTTAGAGTTATTAACGTATTCAATTTGACACTATCAACGCAATAAGCTTTGGTGGGCATACAGCAAAATAAAAACGAAGATTGGAATTACCAGTCATTCACAATTACATGAACACAACAAATAAAGTTTATTTACTACGTTTTTAGAATTTAAAAAATATTACTTTCGACATTAAATTAGTCGATCACAATTAGAAGCAGACGTATCACAATTACCGGAACTAACAAACTTCCAACTCAGCCAAGGGTGCGTTTTTTAAACTCTTGTAAATGAAAGATTAACCGTCAGAATTTTATGAAATTTAGAGGAAATAGTCCAAATTGTATGTTTATTAAACTTAAAAGGTCATTACTTTCAAAATTGTTTCTACTAATTTTCACGGATAGCAGAACCAAAAGTTTTTTAAAAACCGATCACAATTAGACGACTGTACCATATATACAATTTAACCGTTTAATAAATAATACATATAAAACCTAGAGATTTACATATCGTGGGTGAAGGATCAAATCCGTTAACTTCCATTATTGGTTAGAAGCAAATCCGCTAACTTCCATTTTTGCTAAGAAGCAAATCCGCTAAGTTCCACTTTTGATTTAAATACGCGTTTTAGCTGACCAATTCATAATAACATGGTTATCACAAGTGCAAATTGCTCTAATTGCATACTTCCAAACGCAAAACCTTCTAACTTTATGGATTTTAAAACTGCAAATGGTTCTAACTACATGATTTTAAAAATAGAACTGCTCTAACCTAATGACTTAAAAAAATCAAAATCCACTAAATACTGGATGTTAGTCGCTAACTGTTTTAACTACATACATGATTTCAAACGCAAAATGTTTTAACTACATAGTTTCAAGTTGCAAACTAATCTAACTACATGTTTTTAAAAATTACAAAATGTTCTAACTGCATAACTGGTTTTTAAAAAGTACAAAATGTTCTAACTGCATAAATGGTTTTTAAAAAGTACAAAATGTTCCAACTACCTACATAGTTTTAAGTTGCAAACTAATCTAACTGCATCGTTTTACAAAGTAAAAAATGTTCTAACTACGTGGATTTAAGTTGCAAACTGATTACATGAGTTTTAAAAGTGCAAAATGTTCTACTTGCTTTTGGATATAATATAGGTAGTTAGATCTTTTTGCACTTCTTAAATGTTGTATTTACAACTTTTTCTGCTGTGTAATACTTTGCAACTAGAACAGTTTAAAATTTTAGAAATAACATATTATATATTTTACTACAATGTAGTTAGATTAATTTGCAGCTAAAAACTATGTAGTTAGAATTAGAAAATTTTATACTTTATAAAAACCATTTATGCAGTTAGAACATTTTGTACTT
Organism: Dicyrtomina minuta; assembly: GCA_949802685.1. NCBI lineage: Eukaryota > Metazoa > Arthropoda > Collembola > Symphypleona > Dicyrtomidae > Dicyrtomina > Dicyrtomina minuta. The sequence continues at coordinate 146,759,746 of OX461808.1, read as the reverse complement.
TTTAAAAACCAGTTATGCAGTTAGAAAATTTTGTAATTTTTAAAAACATGTAGTTAGATTAGTTTGCAACTTGAAACTATGTAGTTAAAACATTTTGCGTTTGAAATCATGTAGTTAAAACATTTTGCGTTTGAAATCATGTATGTAGTTAAAACAGTTAGCGACTAACATCCAGTATTTAGTGGATTTTGATTTTTTTAAGTCATAAGGTTAGAGCAGTTCTATTTTTAAAATCATGTAGTTAGAACCATTTGCAGTTTTAAAATCCATAAAGTTAGAAGGTTTTGCGTTTGGAAGTATGCAATTAGAGCAATTTGCACTTGTGATAACCATGTTATTATGAATTTGTCAGCTAAAACGCGTATTTAAATCAAAAGTGGAACTTAGCGGATTTGCTTCTTAGCAAAAATGGAAGTTAGCGGATTTGCTTCTAACCAATAACGGAAGTTAGCGGATTTGATCCTTCACCTTCGATATACATTATACTAATACATAAGATATATATTAATTTTACTTCTTACATACTTAACTTATACTATTAGTGTTAGTGTTATTTCTTGTATATCTTATCGACTTATCGTAGTTAATACAGTTTTTATAACAGCGAGCCCAAAGAAATTTTTTTGCGACGTTATAAATTCGAATATAATAGGAGGCCATTTTCATTGGAGGATGGGAATACTATGAGCCATGAGCTGTAATAGGCTATTATGCAACAGTGACTCAACAAAGTCATTTTATACCATAAAATATTAAAATGTTTTAATTACAGTATCCCATATTCTTTTTACACTAAACGCCAGTTGCATTACTCTGACTTCATGGACTCGACTTGGATAGTTTTATTTAGCTGAGGAGTGGGGTGCTTTGGTGGGGTAATCTTCCAGCGCTTCCATTTCTCGGATGATTTTATTATTGTTTCGTGCTGGAAGAAACAAAAACCACAAAATATGTTAAATTATATTGAGTACATACATTATACAGCACAGAATGTAAATGAATTAACCGCCAAATTAAAATCAAAAGAATTAATTATTATTATAGAGCTTACAATCTTCAAATGGTGCTTTATATCCTTTGCTCATCTCATGTAAACTACTTGGATAATGTTTTACACGTTTCTCAATATTTAATTTATAACGAACTTCTGGGATGCGAAGAAGCAATATTTCACCCAGAGAAATAACGCTTATAGTTGCCAAGCAACATTGATAAGCCTATACAAACATTGCAATAGAAATACACAAATTAATCCGGAATGCAAATTGCAAAAACAATGTAGGTTGGGTGCATTAGCATGATATAAAAATCATTAACTGCGTAATAAAATGAAGAACTTAACAAAAAATTATTAACGCGCCGGGGGCTAAAATAAACGCGGGGTAAAAGTAACGGCATCGCATATTAGAAATACTAGAGAACATATTAAAATGAGATAAATAGATGAGTATATATAGGTATAGAATCACAATGTGGATAAAAGTAATCTCTAATATACATTAGTGTACCACCCGATGTTTAGTAAATGCCGTGGTAACGTAGTAAAAAAGTACTATACTGGAAAATAGCTGTGGAGTAGTAACTTTCGTAAAATTCAAGTTTACTTTTTTCAGACCTCCACTGTTATTTTCCACTACAGTACTTTTTTACTACGTTACCACGGCATTTACTAAACATCGGGTGGTACACTATTGTTTTTTTCGAATTTAATACAAATTAGGCTACTGTAAAAACTGGCTTAAAGCATAGTTTTGTAAACATTAGTTTCATCTTTTGAACGTAAACTTAAAATCATTAAATAGCCGCAGGGCTCTATTAAGTGCCGGGTTGCAAATAAACGCCTAGCTGCCACTTAAAAAAATGTAAAAGAGGCCCGGGCTCTTATATTCGCATATTTTCGGTACTTCTTTAATACCCAAGCTATTATTGTAAATAAGTCACAATCACACCACAAAGTTAATGGAGTGGCACGACAAGTGAAAACAAAATAGAAATCATCATTTTTTGAATACAGTAAACCCTCCCGTATCCGAATTAATTGGGAACAGACCCCATTCGGATACGAGAAAATTCGGATATGAGAGGTTTTTATAATAAATACAATAACATCAGAAATACATATAAATATTTTAATTGCAATATGTATTTGTATAGTTTAGAGCAACAAAAATGTTAATTTAGTCATGTTTAGAACAATTTAGCATTGAAAGTATAATTGAGAGTAACATAGTATTATTGTTATATCTAATTGGCTTTGGCTTGGAAAAATGTAGTAATTTTTCATTGTTTTAATCCACTGTGGTATTTATACCCAATTTTGTTCACATCGCCGAAATTTTGTTCGGATATGGGAGGGTTCGGATACCGAAAAACCCATTCGGATATGGGAGGTTTCGGATAAGGGAGGTTCGGATACGGGAGGGGGTACTGCAAATAAATTTCTGCCTTCATTTTCAGTAGTGAAAAAAGTGTCTCATGACATAAAATAAGGCAATTACCGCAGGCAAATTCATAATGATGATCAAAATACCAATTGGTACAAAGACTCTCCTGGCGGTTAACTTAAGTTTGCTTTTCAATGAATTCGGTAATATGGAGCCATGTGCTACAATCTAAATGAAAGAAATATAAATAATTACATAATTAAAATAAAATATTAAAGTATTTATAAGTCCACATAATGGATTAGCTCCTACATAACATATTTATTTGTAGCTGCTTAAGTACTCAATGCGGTAAGTGGAATATTTATAATATTAAATACTCAAGTATCTACATAAATAACACAATCATTACTTTCTCAATGTGAAAGAGTTATGAATGGCAAGCCATTTTGTGCCCAGGAAACTCATCATATAACATTACCTCCGACAAAATAAATACTGTAGAACAAGTGACCAGTGGGAGAATATAATATGGGTCAGCCAGGGTCAAATCCGTAAACCATAACATACCACCCGTCTTCATGCTTACAGCAGGTTCAACCGAGCAATTTACCATAGCTCGCAACTGGATCAAAATAATTTTGACTAGAATTGCCTAAACGAAAAGATACACCGACGATCAAATAATATTTATTCATTGTAATATGAAATAATATTGACGTCACTCAATACGACGCAAAAAAAACTGTTTTTCTTTCCTTTAAGCTTATAGTTTATAATTTGAGTGTTCTATTTTTACGTGACTTATCCAATAGGGTTTCATGTCGTTCTTCGTGAATATGGGTATATCACCAATTCTTACTGTCAACTGCAAAGCCCGGATTTGTGGTACATTATTATCAATTATAGCATTTAGTTTCAGACTGCTGACTACACAAAGAATCATGAAGAGGCGAAGCAAGGCCGTACCTGACAAAATCAGACAAAATTCAATTTTTTTATTTTGCTAGGGTATTTTATTAGTATTGGCGCCATGTACTGCCGTTATCAAAATTTACACGCGCAGCGAGCGATACACAAAATGTTTTTATGTACTTACAAATGATAATTAAAAAATACAAATGCTGGTAAGATAGGTAGATACTTAAAAAATATACATCAGGCTCTAGCTTAGTACCTGCTACAATTGAACCCCACCATGGCAGGCCCACGTCACAGTGCAAAAATTCTAAAGTTTGCTGAACTAATTTAGTGTCCAACCCGGAACTATGTGATAATGTTTGCCTTCCAAGAGCTGATACAAGTGTTTCTATTCCTTGTACTCCAATAGCAAAAATATCGAGAATAAACTGTTGTTGTTCATTTAAAGTATGCACTACTTCTGAGTAAAAATTAGCTTCGGCTGTAAAGACTGTTTCAGGAGATAACACAGTTTCTGTAACGTCTCCGACACGGGTAACACTGGAACTGGAATTCGCTTCGTTTAGTACGGATGGATCTACTTTTTTGACACTGTTGATTTTCGAACATAAACTGTTTTTAAAATAAAATTCGCCAATTATTATCAATAAATACTAAATACTGATTTCCAATTATACCTCTGAATTATGTAAATTTCTTCATTTTTCAAACTAGGAGGCGGCCCGCCAAAGGCGGACGGGAAAAATATAACCTACATCCATTGTTAGGCAGCTTTAGCCGAACTTTAGCCGAACAACACAAAGTTTTACAACAACAAAATACAGAAAACGCATCAACAAAAAACGCAGAAACGAGCATACAAACATTATGTGCAAAATAAAAATGTATAATAGTAGAATACGTACTAGTTTTAATATTTATCAAAACCTAGAAATTTAGCTCCCAGATTAAAATAGAGACCTGGGTTCCATAGTTAATTTACTAAAATCGAAAAATCAATGATACAATACATAAGCCGTATTTCCTCTAATAGTACGCGGGTCTCTACTAGTACGCGGGGGGTAGCCGCCTCAGGTTGGATAGTACGCGGGTCTATTTACCACACTATTAAATGGCAGTGTGCGGGTCTCTATTAATGCGCGGGTCTCTAATTATACGCAGGGGGTCGAAGCTCGAGTTTGAATAATACGCGGGGCGTACTATCAGAGGAGATCCTTTCTATTAGACTGGCGTATTATGTAATGTGTAAAACACACTAACTAGTAAGTGCAAGGGACACTTACTACTCGGACTGTGTAATGCTGCTTCTCCAATTGCTTCAAGAGACGTTAAACATTTTTCTGTTTTTTGCATTGAAATTACAAGGGCGTCTGGAATAAACTGTACTTGCTCATTTATAGTATGTTCTACTCCGGTGGTGGTGGTGGTGGCGGCGGCAGCTGGGTCAACAAGTTTTTCGGACGAGGAAACCGCTCCATAGGTTAAGACAGTTTCGGTAACGGCTCCAACGCCTGCACTGCTTGACTCCAGTGCGTTCAATATGGATGGGTCAGCTTGTGTGCTTACTGACAGTTTTATTTTTCCAACACCGACTAATTCAATTAAATACGCAATTTATTGTTATTAAAATATTAACTCTTTCACCTCATTAAATTCCTTCAGACTAAACAGCTCACGTCGACATTCCATTTTTTCTTTGTATTTTGCATGTACATATATTGTGAATTAATTGAATACATTGTCATTAAAATAAAACCATTTTATAAGTTTCCTTATTCAAAGTTAATTAACTCACCTGGACCTGGTATTCCTGAAGCGTGGACAGAAGTATCACTGCAAGTGCCCGTCGATTCACTACGAGTCAATAGTAAAAAATTACACGAAGTTTTATTTATATGCGGGTTCTTGTAATTTATTATATTGTTTCTTGCTGTATTCATATAGAGACTTCGACAACTATTTATCCATGAAATGGTGGCGTATCGAATCATTTTGATGAACCCATTTTATTTCAACATTTAAAAACAAGACTCAAATCTAATTTATTAAGCAACCGTAACGAGCCGTATACTTATGTTGTTTTAGTTCACATTTCACTCAGTCAGTATTTTTGGTATTTATGGCTTTGACAACTTATTATTTTTGAGGTAAACAGAAGCGTGTGTGCAAATATTTCGATGCGTTAAGGTTGAGAGTAAACTTAATCAAAAAATAGTCAGCAGATACTGAGATTTCAAAGACTCAAACACGAGAACACGACATAATAATAAAATTCATTCTAGAAAAATGAAGAACTGCGAAACAATAGTTATTTCCTAAAGAATCACTAGCAAAAGTAATGTAGGAAAAAGCCAAAACAATAATAACAACTTTAAGATTAATGGGAATTAGGGGCCATCCATATATTACGTTTAAAGGTTTTGTGGAAACCCTCTCCTCTCTCCTTCCCTCCCTTCCCCTCCGCCCTCCGCTCCAGAGTTTCAACTTTTTAACATTACGGAAAATGGAGAGCTTACCCACTCCCCCCCTGCAAAATGAAACGTATTATATGGGTGGCCCCTTAGAAGTGGGAAAAAGTGATGAAATAATTTACTATTTACTTACTTTGACATGCTTTGACGAGCCAACGGACCAACGCACGTGTGACACAGTCAAACTCATGCCAATGTTGTCCTAAAGCACATGTGATTAAAGGAGATCTGTAATTATTATGATTACTATACTAATTGTAATTGAGACGATCGGAATTTCGGAATGATCGGATCGATCTTCGATCGGTCTCATGTCTCATAGTCAGTTTAAATAAAGTAGCAGTGAGGCAGTAGCAGCGAAGTTGAGCGGAAGTGAAGAATGGGACGAGGAAATGGAAAATGGTAATATTATTGATGTTTTAGGGTTTAGGTACCTACCAATTTAATAACAATTAATGCAAGCTTAAGTAAGCAGAAGCGTGTTATTTTACAGTGTAAATTGTGCACGATTTGGCAGCAAAGCAATTATTTTTGCAATTCAGTTTATTTCAAAATACGAGAACTGTCAATTATCCTATGATTTATTTTTTTAGAGCTGATTATTACAGACACGTGAACCGTCGATTCATTGATTCCGTAAAGAGTTTAAAGCCACCAAGCTCTTTATTACTTAATTAACTGTGCTACTCTTTTATATCATTACGAAATTAACGAAGCTTAGAAGGTCAGGCCCAACCCCGAAAGTAGTGATCGAAATGGTCTGGTCTGGTCCGGGTTTTATGGTCTGGTCTGGTCCGACATCACCGGACCAGACCATATAGTCTGGTCCGACGGCCGGACTAGACCAGACCAGACCAGACCACTTCGGACCAGTAAATCCCAAAATAAAAATTTTTTGGAAAATTTCGCCCAAAATTTTGCTCCGGATTTCCAAAAATAAATGTCACTCATTTAAAAGAGTTGATTTTGAATGTAATATATAAACATATATACACATAGTTAATTCAACAAAAAAGAGCAGAAAACAAAATTATCCCGCTGAATTTCCTTTAAATTTTTGTATATGGTCGGACCAGTAAAATCTGGTCTGGTCTGGTCTGGTCCAAAAAAGTCTGGTCTGGTCCGAAACCCCCAGACCAGACCGGACCAGACCAGACCAGACCAGACCAGACCAGATTTTACTGGTCCGGACCAGACCATTTCGATCACTACCCGAAAGTCATAATAAAATATACATATATTGTAATGTAATAAAGAAGTTTGGTCTTGTTGCACTCGGCTCTACAAAAAAGAAAAGAAAAATTTGACTTTATCTATGAAGCTATAATCATATTATGTAGCTTAGGTACAATAAGTGTTCTATTCTAGAATTGAAACAAAAAACAGCATCTGTAAATATTTTATTACCGGATATTCGAATTTAAGCTAAGCTCACTTCTCAGCTTCTTCCATTCCTACGAAATCATTTGTAGATTGCCACCTTCACGTCGTCTGCTAAGACATTCTTCTTCTTATGGGTACTGACTTTTGTAAAATCTTGGAACTTCATAGTCGGGAAACGGATTTCAAATAAACAACCACCCAGAACTTCTTGGAAGTTTTCTCCGGTCAACTCCCGGATGAAGTTTTCTGAAGCCGGCTCTACCAGTCACGATTTACACTGATAGGCCCACCCATTGAAAACTAATATGAATAAGTAAAAGAATTCAGAAATAAACAAAAAAGCTTTTACCATAGTGCAGAGACGTGTTTGATACGATTATACGTGTTTGATATGATACAATTATTCCTTTAAACTCAAATTAACATACGTTGACAATTACTTAAAAGCAACGGGATTAACATCCGGCAGTGGAATTTTCTCGCCTTCTTTTTGAACACCGCTGGTCTCCAATTTTCACAAAATCATGCGTTATTGTGAAAAATGAAGGCCGGCGACCAGCCACTTTAATTTTAGTTCCAAATGGAGATCGGTCACTTTGCATTAGACTTTGAAGAACGGCCACTTCGAATTGACAGTAACGCACTGGGGTTGCCTATAGCCTATAGATAGGACGCATCAATATCAATGTTGGGTGGGGGACGAGAAAAGGTGAAAGGGTAATATGAAACAAAGCATTGGGTAGCTTTCTATCTCCTTGCATACAGTTACGGTAATAATAAAATGAGTCTGGCTGTATGAATTCCAGCTGAATCGACCTAATGAATATTTATTTATTATTAAAATTTTCGAAAATATATCATTTTTTCATAATGATAATAAATGAGTAATAATTTTTTTGTTTTTATTCCAGTGTTATTCGGTTGTTTGTCACTTATTAAAATTCTATTTATTTACACTGACTTAACTTGACTTGACATGGAACTTTTTAATAGTTACTTATGAGAGTGATGTTCATTTAATGAGGTCATATTTAATTGATAGGTTTTGATAATGAAATCCCCCTCTGCTATTTTAAAGATTTTCCTATTAGAGTGTCTTCCCGTACATCCATTTCTAGAGTTAACTTTAAATTTTAAAGTTGTCCCATTCTGAAAGAAACCAACAAAAAGCGCAACAAATAAACTGTGTTACATAATTTATTATGCAGGCAGCGTATAATTGAAAATTAATAGCATGCAAGATGGAATCAGAAACCTATTGGGGTACGATGAAAGGAGTAATATTTGACATATTGAAACAACGTTCGCAGTTAGCCAGCAGCACAGAATTGCCTGCACGGCATTGGAAACCAAAACCAAAATACATAAGAATTAGTTCATAACAAATAGGTACTAATCATTACAAAAATAGTGCAAAGTGTCTCGTAAAATTGTAACTATGAAAATTGCTTACAGCAGGGATATTCATGGCAACGGGAAAAAGAACAATTGGGACGGCTGTAATTATGCATTTCATTACTTTGCCACCCGATGTATCAGGTACTTTATTGTATTTTGCTCTAACACGCTAAACGACAAAAATACATGATTATTAAGTAGGTACCTATATCTACATTATGCATTAGTATTAAATATTAAAATCAGAGAGTACTTATTATCCAGTGAATATCATTACCAACATACTAACTACAGACATATTTGAATTTATAGTTAAAAGCACTTTATTATTCAATACAATATAAGTAAATATTTATAATAGTGAGAATATAATAATAATTACTGAATAATAAAATTATTACTCTCTTATTATCAAAAAGTCACGACAATCTATTTCCCATTTGGAAGTACATATAGCAATTTATAGCGATTTTGTGATAAAACTTTTTAAAAACTCATCATATTGTATAACCTCCAAATAGATTAAATGGATGAATAATGTAGCGCAACAAGCCAGTGGGAGAATACAAAATGGGTCAGCCAGGGTCAAATCCTGAAACCACAACACACCACCCGTCTTCATGCTTTCCACCGGAAGACCTGTCATAGCTTCCAATCCCAAAGCACAACTTACAATTATTGATAACTGAAAGAAGATACACCGAAAACTATTTTATTCATCTAAGAAAATGCATTAGGGCAATAAAACTGTTATTTAAATTGAAGTTTCAAGGGGTTTAATTATGTGCGTATTGACTTATTAATTACAGCTTGCTGTTTATAAAAATCCGCAAATGGCGATGTATTTATTTTAATTACCTGGCATAAAAGGAAAGACCTCAACTTAATTTTATTTATATTGCGCCTGTTCTTAAATACGTTTCCTTCATTTTGGCATTTTCCAACCAGCAAGACAAGCTGTTGACTTTTGACTTCTAGTGGAAAGAGGATGAGCCGAAGCATGACGGTACCTCATAGAAATCTATAGAACATGTACGAAGCTCAGAAAAGTGCCTACGAGCGGAGAACTGCGCCATCTAAATGAGTGCGCAACTTGCATGTTGTGAAATGCTAAGGAGCTGTTGCAAGCAGTTCCGCCCTACAGCTGGAGAGGCGCTGGTGTGCACAGTCCCTATGCAAATGTAATGCTGAGAAGCTGTTGCTTCCCCACACGTATAGACGGCGCGAGTGTACGCCAAGATTTTTCCTATGTATCAGGCCAAACTGGAAAAACGTCCTTGCATGGGAGTTTCATTACAATGCTGAGTGCCTATCGCGGGTGTTCTCTAGATTTCTATGCGGTACCTATTAAGGACAAGAAAAAACAATTCACTTTTATTATTTGGGTGTACGTGTACGCAAAGAGTATGTAAATACAGTGTAACCATAGTTGGATAAACGCGGATTATTCTTACCCGTCACAACTGCCCCCCACCATGGCAAGCCCACGTCACAATGCAAAAATTCTAAAGCTTGCTGAACTAAACCAGGAGGCCAATTACCTGCCAAACCAAGACTTAGTAATGTTGGCTCTCCGTTTGTTGCTAGGGCTGACACAACTTTGTCTATTTCTTGAATTGGTATAACAGGGGCAACAGGAATAAACTGCACTTGTTCATTTAAAATAACTACGACTCCAGCCGTATCTGTGTCAGGGACAACAAGTTTGCTTATCCCAAATGCAGCACCATCTGAAATAAATACGTAGATAGTTATCACTAAATATTGATTCATTTATCTCATTTTAACTCAGTCAGAGTTATTAACAGCTCACACATGCCTCTTTTATTTTTCTGTCTTGGTCATTATGTGCATTAATCAAACTTACTTTGATGCGACGTAATTAATTAGGTACTTTTTCGTTACTAGATTCAAAAACATTTTTATAAGTTTTCTGACCAAAGTTTACAATTTACTTAACTCACCTGAGCCCAGTATTGTTGAATCGTGCACATTATGAGAGTTCCCAGAAGCTCCCGTGGATTTACTACGAGTCAACAGCAAATAATTACTTGAGGATTTCATTAGTTGCGGTTTGAATTTTATTATATTATTTCTTGTTGTATACTTACAGAGACTTCGACAACTATTTATTGCTGCAATAGAGGCGTTTCGAAACATTTTGATGATGTTGAGAGTAATTAGTAAACTCACAGAAAAATAGAGAAAACAAATACTGAAATTATTAAATGAAACTCAAACACGATATGAATTTTGGAAACACAAGAGCTGTAAGGTAAGACGGCACTATACTTCAAGAAGAAGCACATCTAAAATTCATAAAAATGTAGGATGAAGCCGTAGTAAGCCACAGTCACTGGTAAGAAGTCATGTCTGTATTACTAAAGTAGTAAAAAGAAAAAAAAATATTAAAAACGGTAATACGAATTCGACGTGGGAAAAGTGATAATAAAAATAAATCACATGACCACCGACGCAGACTAATCAACTCATGCCTGATGCAAAGGCTATGCCTGATGTTTACCTTACCACAGACGTCATTAAAGGAGATCTATAATCATAATTAATTGTAACGTAATGAGAAGTGATGCACAAATTACAAATACAAATTGCACAATGCACAGGCAGCTTAATGCAGAATTGCAGTCCTGATGTCCTGAATGGGCTTAATTTCATTGTAGACAGGAAAAATAGCATTTAATACCTACATGGGAAAACCCCTTGCCCTTACCACTATAATAGAGGCCCTTATTGAAGACCCGGCTCCTATTTAAAGCTTTACGGTACATTCATTTTACATTCCAGTTGGAGGGGAAGGGGGAATTGTACCCGCTACCTACCTAACTAGTAAGTAAATTGTAAAATTAGGTCAGAAAATCGAAACACTGAATTAGTTAATACATAATTTTGCATGCATTAATAAACTTTTGCAATCATAAAATAAAATATTATAAAATCCACCAATCCACATTTTATTCCATTTTATTTTAGGCCAGAATTCTATTTTATTTCACTTTTAGAACCTTAAAGCAACCGGACCACATTATAAGAAAATTCAACAAAATAATTTTAGTTCCAGTGAGGTACACATTCGACTTAAATTTTCTTGTAGACAAGCTCGGCCATAGGTTTAGCATTCCAACTTTGGTATAAGTAAAATTCAGCATCTGAGTTAGGCAACGTCCTGTGTGCTGAACTTCCCACATTGAGCTGTGTTACACTTTTTGCTCCCTGAAATAAAAACAAAATTGTACTGTAGTCGAACTTATCGTAAGTTACATTATTACACGTATATTAATGCCCGAAAATTAATAATCTATACGGTATTGCCTTTACTATTTTGGTTTAGCTAATGACACTAATTTATCTTAACAGTAATAATGCATTCTGATGTGCTCAGAATTAATTACCTTAAGAGTGTATCCAATTTGCCAATAAGAATAACCCCATGAGCTGTCGTAAGTATATGGCTCCAGTGTGACAGCTTTGTCAAATAAAAAATAAAAGACTTTCCGTTTTCTGGCGAAAATCTTCTTTGTGTACGTGCCACTGTCAAATGTCCACGAGCTATTATTCAATCTTTGAATTCGCACAGTGACGTCGTAAGACGTGTCTCCATCAATTGGGCCCAAGAAGCCAATTCCTTGTAATGATATCCTCTGATTCATTTGAAATCTAAAAGAATGGAGTAATTGTAATTTAAATTCATTTGCCAAATTGCCAAGTATAAATAATACCACCAATATTTGAACACAACACATGCGATTTAGAATTCCAGACCGAACCTGCTTCGAAATACTCATATTGCAAATAATAATACAAGCCTAAACAATGTGAAGTGCAGTATGGTTCGTTCGTTAGCGTTTATATTTATATCGAAAGTAAAGAAAATAAAAAATATTTAGCATACTTGTTGTCAACTGCACTCCCATTACATACAAACGCCTGATCTGTTGTAATTGCTGGTGCACGAAGTAATGAAAATCCAAAAGGCACACCTGTTCCTCTCGGATTTGTACTAAACGGGAAAATCTTAGTCTTGTTGTACATGGCTCTACAAAAAACAATATACCAATATTGATTATCTTTAACTAAAATTAAATATTAAATTATCAAGTAAAGCCTACGGTAAATGTTAATTTCTATTTACATAGGACATTATGAAACTCACTTCTCAGATTCTTCCATTCCTATGAAATCATAGATTGCCAGCTTCACATCGTCTGCTAAAACATTCTTCTTATGGAGACTGACTTTTGTGAAATCTTGCAACTTCATAGTCGGGAAACGGATTTCAAACAAACAGCCACCAAGAACTTCCCGGAAGTTTTCTCCGGTCAGCTCCATTTTCTTTTCTTTACAATGAAATTCGGCCCATCTTTTTACACAATAATAAGTTACAACTCATTAAAAATTAATGAAAAGCTTAGCAGTGTGTGGTCAGTGTATAAATTTTTTAAATTACATTGTGAGATAGTGAAATGGGTACGACATATTGTTTGTACCTGCAAGCACACTCAAAGATCTCTTTTTCATCCAGCGGGATCTCTTCAAAACAAAAAACACTTTCCAAGTTTTCTCGAGACAATGCAAGAAATTCATACGTATCTTTGAAGTTGCCGAAAGATCTGATCCATAAAAAAGTTTTTCAACCAAAATTATTTGATAATTTTATGAGTTTGAGTCTATTTTTAAAATTTATGAAATGTATGTATAATTAAGTATAGTAAACGTAATAGTAACTAACTTACTGTATAAAATCTTTAGCAGCTTCCTCCAAATTCTTGACAGCATCGGTAATTTGGAATCGGCGACAGAGTCCAAGTAAATTTAGTAATGTGTTTGGTGGCAAACTGAGGCTAGTCAGAGAATTTACTGTCCACGAATCCGAGGTAATAAGCTGTTAATAAGAAAAGACGATAGTATTGCAATAAGATCCTTCAAATGAAATGCATTCAAACTGCCTCTGTTTACGTTTTTATTCAAATTATATACATTGATGAATAACTCAAAAGCAATGGGATCAACATCCGGGAGTGGAATTCCTTCGTCTTCTTTTACAACTGCATCATCCCACTTTTCCTCAAATTGTGCTTCAAAAACAGGGGAAACCGCTTTGAGAATAATCTTGACTGCTTTCACTTTGATCTTGTCTGGACCAACGCTGAAGGTCACATCGTAATTTTGAGGCATCCGTTTTACAAGTTCAGCCAACTTTGTCCCAAGTGTTTTCTGGACTTGATTAATTTTCGACATATTTTTTGGTTTCTAGAATGAATCGATGATGTAAGTAGATAATTTAAGCGGATGCCCCGAGCAACTGAAAACTGAACACAATACACAATTTAATGCTTAGTTAGGCTTGACCTTGTTTGGTTGATTGTTATCGTACAGAGTACAGATTATGTAATCATGATATTACTGCGGTTGCATCTGCAATTTAAATTCTTAACCATTAATAAAATAGAAGTTTAGAGGTATGTAGATAAATGACTTTATTGCGAAGTTTTTTTCTACATACATCCCGAGTAGTCAACGCCAAGAGACGCTATTACTAAATCAATGTTCCGAGAAGGCGAGGGCATACAATAAATTTAGCAATTTTTAACAGGGAAATAATTATGGAGCAGAGACATTAGTAAATAAACTGTCTACTCTTCTAGCAAGATCTATTTATTACACATATTACTACAGGTAATACGGTACTGTAACAGGCAAAGGTCGGCGTTTGAATTAGCCTGCCTATCGCCTATCCTATTTTATTGAAAAAATCTTTCGCCTACCTATTGCCTATCCTTTTTTCAAGAATTTAATTCAATTAATTTAAATTTAAAATTTGAAGCCTACCTATTGCCTATTTTTACCGATTTGCCTGCCTACTGCCTATTTTTTAAATCAGCCTATATTTCATAAATCAGCCTATTAAAAGCCTATTTTTTATAAATAAGCCTTCCTAAATTACTATCTAGATGCGATAAAAATAATTATTTTTGCCAAAATGCCCAAATTATTACAAAATTTGAGATAAAAAAAGGGGAAAAAATGCACATCATAACTATTTTGCCTACCAGGCAGAATTTCTTCATTGACTACCTAGCCTATCCTATTTTTTTATCTTTTTAATTTGCCTGCCTATTGCCTATACAATTTTTTCTTAAAATCGTCTGCCTGCCTGCCTATCGCCTATATTTTTGACTATATTATAGGATAGGCGCCGACCTTTGGTAACAGGTATAATATGATGTATGTAGGTACCTTAAAGCTCCAAATAGAAGCCCTCGGCTTATATTTAAGCCAGGATTCTCTAAACCCGGCTAATAATGGAATCCCGATTTGTATTAGAGACCCGGCATTTAATTCTACTACGAATGTAAAATGTTTGGCTTGTGGCTGGGCAAAATATCATTACTCCTTATATGGCGGAGATACAATTTGTAATAGTGACCCGGCTATTGTATTAGAGACCCGGCTTCTATTTACCAGCCAGTAGCCGCCTTACTTGTATTAAAATATTACTTTATCAGTCAGTGGACATTGATTAGATTTAAATACTCAGTATTTATATTTAAATGCTAAAAAATTACAAAGTAATTACTTCTAAATGCACAGCATTTAAATTTAAATACTCAGTATTTAGATATAATTCTCAATCCGTTCAAATCAGCAGACCAATCAGGGAGCTGACTGACGGCTTTAACTTTTATGAAAATCTAGTCACAAAACCATCATCGTTCATGTGTGGATGTAACTTTTCAATCGTAGTTGAAATACCAAAACATTTAAATCTAAATCATGTCCACTCACTGTTTATTTTCTTGTGTAATAATGCAATTATCACAGCGTACCTACGTAACTATTTCGCCCAAAATCCGAAACAAAGCGCAACTATTTACTATGTATGCAAATGCCAAATGCGATCCCACAAGCACAAGCCAACAAGCAGCAAACGGAGTACTTACATTAACTATTATTTTATGATAGCTTTTATGAATTGCAAAAGTTAATAGCTAATTTATTAATTATGTAGAGCAGTAAACGATCACCTGTATCATACCTGTACTAACCACTTTACTACCACTTCTGATACCTGAAAAAGCAATAGTTAAGCGAAAGAAAGAAAACTGAAACCTTTACCTGTTATAACACCAAAGATTATATATACTTTATTAAAGGCATGTAGTACTTAATACATTCTAAAGTTGAAACACGAGTTTCACGAGTCACGATAATCCCGACCACACCACCACACCATTTTACTGTTTGAATTACTGCTCGCTTGGCATATGGAAAAGTATTCTGTTTGCATAAACTCCGCAGCATTTAGTCTTGCATAATACTTCCGGAAATTTGAAAATAAAGGTATTGTTTTTGGTTCTAGACTTTCATAAATCTAGATTGACCCTGGGATTTGTTTTTTAAAATTACTATTTTTTAATTTATGTAGACTTATCAAGTTCCTCCAAAAAATGAATAACTCAACATGGATTACAAAAACATTTGTGAGATGTAATTTTAATCGCATTAAGTAAAACAAAAAAAGTCCGAAGTAGATGCTGAGCTACAACAAAGGCACAAGATAATTTATGTTACGCTAAAAGACGACATCAAATTTATGAAAGCTCCCCTATCATGAAGAAGCCATATACAAATGTGCGTAGCATGTAGTTTAATGTAGCTCCCAAACTTTTATAAATTTCACCATTCACAAATGCCGTCATTTATGGAAGCTCCTCTATAAGGAATAAGGAAGCCATATATATATGGATGTACGTGGCATCTAAATAAAAAAAGCTTTAATATTTTCAAAAATTGCATGATTCACAAATGACGTCATTTATGGAGTTTCCCTTACAATCAATAGGCCATATCCAAATGTACGTGGCAAGCAGTCGAAAACAAAGGTTGAAAAAAATTTTAAAGTTAAAACATTTATATTCTATGTAGATAGGTTTGTGACAAGTTGGTATAATGGTTTGGAAAAAAATTCAAAAGATGGCAATGGTGGTACTAAAAACTGTGATATTTGAGGAACGTCATTATGGACGAACCTTGAACATCTATAATCTATAAAGATATGTTCGTGACATGTTGTTAAAATAGGTTGAAAAAAAATTTAATTTCAAATTGGGGGTACCTTAAACTATAATATTTTTGGGACGTCATTAGGAACGATCCCTAAATATATATAATTTGTATAGATTCCCTGTATAGACTTCCTTGCTGGCCTCCAAGCCAGCAACAGGGGCTTACCTGTCGCTCCTAAAAAAGTCTTGTGGTACCTAGCTACCAACTTAGCTACGAAGTTGGCCTACTTCCACCTGTAATTGCAGCTTTGTGGACTGCCGTTCAAAAGTGAGGGAACTGATCCTGGACCTAATCCTGTTGTTACTGGTTTGGACCTTCTACTCCCGGGTGTTTTCTTACACAGATACGGTGTTATTTTAGCAGTGGTATATTCCAGTGACCTTCCCTCCACAACAAAAATCTAGTTCCCATCAAGCAAAGAATTACTACTTCCCCTCATCAAATTTTCAAGCTCAAAGTGCAATCCAGAAGACATATATTTAATTAAGTGGGTGCTTAGTTGGTTGAGTAAATTGTAACTGATAATACCTGGTCTGTAACTACTTATTTAATTAATTATTTATTTATTCACACTATGATCGTTTTGTACAGAAATGGCATATTATAGACCAGGCACAAATAAAACTTGTTTTATATGTAAACAGGCAGACGCTAGGTGTTGCGACGGCAACACTTTAATAGCTCAAAAATGGTTGATGACAAAACCAAAACATGTCCCGGATGTCCAAATGCAAAATAAATACACTGTACTCAAGTCCTAGTCTAAACAGTGTAAATAACTTAATGCTATCTTTATTAAAGGCTATATCACAATACACTATCATTTATCCAATGTAAAGGCCATACAAGAAGTCAGACTATGGCTTCACTTATTTATAAGTCACGAATAAATATACACTATATTCACTTTATTTTAAAGTACCCGGCAGTTAAAGTGTATGAAAATACTTAGTACTTACTAATACAGTAATAACCATAATGGTATATCCCAATATATAAGTAATTCACTATAAAGTTAAGGCTTGACAAAACTATCCGCCACTAGCGCCACTATGGCCGAAATAAATTTCTATTTGATAATCCACGTCCAATACTTTATTATAGTCTATTGCACTCTTCTTCGCCATGTCCAAGGCTTCAACACTTGACAATCCCAATACACTGTCACACTGACGTACTATGAGAATAGTAATAACTGTCCTTTACTGACTTCCCACTTACTAGTACTGTGCCGTATGGGTAGTGTTAATCATCGGTTCAGACTAAAAGAGTTTCCTCAGGCCGCTGTCCAAAGACTGAAAAGGCAGGCTGCCCGGCTTGGCTTTTAAAGGAAACCCCGAAAAGGATCGGACGTAAGAGTAGGCTGCTCTTGGAGAACAAAAGAAGTTACGGCGCAATCATTTTTTTTCTAGGGTTTCCCGTGGTAGACATTCTGGTGCGACTTAGGTTTTCGTCGAGGAAAATTTAGAATTGGACCAGGCTAAGTGACAGAACAATAGACAAAATCAATTCCTTCCATTTCCAATTGCGCATCAGGCTTTTGCCTCGAAATTTCTATCCCCTTCTATGGACATGTAGAATGTTCTATCTCCCATTTACCCCAATGCTATGTCAAGCATATAGAACATTTCGGCATAGTGAATGGGCTTTACTGGAAATGGAAGGATTCTCCATTACAATTTCGCTATACTCTATATCCTAAATTCAGTACACACTAGCATGCAAGTACATAATGACTGGAGTCTATAGAGAAATGAAAATTTAGGGGCAGTGCATAAATGACTTCCCAACAAAATCTGCAACATGTCCTATTATCACTACTTAGTTAGACCCCCTGACTTAACTAATGACATAATTTATGGAAACACCATTTACACATAAAAACATACAAAAACATATGACACTTTGACTGCTCATGCTTAAACACTACCTATAAGCAAGTAGTACCTACTTACTATACATATAGCTAACTAAAACTAAAATGTACTACTACTAGTACACAGTATCCTATGCATCAACATTAACTTATTCCTTACAGGTTTAATTCCAATTAGAATTCCCGCGAGTCATTCAAAATTTCCCTTAAGTTACCCCAACAGCAAGTGTACTCGGCGATACTAGGGAACTAGCTATTAGATGTATTAACTGTAACACTCTATACCACAATACAAAATGTCTAAATCTACCTATTAGCAATATAGAATTTAAGAAATTAATTAATGCCAATATATGGACATGTAATGCTTGCAATATATCTACCATTCAATCTGATCATGAATACAACTCTTTTCTTAAAAATATAGGCCATAATAACGACTCTTTCTTTATCTCAGAAAACACTCAAACTAATTTTAATTCTGACTCTATAAACGTTTAACCATTACCAAATGGTTTCACCGTGATGCATTTAAATATATGTAGTCTCTGTCTAAAGGCAGATCAACTATCAGTCCTCATGTATCAATACGGCGTAGATATTATGTGTGTTACTGAGACATGGCTTAATGTAAATACTAGTGACAATGATATTCATATTCCAGGTTATTATTTCCTTCAAAAAGACAGAGGCTCAGCAGAAGGTGAAGTAGGTATCTACGTTGAGGAAAATATTAGGACGAAAGTAATAACTACCTCTATTCATTCGGCCAAATCTATTACTATCCTTATCAAGTTGCCGAATACAAAACCTTTTGCTATAGCCAATGTATATAGGCCCCCTGGTCATTTAGTCTACGACGATAATTTCTATATCCTTAATATGTTTAATCTATATTGATATGTTCGTGACATGTTGTTAGTAAAGGTTAAAAGAAATTGAATTTCAAAGTGGGGAATACCTAAAACTATGATATTTGCGGGACGTCATTATGGACGAGCCCTGAGCATCTATATACTATATAGATATGTTTGTTCAACATTGCAGTGCCAGACTCATGACTATTATGCCAGGCTGCATTGTTAACGTCTGTGAAATGATGAGGAAGGAGAATTCCGAATGCCTGAGCTGGTATTCAAAGAGTGGACCCCCGTCATGAGAACGCATATTTTCCAATTTTACATTGCAATGTCAAACTAATGACCACTATACCAGTCTGCTCTGTGAACGTACATGTGTCAGCAGTACATTTACTTGTAATGGATATTGGTGAAAATTTTCCATGTGTATTTGTAACTGCGAAACTTGACAAGCTCTCAGCTCCATATGTACCTTCCATGTATTTTTCGCCTTTTTTAGATGCTGAGCAAGCATCTATTGGTCTGGTGTCTGGTGTCTGTCTGTCTGTCTGTCACAATGTCGGTAGGTCGCACGCTACAGGTCGCATTTTTGAAGATTTTAAATTGAAACCTTTTTTAATCGCCCATAAAAGCGATGGAGAAGTTCTGTATAGTTTTTGGTTATTATTAAATTTATAGTTTGTTTGCAATTAACAGTTTAACCGACCAAGAATAAACTCCATTTTTCAAGATAAAAAAAAGGGCTAGAAATACATGGAAGGTACATACGGAGCTAAGAGCTTGTCAAGTTTTGCCATTGAAAATACACATGGAAAATTTTGACGAGTTTCCAATGCAAGTAAAGGTACTGCTCACAATATGTACGTTCACATGCCAGTCTAGTGTAGTGGTCGTGGTACTGGGACTGCGACATGGAGGTGCAAAATATCCACGCTCAATACTGGAGTCCACACATCGAGCACCAGTTTAGCTACTCTCCTTCCTCGACAAACCTAGGTATATAGGTGTTCGGGGGTCGTCCACAATGACGTCCTTGGACAAAATAAACATGCATAGGTATATAGGTTACTAATGTTCGGGGGTCGTCCACAATGACGTCCTTGGACAAAATAAACAAACAAAGGTATATAGGTTATAATTTATAATTGTTCAAGGGTCGTCCACAATAACGTCCCTGGACAAAATAAACATACAGGTTTATAGGTTAATAATGTTCAGGGGTCTTCCACAATGACGTCCTTGGAAAAAATAACATAGTTTTTATTTAACAATATGCAATAAAAATACCTTGGTTATTACTATTCAGGGATCGTCCATAATGACGTCTATTGAAAAAATACAATTGGTATTTAATACCCTTATTTCTAACTTTTAAATATTTTCTAACCTAGATTATTTATGTTTAGGAGTCGTCCAAAATGGCGTCCTTCAAAAAAATAACATAGTTTTTACTCTCACCCTTTCCAACCTAAAAAATGTTTTCAACCTTTTAAACAGTATGCAATAAACATACCAAGGTATATGGGTTAATATTATTCAGGGATCGTTCATAATGACGTCTTTCAAATATCATAGTTTTAGGTACCCGCTGTATAATATTTTCGAACCTTTCTTTTTAACTGCTTGCCACGTACATTGGTATATTTCCTATTGATAGTGGGGGAGGCTCCATAAATGACGTCATTTGTGAATGGTGCAATTTATAAATATTCTTCAGCTATATTTAACCACATGCTCCGTACATTCGTATATGGCTTATTGATGGTAGGGGAGCTTCCAAAAATCTTATATCATCTTTTAGCTTAACAAAAATTGTCTTGCGCCTTTGTGAAAGCTCAGCATCTACTTTGGGCCCGCCCCCGGTCGACAAATCCGGCGCGAAGCGCCGGATTTTTTTTATCTTGAAACATGGATTTTATTCTTGGTCGGCTTAACTGCTAATTGCGAAAAAACTATAACTTCAACAATAACCAAAAACTATACAGCACTTCTCCTTCGCTTTTCTGGGCGATTAAAAAATGTTTCAATTTAAAATCTTCAAAAATGCGACCTGTAGCGTGCGACCAACAGCCATGCGGACAGACAGACAGACAGACAGCAGACACCAGACCAATAGATGCTTGCTCAGCATCTAATAACCCACTTGAATTGTGTTCCACAAACACTCAAAACCCAAAAAATCAGAAATGCGTGTTGTAGGTGGATTTATTCCGTTTTTTTATTTTGATGTCTATTTTTCTATTTTCTATTTCCTTGTCTTTAAAAATTCCGAAACTTTCTACTCACATTCTTTTTTTAGGATCATAATATATTATTGAATACTAGAAGTCAGGCCCACTTGCCTACGGCAGGGCCACGAAGGGAGGGGGGGGGGGGGGGGAGGGCGAGGCAGAAGGAAAAAAGGAGTGAGTCGCATGTACGAAGTGTGGTAGCTTTATTGACAAATTAGGTATTACGCATACATAGAGAGAGCAACATGACACACACGTTTAAAGTTATGAGTCGCCCGGTTCCTGGGATAGCAGTGTCAGGTCCGTAAGTGAAGAATAAGGGACTACAAAAAGGTGTGGGGGTCCAGATCGGTCGGCTGCTACAGTATGGTAAGGCCCGCTGCCTACGGCAACGATGGCTACAGTGGTAGGCAGTTAATAAGACGTGGTAACGGCCTTTTAGACAACTCCTCTTCGGCAAATATCTTGTGTCAACTGTCTCGTGGCACGTTTCTTGTTCTGTATTTTGTGTAGTTTCCTCCTCTGATTTGGATCCTATTTTTGCGCATTAGGAAATGTGTCTTATTTAGTTTCTTGCTTTTCAAAGAGGCGTCAATCGCTACGTATTTACTTTAAAGTTGTATGAGAATCGTCTTGAATCGGTAGTATTAGTCTTTTAACTACAAGTATACATGTGTATCTATTTACAGTTTATGTGCAATCACTTTAATTGCTGTAACTTCTGCAACCTGCATTATGGCAACTGCCCAGTTGCAGCTGACCAGTGAAAACCACCCAGTAGAAACTCAGTGGCATTTGTTTCTGGGCAACGACACATTGGCATTGTTGAGCAACTGCCTGGACTGGTTTAGCTTGTGGCAGCTGCCTTCAAGCACATGGCTCAAGGCTTGGAGGTAAAAGCCTGGTTACATTAAGTTTGGAGCTACTGCTTAGTGGACAATTGCTTTGTTGTAACGCTCTTCCGGAAAATGATTTATAGCAACTGCCTTGTGGCAGCTGGCCAGTGGCAAGCCCGTAGAAACTCTGTTTCTTGATTTTTATCACGACAACAACTGCTACTTGTTTATTTGCAAGCTGGATGGTCAATCGTCTTTGTTTGTATTTTATCTAAAATTATACATGTGTCCTTAATTTTTATCGTATGTGCAATAACCTTAATTTATGCCTTAATTATCCATCATTTTTCCGATTCTAAATTTATGCCTGTGGTATTGAATTAACTCTTCACATTTTCTACAATTATCAAATTCCATGAGCATCAATGTAATTCTTGCTAATCTTATTGTTAAATTTTAAAATATTGAGCGCCAAAGTTTTTAATCCTGACTTTATTACCTTCGGAATTGTTTTAGTCTCCTCCCTGCTTCCGTGTGCGTTTTTATAGGGTTGATGAGAATTGTCAGAATTTGTTTTATCTTGTCGTATTCCTTTTCCATGGTTTCTTTCAGTACAATGATAGTAATAGTCTACCCATAATAGCCTCCAAAAGGAAGTTAATCACTCCTAGCAGTAGTGTAGTGTAAAAGATGTAGCTCCTAGTGAACTACTTAAGAAGTGGAGTTTGAGTTTTTGACGCAATTACCAAACGTCTTGTGATCTCAGTAGTGGTAGTATTACTTCAATGTTTGTTAGTTGTGTATATTCACGGCAACGATGAAATAAAATATACTAAATTTTTTGTATTTAACTTAAATAAAATTGCATTATATGTAAAAGCGTTTACTTCAAAACGACTTTTAAAGCGTACAATTTTAAATAAATTGGTGTTTGTTAAATTTTTGTGGCTTCTTTAGCTGCCTTGAAGCACATGGCTTAAGGCACGGATGTAAAAGTCTGGTCACATTTACTTTGGAGCTACTGCCTTGTATAAAATTGCCTAGTGAGCAACTGCTTTGCGGCAACTGCCTTTTGGAAACTGCTTAATGGCAGCTGGCCAGTGGCAAGCCCGAAGGAACTATGTGCAACTTGTTTTGGGGCAACGACATTAAGGCCATTATGTAGTGGTAGCTGCCTAGCGGCAATCGCCCAGTGGGCTCTATTCTAGACTTATATTAGGACGGAGGGGGCGGGGGGGGGATGTGCAGGTGTGTTAAGAAACAACTGCTATATGTCAAGTCTCTGAAAGTAACTGCTTTTTGGCAACTTCCTCGCCGCAATCTCTTTGCGACATCAACCTTGTGGCAAGTGACCTGTGGAATCTGCCTTGTGGCAACTGCCTTGCGGGCAGTTGGGTTGTCGCAACTGGATTGTGTTAACTGTACTAAGGCAACCGCGTTATGGTAACAGCGTTTTGGGCAAGTGCCGCGCGGGAAATGCCTTGCGGCAACAACCCAGTAGTACTTGGATTGTACTCATTCTCTTGTGTCAACTGTTTAGTGGACATAAAGCTTGCATACGGCATTTGTAGCGGATCAGTTGCCAATCAGCGGTTGCACCACTGACGTTACTTTCAGGCAGAGGTCCAATGTGGAAGTTGCCATCTAGTACATGTCATCTGGTGGGAGCCATTGTACATTTGTCTTACAGTCAGGACTTTGGTGGGTCGCGCCCAAACCTGGGATTGGCAACACTCAGAGGGGCTGAATATTACACGGGTCTGCAAAAGTGCACTGGTCTGCAAAAGTACGCGGGTCTGGAAAAGTACATGGGTCTATAGTTGAATATGGATCTTTAATTATTTTTGTTATAGCACATCACTTAAAGGAATACCTAAAGGCCCGTGTACAATCACAGACCCGCATACTACCCAAATTTGGACCTCCAAGATCCGTGTACTAATACAAGACCGTGTAATATTACAGGCCCGTGGTCTAATATACGAAATACAGTACTTGGTGCGTTAAGACGATGTATGGCCAAGATGAGCCCCCTTTTTCCTTATTTTGTTGCGTTTTTTTTTCTATTAGGATTAACGTTTCACGTCCTCGGAAATCTGTCATACAAATCCTACATTGACGTGTGAGGTATCAAAATGTGTGTAATTGTTTTCTCTATCAGGCAGTTAAGGTTTGTCTGTGTTCATACCGCAAGACTGTGTTTTTGCCCCCGCCGTTCTCCCTTCTTTTTTCACGTTTTGTCTTTCAAGCGCTTCGCGCTGGGTTGGGCTTTGGGCGACATTATTTTTCGTTTCTCGCCTTATATGAACTCCCTGGTTCATTTCGCACCTTTTAGTACCTCTCACTCTTTCAGGCATTCAGCCTTTCAAATAAAGATGCGCGCCCCGCAAACCCTCTTTTTCCTCATATTTCCCAAATTTAAATTTCTACCTTCTCCGTTCCTGGGCTGGTCTTTCACATATATGCAAATGTAACCATTTGTCTGTACTCCTCGCGTTGTCCTGCGTCTTTTGGTACTATTAGCGACTTTGTGCGTCCAGTGGTTCCGAAGCTACGCCACGTTACGTACTCCAATGACGTTGATTATGTTATAGATATGAAATTTTCTTTGAGCTAAAAATTGGTATAGGTCATTTTGATTTTTCAGGAAAAATACAGCAAGCAATGGACTTTGGACTATCAATTTCAATAAGTAGATGCTAGACGAATTAAGCTACTCCTAAATGTAGCTGTAGCCTGTAGCTATTTTTGAATCCCTAATAAACTTTAAATTTTAGAAACCTGCATTGCGAGATTTCCTCGTGTAGAATTCACCCCACGAAATTAATCACACAAGGAACCATGCTGTGAGACCTTAAAAACAGAATTTACGCAAAAATGCAGACATGTGAATTTACATAGAGCGAGTCTATTTTGAAAAGCTTTTATTTATTATCTGACCTTTTGGTATTGTAATTTAACCTTCAAAAGCATATGAATTCATATTTGGGAAATAATTAAAACAGTTTGGAATATTGCTTAAGTACATATCATTCTAATTAAATCGCCATCAACTATGTACATCATACGATCGAAATCCAGGTGTTTACTTGTCAATACTGCTCAACAAGTGCATTGTACTTTGCAATGACATGTGGCAGGACAACTTTTACAACAAGTTCAACTAAGAATAAAATTGAAATACACAGAGCAATTCGAATTAAAACATCCACAACATCCACCACATCAGTAGTGACTTTCTTTTCTGTAATTCAAACAAATTCAAAAAATTAGTCCAAATTTTCGTAAACCATTTGTATCACATAATATTATCTAAAATAATTCGAGTTTTTAATTTTGTCTGCTTTTGTAGATTCAACACAAGCGAAGACGCACAAATTCAAGTTAAATTTATTTTAAAATTTTAGGAAAGATTAACGAAATATTTTACCTGTATATTAAATATTTTAAAAATCAATTTGTGCCTTGGCAAATGGTTTCATAAAAGTGCCATCCACTGTGAAAGTTTATTGAGCTAAATAGAGCAAATCTACTTTGGCAGCTCCACTCCAAAAATGAACAAACTCTTTAATCAAAAGATTTAATTGCTTGAAGCCACTGATCGAATCCGAGTAGACGCCTTTTTTCTTCTCCATATTCGCTCTCAAGATGTCAAAATAGTTTCTCAAAACAACGGCTCCACCGTATGCTTCATAAATAGGAAGTTTATTAGCCAGTCCCGAAAACAATGAATTTTCCATACTTTGAGCGTTTTATTGAATTAGTTAGCTCTCCAGCGTAGGACATCAGCTGACCCATCACCTTTTAAGAAAATTTAGATATCGTAGAATAAAATTTGACTCATATCATGATCGCAAATTTTGTAGTCAGCAGAATTGAATTCTCCTTCCTCAGCAGCCTCAACAATAACACCCAAATCAGAGGAAAGTTTTTCAAAGTTCCCAGAATTCTCAGCTGTCCATCCATTTCGTTCCCGAAGCCCCGCGTCCAGAATATTACGAAACCCTGATCTCGGGTCCGTAAATGAAAACGTGTACGAATGTTTAAAGACCGTTTTTAGTTTGCCTAATACAACGTAGAGGCGTTGACTCCCGGTCCTGGGTTTTACAAACGCTCCCATCCCAAAGATTTTTTTGGCATATTAATATAGCGCTAATAAACCAACTTCGACACGTGGACTCGCTCTCATCACTTCCATCTTCACAGTCAGGCTCCGCGTATCTCAAACTCTTTCTATCTGAATGCATTTATTCTCGTTTGGGCATTTAACTGATCGTTCTCCACATTTCGTACCTAATGTTTGTAAACGAGTTTAAATGCATTTAAATAATTATTAATTTAGTTTGTAGGTACGTACGTAGTACTTGAAAAATACCTCTTACAGGTAATAAGCTGGTAAATTACACTCACAATTAGTTTCCCCCGAATTGTCTCCACAATAATCATAGCCACTGCATCGATGATAAGTATTGCTCATGCATTTTCCTGTCCTACACTTGAACTCGCTCGAACTGCATATGAAATCTAATGTACAAGAAACACAGTAATACGAATACGCGCCGCCAGGGCTCAAATTGTATTAGGCGAGCGGCGAGCGTGTCTACGTATTATTAAATTATGAAGCTATAAAAAGTTTTATTATTGTAATTTTTGAATGTAAAATGTTACTTTGGCAATTCATTTTGTCTTCATCACTCCCGTCCGGACAGTCCTTATTGGAATTGCAAAGTTTCTCTGGAGAAATGCACTTTTGGTTAGACTCGCATTTAAATGCATCCACAATTCCCCATAAATTTTTGTAGCATTGAAGACCTAGAAAAGCAAAAAAATTGTAAGTACTACCCTGCTTATCTTTTGCAAATGGAAAAACAAATCAGTTTAAATAAATATATATTTTTAATAAATACGGAAAGGTTCAATTTTTTCAAAAATAATATTTGTTGAGTGAGACCTTGATTTCACTAGAAAAGTTAACCATTGTTAGCCTTAAGAAACACGCTTTCAGAGTTAACTATTGTTAAATCTGAAAGCGAGTTTCTTAAGGCTAACAATGGTTAGCTTTTCTAGTGAAATCAAGGTCTGACCTAATAAATTATGGAAATAAAAAAATATTATTTTTTATATCGCTGGGCAGCTATGTCAAGAGATGGTAGCCGAAAATAAATTTGTTTTTTTTTAAATTTTTATTAATGCAATCTGTAGGGTGGTATTGAAAAAGTAGTAATTTAATTGACATCATTAATGAAAAAACAATATTTTTGTTTTACGCCTCGGGCCCATACAACGATTTCCAGGCGTAATTTCCAAAAAAGTAACGGTTTAAAAAAAAATGAAAAACATGTTCTAAAGAAACAATCATAATGCTAAATGTTATATGTCATTAAACATATGGCACGTAGGGGGCATGATTTTTAATTAGGAAAAAAATACTCACAATTTTCCTCGTCAGAATTATCAGCACAGTCATCTCGTCCGTCGCATCGACTCCTTTCACTGGGGCACACATGACCTAAAACATAAAATTCATGGCCATATTTATATTTATTTTACCGCACATATGCCTCATGTACTGTGTTACCATCCCCATTAAAAGCTATGCTTCTTTCTAGCAAATGCATTTTTTAAAGGTGGAATGGACATAGAAAATTTCGTTAAACTTTTTGTTAGATATCAATCAAATTTCCCTGGCCCCTTAAGTTCTCCCTTAGCCCTCTGTCCGACCATTGCAAAATTATTATTACGCTCATAATAACTATTAAATAGAACTCTAACTTGTGCAATTATTTTCGTCACTTCAGTTTTCACAGTCGTCATACAGATCACAGAGTGCATCTTTCGAAATGCATATCTCGTCTCCACACTTGAATGTATTCCAGCGGCTACAATCTGTGAAACAAAATTAGTGCAACACTCGTATTATTGAATAAAAATCGTCAACAAATGACGTAAAAAAATTTAAATGACTTTATATTAATATGATATTTGGTTTTGCTGGATTAATTTATGTGCTTATGTGCCTACTAATGCTAATACATTTGGAGAATCAAAATTTTGAACTTACCCACTTTTGCATCGGAATTATACACCATTACTTTTGTCAAAGCTGCAGCCAGAGTCAATAATAAATTATATGAATAGAACATTATTGTGCAAATAATAATATCGGTCTTTTGGTGTCTTCAG